>NC_069420.1:55487601-55596113 GCF_026875155.1 Cherax quadricarinatus
CCAAAAAACAAGGGTCAGCTGTTTTAATAATCTTCCTGGCCTGCTGGTGTACTTGCATATAATCTAGTGATACCAGTGAATAGCAGAATACAGTGTTGTAGTAGCAACTAACCAGTATTATAATGGTACTTAGTGGAGTGGAGTGACTTTCATTAGTTTCTTTTTTCTTGAAATACCAGACGTATACTGTGAATTTCATATAACCTGGTTTATATAACCTGTAGTTACCAGCGGTCGCAATATACACAACGAGAAGCAATTATTACTACAGAAAAAGCGTCCTTCCTCCAAAATTTCCACCAGTCAACTATAGTGATAATATAGCATTTGTGGTGGAGACGAAAAAAAACCCTAGAAAAGCTAGATACAGCGATTGATAAACAAGGGTTGAGGCTCGTCCGTTCGTCATTGTAGGAGTGCCAGCAGTCACCGGTTCTTCAACACGCAAGTTATACTTTTGTATCAATCAAATCACATATTACTCGGGTAGAGAATTTCAAGTAGATCCTTCATGTGTTAGCCCAAATCACCGACCAGTATGGTTTAAATAAGTGACCCACTGATCAGATCAGACTGGTCCGAACCCTTGACTGGTCCGAACCCTTGACTGGTTTCAAACGAATTCGTTGGACAATAAAGCAGACTGTAAACGGATGGGGTTGTAGGCGCCCTTATCAAACACAAACAATAAATATAAATCAGGAACGTACACAGTAAGCTGTCCAATATACAAGTACAGTTAGAAATAGAAATACAAATAGCTAGAGCTTCATTTAAGGAGGTTATTAATAGAGTACTCAAGAGGTTGCTAGTAGAATTACAGTAAATCAACCATTCAAATCATTATGAAGCCCTGTGTAGTCTGCAGTCAATCAAACAAACGGGCTTCCACATGGACAAATTGTCATTTTTGTGGAAATTGGTGTCACGCCCCTTGTGCAGATATCCAAGAACTAGCTACAAGCAGTATTAAAACAGGGAAGTGTTTTTGGGTATGCCCAAATGAGATAAATCTGTGGACTAAAATCACAAGGGCATTAAAAGAGGATAACATCAAAGCTGCTTTCATAGACAACCTGGAAGCTTTCTGCAACAGATGGGAACATAAAAAGTCTGGGCTGAATGGTACTGCCTTGATACTGGCCATGTAGTCAGAAACTGTAAGGTTGGAGGTGATGTCCTGGTAGTCAGTAAATGTGGGGCTGATAGTGCTGTCCTGGGAGACAGTAATGGTGAAGCTGGAGGTGCTGTCCTGGGAGACAGTAATGGGGAAGATGGAGATTTTGTCCAGGTAGTCGGGAATTTTACGCAGGAAGGAATACATATAAATGACCTCATAGGGGACAGGAGCCGTAGTGGGGAAACAAGTGTAGTCAAAGATAAGATAAAACCAATATTGCAAACTAGAAATACCACAGGAAATAGCAAACAAGAGGACTCCACTAGCAATAGTGAGGATATATTACCAAAAACAACTGGTGGGAGCTCCATTGTTGGTGTTTGGGAGGATAGGAATAAGACAGGGAAACATGCACCAACAGGGAATACAGTCACAGAAACCCAAGGCAAACGGAAACCAAGCCTGTGCACATACTATGCACTTGGTATCTGCAGGCATGGAAATCTGGAAAAAAGATGGGACGTACAACTATGACCACCCTAGAAAATGCCATGCCCATATGACAACAGGAAAATGCAAACTCCCTTCCTGTAAGCTTTTTCACCCTGAACTGTGTACCTCTTCAGTACAGGAAAGACTGTGCTATAACTTAAATTGCCAGACATACCATCTAAAGGGGACAAAAAAGATACAAAACATCCAGGCCATGGGAAAACCTGGGTAGCCACAGCCACTCAAGAGGGAGAGGTTTTTTAGTGCCAGGAAGGAAAAAAAAACTGGCAGGAAATGGCAGAAATCGTACACCAAATCCAGTCATTCCTGGAGTGGAACCACAGTCGATGGCCTCCACTCCAAACCAACAGATACAGATACTAATGCCGGAAAAAAAATCCCCCCCAGTACCAACAATACCACCAGTCCGATGACATTCTTCTTTGCAAATATACAGGGTCTAAAGCCAGCAACAAACAACAAAATACCTTTCATCCGTGGACTGCTTGCAGAGGCAAAGGCAATGTTCGCGGCTTTCACTGAGACCCACATAAAGGATCGCTTGGACAACGAAATATGGATCCCAATGTCACAGATGTGACAGAGTGAACAGGCAAAAGGGGGGGAGGTGGTTGGCCTGTACATTGCAGAGTCACTTGTTTGCACAGAACTGCTTGATGCTGCAGTTTAAAAACTGTAGTGTAAAGCACCCTTCTAGCAAGACAGTGATGGAGTGAATGATGGTGAAAGTTTTTCTTTTTCGGGCCACCCTGCCTTGGTGGGAATCGGCCAGTGTGATAATAATAATAATAATAATAATATATATATATATATATATTTATATATAATATTATATATATTTATATATATATATATATATATATATATTATATATATATTTATATATATTATATATATATATACATATATATATATATATATATATATATATATATATATATATATATATATATATATATATATATATATATATATTATATATATATTATATATATATATACATATATATATACATATATTATATATATATATATATATATATATATATATATATTTATATAATATATTATATTATATATATATATATATATAATATATATATACATATATATCTGGCACCTCTGCCAGAGAGAGGCTGTGGGCATCCTGCTCTGTGGTTTTGGCACAATATCGTCTAATCAAGAACACCTACCAGGATTATTATCAACAGGCTGGTGTGTGAATATCTGCTGCTCGTGTTGGAAAGGGCCAGAAGACTCTGCGTTTCGTCTCTTCCTTCAGAATCAAGAAAAGTGTTGTGTATGTGAATTCAGTGAGGGAACATAACGGTCACCATGGGTAGGTGAGGTCAGTGAGGGAAGGCCTAATGGAGGAGGAGGAGGATGCGGATGTTGAGGGGTAAGACTGTGTCTCCCCCTTCCCCAAACAGGCGCGCATACACCATATGCTCGTGTTACAACAATGGAGTGTTTGTTCACCGTGTGTATAGTGTATATAGTGTATAGTTCGTAGTATGAGCATGGTATGCGCATAGCACGTGTAGTGTATAGCGGCGTGTCGTTTATAGTGGGGGCTGTGCACAGAGCATAGTGGTGTATAGTAACAGGTGCACAGAGCATAGTGGCATATAGTAACAGGTGCACAGAGCATTGTGTTGTATAGTGACTTGTCCTGGGAAGGAGTGAGTGCCCTACTCCGCCTCATCACACATCTTCCACTTCTCCCTTTCCTCCACCGCCCACCACAATGGGGGGAGACCCCTCGCCTCCCCCTACCACCACCATGAACCACATGCGGTATGTGCCATGTGCTATTTTCCCTTCAGCCTGGGCTTACCACACAGTTTGAGGTATGGCAGATGATGAAGCCAGCCAACCACAAAGCCAGGGAAACAGTGCACCCAACAATGAAAGAAGAGGCACATGTCAGGTATGTGGAGAGTTTCGAGCACGCAACAGGGATGGTCGCATTCGTGCACACAATGGGTGTGCAGGATCACATATGCCCCCAGCAGAGAGCAGCCCACAGCCTCCACAGGCAGATGACAATTCCAATGGCAACCTCCTCACTTGTGATAACCTTCTGTTGGCATTCAAATCCACTGCTAACAGTAACCCTATCCCACATCTAAAGCAGCTCGCCCATATGCAGCAGGGAAATTCACAGACCTTCTCAAGCAGGTGAATGGGGTTCCACCAACTTAGAAGCCCGAGGGCACCATCAAGCATGGCGCAACCTGCTCTGTTCGGCAATGTCTGTCTTGCAGTTCCTGAGAGACGAGGCAAACTGCTAACCACGTCAGTTATCAAGGCAGTGCGCAACTACCAAGAACGGATAATTGTGTCCTCTGCCCATATCGCGGGAAACACAAAGGTAGACCAAGAAAAGTCCACTGAAAACGAGAAAATTTGCGCACAGGTTAGCAAAAAAATTGAAGAAGGTAACACAGTGGGAGCAATAAGAATAATTACAAGTGACGACACTGTAGCCTTCAAAGATGAGACCACAGCCCAAGCACTAAGAGACAAGCATCCAACCAGGGACACCATAGCCATCAACAACAGCTCTGAGGAAGACCCCATCACTGAACAATTAATTTTGCCTGAATCGGAAGTCTATAAGGCGATTGTGTAACCTCTTGCAGATCCTGCAGGAGGTTACACGGGAATTCGACCTCAGCACCTCAAGGAGATGGTAAATCCAGTACTCAGTGCATCTGCATCACTTCTTCTCACCGAGTTAACAACTTTCGTCAACAACTGCCTGGCTGGGCGAATCCCAGAAGAAATTAAACCTTTCTTTTTTGGAGCCTCACTGTGTGCCTTGAAGAAGAAGGATGGGGGAATCAGACCCATTGCAGTTGGAAACACTCTTCGCCGTCTCGTTGCCAAAGCAGCAGTAAGAAACATTCGCCTAGAAGCTGCCAGTTTACTCCAGCCACACCAACTGGGCTTTGGGGTCCCTCAAGGCAGTGAAGCTGCAGCTCATGCGGCAAGGGCCTACATCAGGGACCTACCAGAAGAAAAGGCCATAGTCAAACTTGACTTTAGAAATGCCTTTAATATGGTAAAGAGAAATGCTGTCTTGCCAGCTGTTCGGGATCGCTTCCCCAGTCTTTTTCCGTTCATTTCAGCCGGCTACAGCAAACCCTCAATTCTTTTGTTTGGAGAACATGAAATTCTCTCATCAGAAGGTGTTCAGCAGGGTGACCCACTCGCTCCACTTCTCTTCTGCTTGGCAGTAAGAGAACTAACTTCCAGCCTATGCAGTGAGCTCAACATCTGGTACCTGGATGATGGCACTCTGGCAGGTACTGAAGAGTCCCTGGTAGGGGACCTACAACTGGCGAAAACACAGGGAGAAGACTTGGGACTCATCCTCAATCCCTCCAAGTGTGAAATCATCACAGCAAACCAGGAAATAATCAATGCTGTGCGAAGAATTCTCCCAGAAGTCTCTACTACCACTCCGTCCAACAGTACCCTCTTGGGGGCACCGCTGGGTCACCAGGCCATCGACACAATCCTCAAGGACAAATTGAATGACCTGATGAGAATGGAGGAGAGAATAAGCAATCTTGATGCCCATGATGCTCTGTATCTCCTCACAAGGTGCCTTACTATTCCAAGACTCACTTACTTCCTCAGGTGTGCACCCTCTTTTGACAACCCAACACTTGACGAATATGACGCACACCTGAGGTCAACCCTTAAGAAGGCACTGAACCTGTCACTAGAGGATCAGCAATGGGATCAGGCAACCCTCCCAGTACGACTGGGAGGTATAGGGGTGCGCAAAGCAACGCATGTTGCTTTACCTGCTTTTCTGTCTTCGTGTTTGGCTTCCAGTGCATTAGTCAAGAAGATTGTTCCCGAACGCTTGAGAGACATGGTAGGTGCTCAAGACCCCAGGTTTACTGAAGCAGCGATTCGGTGGGACACCTTACGGATTCCTCCAGTAGACCAGCTCCTCCCAAAGAACACAAACAGTCCACTGGGACAAACCGATCATGGAAAAAAATCGCCAACACAATGCTCTCCAACGCCTCAGGAAAGGACAAAGCTCGTCTCCTGGCAGTGAAGGCACCACACTCAGGAGATTTCCTTTTTGCTGTTCCCAATTCCTCCTTGGGCACTCGACTAGACCCACAGGCCATTCGGATTGGTGTTGCTCTTCGCCTAGCCGCCCCCATCCTCACCGAACATAGGTGTATTTGCGGCAGGGTGACAGCTGATCAATTCGGCTTCATGGTTCGTGTGTCACACAGCAGAAGGGAAGTATGCCAGGCATGAGGATGTCAATGACATCATAAAGAGAAGCCTCGCCACAGCCCGTTGCCCACCTCAATGGGAACCCCAAGTGCAGAGGTCTGACGGAAGTCTAAAGCGTCCTGATGGAGCCACTATGCTACCTTGGAAGGATGGAAAGCAGATTGCCTGGGATACACATATGCCGCCACATTGGCAGACACCTACTTGCCATACTCCGTAGTGGAAGGGGTGGAGCTGCCAGCCACAGGGAGACTCAGAAGATCCGCAAATATGAAGACCTTCCCCTTGCTATAACTTCATTCCAATAGGGTCGGAGACCCTTGGAGCATGGGGCAAGTGTGCTCTAAAGTTCCTCAAAGAGCTAGGTGAAAAGCTCATAGAGAAACCAAGGACCACAGGGCGACCAGCTTCCTCTTTCAGAGACTCAGTGTTGCGATCCAGAGAGGAAATGCCTGCAGCATTCTGGGCACGCGGCCACCGCCGGGGAGCTGGACGAAGTATTCGAGATGTAGCTCTGAGTTACCTATGTTGTTTTACTTTGTATCATATTTTTGTGAAAAGTTTCGTCAATGTATTTTGTCTTTAAATAAATATATATATATATATAGGGGGTGGTAGGAGAAAATTCTCAAACAGCTTCAGGGAGAATCTTGGTTTTCCCTGAAACAAGTTTATTCTTTTCTCTGAGGATGAGGGTCCCTATAACAGTTCTAGAGGTGGTACATATATATATATATATATATATATATATTATATATATATATATATATATATATATATATATATATATATATTTATATATATATATATATATATATATATATATATATATCGTGCCGAATATGTAAAACTGGTCAATTTAGCAGACTCATTTAAAATTAAGTCCTTTCTAAAATTTTCTCTTGTACGTTTAAAGATATATTTTTTCATTAATGTTGATGTAAAAATTTATAATTTTGCACCAAAAGGAACTTAGAAAACTTACCTAACCTTATTATAACAAGAGCAATTTATTTTAGCCTAACCCAACTAAATATATTTTACATTTGTTTACAATAATTTAATACTAAACAAACACAATGAAATATATTTTTTTTCGTTAGGTTCAGAATGATTTTGGCGAAATTATTGCATACACAAATTTTCACTTGTCCTATATAGCAAGATGAGCGTTGCTATTTAAGCCAAGATCGCAAGTTCTGCCTATTCGGCACGACATATATATATATTTATTCATATATATATTCATATACATATATATGTATATATATATATGTATATATATATATATATATATATATATATATATATATATATATATATTATATATATATATATATATATATAATTATATATTATATATATATTATATATTATATATATATGTATATATGTATATATATATATAGATATATATATATATATATATATATATATATATATATATATATATATATTATATATATATATTTTATGTCGTGCCGAATATGTTAAAACTGGTCAATTAGCAAGAACTCATTTAAAATTAAGTCATTTCTAAAATTTTCTCTTATACGTTTAAAGATATATTTTTTTCATTAATGTTAATGTAAAAAATTTTAATTTTGCACCAAAAGAATCTTAGAAAACTTACCTAACCTTATTATAACAAGAACAATTTATTTTAGCCTAACCCAACTAAATATATTTTAGATTTTGGTTACAATAATTTAATACTAAACAAACACAGTGAAATATATTTTTTTGTTAGGTTCGAATGATTTTGGCGAAATTATTGATACACAATATTTTCGCTTGCCCTACCCCCCCCCCCCTACCCCCCCCCCCCCCCCCCCCAATTTTCCTATTGGCTTGATGAGCGTTGCTATTTAAGCCAAGATCGCAAGTTCTGCCCATTCGGCACGACTATAATAATATTGATATATATATATATATTATTTATTATGATATATATTATATAATATTATAGATCTCGAGCCGAATAGGCAGAACTAGCGATCTTGGGTAAAATTGCAACGCTCATCTTGCTTATATAGGGAAAGGTGAAAATTGGTGGTATGCAATATTTCGCCAAAATTATTCTGAACTTAACTGAAAAAAATATATTTGATTGTGTTTGTTTTGTATTAATTTTATTGTAAAGTATTTATTATTTATTTAGGTGGGTGAGGGTAAAATAAATTAGCTTGTTATAATAAGGTTAGGTTTGTGTTCTAAGATTCTTTTACCGGTCCATTAATTATATTTTTTACGTTAACATTGTTAAAAAAAATATATCTTTTAAACATATAAGAGAAAATTTCAGAAGTGGCTTAATTTTAAATGAGTTCTTGCTTATGACCTAGTTTTGCATATCGGCACGAAATTTATTTATTTATATATATTTATATATTTATTATTTATATATATATTATATATATATTTATTTATATATATATATATATTATTTATATATATATATCTATATTTATATCTTAGTTATAATATATATATATTTATATATATATATATTATCACACTGGCCGATTCCCACCAAGGCAGGCTGGCAACTTTACTTCTAACAATATCGGTGATCTAACTGGCAACCTTGCTTCTAACACTACCGATGTCCTAGCTGGCAACATTACTTCTAACACTTGTAACACCTGTTTAAGTATAAATAGCAAGATGTTCTTGTTTTCTTACTTGTTAATGAGGCAGAAAGTGACACCAACATTCTGGGAACGTGTTTGCTTGGAAACCCTCCTTTTTTTCTGAAATTTTGCAAGCTCCTGATGATGTGTTGATTGCAGCACGAAAGGCCTAGAGCTATCATTCTAGTCCCACCCGTTGTTGTTTTGTTTATCTTGTACGGAAATCTTAAGTTGTTCTATACAATTGTGGGAATGTTGGTGTCACTTTCTGCCTCATTACCAAGTAAGAAAACAAGAACATCTTGCTATTTATACTTACACAGGTGTTACAAGTGTTACAAGTAATGTTGCCAGCTAGGACATCAGTAGTGCTAGAAGGAAGGTTGCCAACTAGATCACCGATATTGTTAGAAGTAAGGTTGCCAGCTAGAGCATCAGTATTGTTAGAAGTAAGGTTGCCAGTTAGAACACCGGCAGTGCTAGGAGTAAGGTTGCAGCTGAAACACCGGAATTGTTAGTAGTAATGTTGCCAGTTAGGTGAAAATGGCACATCAGGGAAGGGAACAGGAGACAGGAGGTGCTGGATAAGTACAGGTCAGCCATAGTGTAGAAGGTTAAGGGAGGGATCCCTATCGTCATGTAGCATTTACCTTAGAAGGGGAATGGTGGGCAATGAATGGATGTCTAGGGCACTGGTATAAATTGTGCTAGATTAGGACAGGCAACGGAACTTGCAATACCATTCGATGGATAACTGGGACAAATTCTATGGCAAAAACATATGTATGCAAGGGATGTTCCCCCCCCCCCCCCTGTGTTCATTCTCTACGGGGCTGGAGTGGTTGCATTGCCAGCAGTTCGGACTGAGGGCGGTAAGAGTAATTGAGGGACTTGCTAGGGACATTTAAAATGATAAATTATTGAGGTATGGGTGTTTGGGGGAAACAGTCAGGCTGCGGTTTAGGATTTGGAACAAGCAGATATTACCAGGATACTCCAAGGGTATGTTAAAAGGACAATATTCAAATAAAGTTGGTAGCGAAAGGCAAGGCATTTGTTCAAACAAACAATGAGAGATAGTAAAGGGCAACGAGTGACTAGCATCTTAAGTTTACTATACAAATAGTAGGAGTCTAAGACACAAGGTTGATGAGCTAAGATTACTTGCATGTAAGGTAAATATAGTAATTATTGCTATAACTTAGACCTGGTTCATCTGGAAGATAGGGAAATGCCTTATGATGCAACATACAGGGTTATTAAAGTATTTCCACACTGTTAGGATCAACAGGGAAGGGTGGTCGGGGAGTGGCGATGGATGTCAGTGATATTTAAATTTGTTGTGTGGTCTAGTTAAAAGTTTAGAAACATGGCAAAGGAATCTGTTTGGCTACAGTTTCTCGAGTGTCGTGAAAAACTAATTTTGGGTGTGATATATAGGCCCCAAGCCTTGATAGGGAGTGCAGAAGCTGCTATGGGTCGACATTCATATGGCATAAGTTATGAAATATGTGTTAATGGAATTTTTACTTTAGACCAATTGATTGGAAACACTGTGAAAGGAAATCCTGATCCAGTGACCTTCTTGATACGGTTCAGGATTGCTTTTAAAACGTTTTGACAAAACCCAAATAAAAAAACACGTTTGTTGATTTTGCCAACAAAGAAACTAATTAATAATCTTGAGATTAAGATACTTGGGAAAGCAATCAAAAATTTTAATATTTTTTAAATTACCGAAAACTGCAACAACCCTTTTTTCCAGATTCCTCTTGGCCGATTTCATGGGACTTGGGGGGAAAAAAATTGCCTGGCTGGCTAAATTGGGTTTTGACCTGATTTTGGTTTCAGACATAGTGCTGGCTGCATAGAAAATTTTTTGTTCTGAATAGGGAAAATTTAGACAAACAAAATTGACCAAAGGAAATAAAAAATAGTTTTAAAACATCATTGGTAAATAGGGGGCTTATAGGCTACCCAAAAAGGGGGTTTGAACATTTTAAGAAACCCAATATTCAGTTAAAGAGAGAAATAAAAAAAAAAAAGAATAAAGAGGAAAAAAGGGGTTTAAGGGCTAAAGTCGAAAGGGATTCGAAGACTACCCCAAAAAGGGTTCTTTCAGGAAACAGAAGAAAGATTGGGGACAAGTTTGGGCCCCATTTAAAGAAAGGGTCAGATCACTACAGGAAAACGAATGTAAAACTTTTAAACACTTACTCTCAGTTTTTACTCGAAATATACTAGGAATTTCCAGAAATAATAAATTATGAAGAAAGGAACGATAATAACTATGCCTATTGGGGTAACGTGACATGGGCCCAGTCAAATGAGAAATTTAAAAAATAACAATCCAGGCCTGATGAACGTTTGCGAGGTGTAAAGGAATGCAGGGGAACTTTGCATCCTTTGGTTTAAACTTTTTTAACATTTACTACAAACTGGCATAGGCCTGAAAAGGGGAAAAAGGAAAAGTATACATTTTAAAGGCAGGTGACAGGTCCTTCTTCGAACTATGACAAATAAGCCTTTCCCCATTGGGAAATTTAAGGAATCAATAATGCCGAAGCAATTCGTAGCCATCTTGATAGGCATAAATTGATTAATGAATCTCAACACGGTTTTACAAAGGGGCGTTCCTGTCTTATGAATTTACTAACTTTCTTCACTAAGGTATTCGAGGAGGTAGATCATGGTAATGAATATGATATTGTGTGTATGGACTGTAGTAAGGCTTTCAGTATTTGTTCCACATCAGAGGATATTGGGGAAACTAAGGCACACGGAATAGGAAGAGAAAGTTTTTTCCTGGGTAGAAGCATGGTTGGCAAATAGGAAGCAAAGAGTTTGCATAAATGGGGAAAAATCAGAATGGGGGCACGTCACAAGCTGTGTTCCACAGGGGTCAGTGTTGGGCTCCTTGTTCACAATTTGCAGAAACAACATAGATGAGGGATTAAATAGCGACATAAGCAAATTTGCTGATTACACCAAAATAGGCCGTCCAATTCATTCTAATGAGGACACTAGAGAACTCCAGGATGATTTCAATAGACTGATGCAGTGGTTGGAAAAATGGCAGATGCAGTTTAATATAGACAAATGCAAAGTTCTACATGTTGGACAGGACAATAACCATGCCACTTATAAACTGATTGCAAAAGGATTTAGGAGTTCTGGTTAGCAGGAATCTGAAACCAAGACAACTGTGCATAAGTGTTCGCAATAAAACTAACAGAATCCTTGGCTTCATATCAAGAAGTATAAATAAGAGAAGTCCTCAGGTTGTTCTTCAACTCTATATATCTTTGGTTAGGTCTCATTTAGATTATGCTGCACAGTTTTGGTCACCGTATTACAGAATGGATATAAATGCTCTGGAAAACGTACAAAGGAGGATGACAAAGTTGATCCCATGTGTCAGAAATCTTCCCTATGAAGATAGACTGAGGGCCCTGAATCTGCACTCTCTAGAAAGGCATAGAATTAGGGGGGATATAATTGAGGTGTATAACTGGAAAACAGGAATGAATAAAGGGGATGCAAATAGCGTGCTAAAAATATCTAGCCTAGACAGGACTCGCAGCAATGGTTTTAAATTGGAAAATTTCAGATTCAGGAAGGATATAGGAAAGCACTGGTTTGGTAACAGAGTTATGGATAAGTGAAACAAACTCACGAGTACAGTCATAGAAGTTAAGATGTTGTGTAGTTTTAAAAATAGGTTAGATTAATACATTAGTATGTGTGGGTGGGTGTGAGTTTGACCTGACTAGTATGTGCTACTATGGCAGATGCCGGTCTCCTTCCTTAAGTGAATATGACCTGACCTGACTAGGTTAAGGCATTGGCTTAAGCCGGTAGGAGAATTGGACATGCCTCGCATGAGCCAGTAGGCCTGCTGCAGTGTTCTTTCTTTCATATGTTCTATGTTCTTATTGTTAGAGGGCAGGTTGCCAGCTAGGACACGGGTAATGTTAGAAGTAAGGTTGCCAGCTTGGACACCGGTATTGTTAGAAGTAAGATTGCCGGCTAGGACACCGGCAGTGTTAGAAGGTTGTCAACTAAGACACCGGTATTGTTAGAAGTAAGGTTGCCGGCTAGGACACCGGCAGTGTTAGAAGGTTGTCAACTAAGACACCGGTATTGTTAGAAGTAAGGTTGCCGGCTAGGACACCGGCAGTGTTAGAAGGTTGTCAACTAAGACACCGGTATTGTTAGAAGTAAGGTTGCCGGCTAGGACACCGGCAGTGTTAGAAGGTTGTCAACTAAGACACCGGTATTGTTAGAAGTAAGGTTGCCGGCTAGGACACCGGCAGTGTTAGAAGGTTGTCAACTAAGACACCGGTATTGTTAGAAGTAAGGTTGCCGGCTAGGACACCGGCAGTGTTAGAAGGTTGTCAACTAAGACACCGGTTTGTTAGAAGAAGGTTGCCGGCTAGGACACCGGCAGTGTTAGAAGGTTGTCACTAGACACCGGTATTGTTAGAAGTAAGGTTGCCGGCTAGGACACCGGCAGTGTTAGAATTAAGGTTGCCAGCTAGGACACCGGAAGTGTGAGGCATGAATCATGGAACTCAACATTTTTATGAACAAATGCAAAACCTAACTACCACAAGCATTCATAATACTCCAAAAACTCATAGATTTAGGTGAAGTCCCAGACTCTTTAAAAATACAGACAGGTCCTTTGAACAAAGGAGACAGTAGAACACTTGAGAAAATTTAAACCCATGAGAAGAATCGTAACACCTTACCTGTGAGACGCAAAATTACTTAATTTATAGAAAAAAAAAATGACCTACAATATACAACCTAACACTGAGTTACAGCTACAAGATAGTTCTTGTCACAACTACTAGATCATTATGACAAAATGATGGACTATTTTGAATTAAATCAAAATGCCGATTTGGACCACGCAGACTCTGTGATCATGGAGTCACTGAACATGTGGAAATAAATGGTATAAAATACCTACACAATGGAAATATAAACACATATGCAGTATAATGTGATCATTTATTGACTACGTTTCGCCCACACAGTGGGCTTTTTCAAGTCACAAACAGATCTACCTGGGGTGGAAGGTACGTGAGTATTTATAGTCAGGTTCAGAATGCTGAGGTCAGGTGGAGAATGCTGCATCTGATGATGTACCGAGTGGGGTTATAGAGTCTAAAATCTTGGGTAGCTTAAGACTCTTGGGTAGCTTAGACTCTATAACCCCACTCGGTACATCATCAGATGCAGCATTCTCCACCTGACCTCAGCATTCTGAACCTGACTATAAATACTCGCGTCCCTTCCACCCCAGGTAGATCTATTTGTGACTTGAAAAAGCCCACTGTGTGGGCGAAACGTAGTCAATAAAGGATCACATTATACTGCATATGTGTTTATATTTCCACTGAACATGTAATAGGTTAACGAGTATTACAGAAACAGTAGGAAAATGGATATATTATGTGCTAATGAAGAGAATATAAAGAGTAGTCATAAACAAGGCAAAATTTAGCAAAAGCAAAGCAAAAAAGTTCAGTAACCCATGACATGGTCCTAGCAAGAGCTTTCCACGCCACGGGTGGAGTTACAACCCGCGGTCTGGAGTTTTGTGACTCTCTGATCGCGGGTTCTAACCCCACCCGTGGTATGGTTTGTTTACAGTCGTGTCATTACGATTTCGTGAGTCAAGGTAACAAGCACTGGAAAGCACAGGAGAACGATCTTAGAACCAGAGAACCTTACAAACAGCTATAACAATGTTAGTATACAATAACACTGTAAGCCAAGTGTTGTGTAGGTCAAAAATAACATGGAGAAGGAAAAGTCTGATCCAAGGAAGGAGCTTGATCCAAGGAAGGAGAGATATTAAATCCCTAAAATATACAGCGATCGTTTGCTCTTGCAGAGAACTAACAAAGCTTCTACACTTCAGTAAATAACTCATAGATAGATAGATAGATAGATAGATAGATAGATAGAGAGAGAGAGAGAGAGAGAGAGGAGAGAGAGAGAAGAGAGAGAGAGAGAGAGAGAGAGAGAGAGAGAGAGAGAGAGAGAGAGAGAGAGAGAGAGAGAGAGAGAGAGAGAGAGAGAGAGAGAGAATGAGAATCTGCTAATATGTATACAATGGAAGACATTTTAAAATCTAGTCCCATACCTTCACACTGACACATTATAATGTTACTCTGCTCATTGGGCAGCCAACAGCAACAGTCAAGTTGAACAGGTAATCAAAAGCCAGCCTGGTTCCAGGCTGGGTTGTAAGGGTACAGAAACTCTTGAAAACAATCATGAGTATGCCACAGTTATCCTCACCCAGAGTTCCAGCTGTGATGCACAACGACTTCTGAAGTGTCTCCTGGAGTCTTACACAACACCTTCGGTCCGCCAGAAAACTAGCACCTTCAGAAATTCTGCCTTGGGCTTCTAGCAACACTAGGCACCTCCTGGTGTGCTAGCTACACGATCTCTGCACAACAACACAGTACTGAGACCATACCGCAGTGTGGCGATAACAGGCTTCCTGTGACTTTATAATGACACGTTCCACGAAGAGAGGGAGCAGGGAAAGGGAGGAGAGGAAAAAGAGATATCAGGGATATATATATCAGAGGATAAGAGAGGGGCAATAAGAGAAGAAACAGAAGGACCAAGAGAAGGTAGATGATGGGAAGGAATGACTTGGAAACAAAGGACAGAGGGAAAGCAGAGAGGGGAAAGTAGAAGGAAGATGGAATGGAAGGGGTAGAGAAAGTAAGAGATGATTAGGTGACATTTGTTCTCATTAAGCTGTACTTATAGCCTATGAAGATTAGTACCTCTATCTGCCAGTTTTCCTGGCAAGATAGTATCTCTATCTGCCAGTTCTCCTGGCAAGATAGTATCTCTGTCTGCCAGTACTCCTGGCAAGTTGGCATCTCCATCTGCAAGTACTCCTGGCAAGATAGCATCTCTATCTGCTAGTTCTCCTGGCAAGATAGCATCTCTGTCTGCTAGTCTGCTAGTTGTCCTGGCAAGATAGCATCTCCATCTGCAAGTTCTCCTGGCAAGATAGCATCTCTATCTGCAAGTTCTCATGGCAAGATAGCATCTCTATCTACTAGTTCTCCTGGCAAGATAGCATCTGTCTCTGCTAGTTCTCCTGGCAGATAGCATCTCTATGTGCTAGTTGTCCTGGCAAGATAGCATCTCTCTCTGCTAGTTCTCCTGGCAAGATAGCATCTCTATCTGCTAGTTGTCCTGGCAAGATAGCATCTCTCTCTGCTAGTTCTCCTGGCAAGATAGCATCTCCATCTACTAGTTCTCCTGGCAAGATAGCATCTCTATCTGCTAGTTGTCCTGGCAAGATAGCATCTCTATCTGCTAGTTGTCCTGGCAAGATAGCATCTCTGCTAGTTGTCATGGCAAGATAGCATCTCTATCTACTAGTTCTCCTGGCAAGATAGCATCTCTATCTGCTAGTTGTCCTGGCAAGATAGCATCTCTCTCTCTGCTAGTTGTCCTGGCAAGATAGCATCTCTATCTACTAGTTCTCCTGGCAAGATAGCATCTCTATCTGCTAGTTGTCCTGGCAAGATAGCATCTCTATCTGCTAGTTGTCCTGGCAAGATAGCATCTCTATCTGCTAGTTGTCCTGGCAAGATAGCATCTCTATCTGCTAGTTGTCTTGGCAAGATAGCATCTCTATCTGCTAGTTGTCCTGGCAAAATAGCAGTGGCCAGGCCAGGTCAACACATCAGGGAATAACTCTGGCAAACTGCTGATGGAATACGGAGCCATGAGAAATAGCTCCACTTTATTCACAGTCAATATAATAAAGGAACTTGTATGTGAGACTTCGAAGTGTATTTCTCCAATCAGGATTTGAAACTTATTTTCAAGCTTGTGTACTACCAATTTTCTAAATCTAGGGTCTCCATAAAAAAATCGTTAATGGAATTATATATAAGCTGTCGTTACACAAAATTGACCACTGTCTGGAAAATCTTCCAACTCCTGCACCCAACATCTTGCTCCTGGGGGATTTCAACTTAAGGCACCTAAAATGGAAGAATATAGCAAATAATATTGTTGCAGTAATAACACCAGGAGGCAGCTCTGATGAAAACTCACACTCACACAAGCTTTTAAATCTCTGCACAAAATTCAATTTAAGCCAGCAAATAATAGAGCCTACTAGAATGGAGAATACACCAGACCTCATCTTCACTAACAATGATGATCTGATAAGAAATGTCACCATATCAAAAACAATAT
Organism: Cherax quadricarinatus; assembly: GCF_026875155.1. Lineage (NCBI taxonomy): Eukaryota > Metazoa > Arthropoda > Malacostraca > Decapoda > Parastacidae > Cherax > Cherax quadricarinatus. Next base: position 55,504,398 of record NC_069420.1, read on the forward strand.
ACTCAGATCACAACATAATTGAGGTTCAGACATGTATGCGTGGAGTCCCAGACCGACATAATGAGACTAGTCACGAGGGAGCATTCACCAAATTCAACTTCAATAACAAAAACATAAAGTGGGACCAAGTAAACCAAGTCCTAACCGATATAAGCTGGGAAGATATACTAAGCAACACAGACCCCAACTTATGCCTAGAACAGATTAACTTGGTGGCACTCGATGTATGCACAAGGAGGAGTAGATGTAAAATAGAAAGAGACAGGCGCTCTCTTTACAGGCGACGGAAAAGAATAATAGAGCGGCTAAAAGAGGTCAATCTATCTGAAATGCGTAGGGAGACACTGGTCAGAGAAATAGCAAACATCGAACTTAAGCTAAAGGAATCTTATAGGAGTCAGGAATCGCGGGAAGAACTAAAAGCCATAAATGAAATCGAAAGAAACCCAAAGTATTTCTTCTCCTATGCCAAATCAAAGTCGAGAACAACGTCCAGTATTGGACCCTTACTTAAACAAGATGGGTCCTACACAGATGACAGCAAGGAAATGAGTGAGCTACTCAAGTCCCAATATGACTCAGTTTTTAGCAAGCCACTAACCAGACTGAGAGTCGAAGATCAAAATGAATTTTTTATGAGAGAGCCACAGAATTTGGTTAACACAAGCCTATCTGATGTTATCCTGATGCCAAATGACTTCGAACAGGCGATAAATGACATGCCCATGCACTCTGCCCCAGGGCCAGACTCATGGAACTCCGTATTCATCGAGAACTGCAAGAAGCCCCTATCACGAGCCTTTACCATCCTATGAGAGAGGAGCATGGACACGGGGGTCGTCCCACAGTTACTAAAAACAACAGACATAGCCCCACTCCACAAAGGGGACAGTAAAGCAACAGCAAAGAACTACAGACCGATAGCACTAACATCCCATATCATAAAAATCTTTGAAAGAGTCCTAAGAAGCAAGATCACCACCCATCTAGAAAACCCATCAGTTACACAACCCAGGGCAACATGGGTTTAGAACAGGTCGCTCCTGTCTGTCTCAACTATTGGATCACTACGACAAGGTCCTAGATACACTAGAAGACAAAAAGAATGCAGATGTAATATATACAGACTTTGCAAAAGCCTTCGACAAGTGTGACCATGGCGTAATAGCGCACAAAATGCGTGCTAAAGGAATAACAGGAAAAGTCGGTCGATGGATCTATAATTTCCTCACTAACAGAACACAGAGAGTAGTAGTCAACAGAGTAAAGTCCGAGGCAGGCACGGTGAAAAGCTCTGTTCCACAAGGCACAGTGCTCGCTCCCATCTTGTTCCTCATCCTCATATCTGACATAGACAAGGATGTCAGCCACAGCACCGTGTCTTCCTTTGCAGATGACACCCGAATCTGCATGACAGTGTCTTCCATTCAGACACTGCAAGGCTCCAGGCGGACATCAACCAAATCTTTCGGTGGGCTGCAGAAAACAATATGAAGTTCAACGATGAGAAATTTCAATTACTCAGATATGGTAAACACGAGGAAATTAAATCTTCATCAGAGTACAAAACAAATTCTGGCCATAAAATAGAGCGAAACACCAACGTCAAAGACCTGGGAGTGATCATGTCGGAGGATCTCACCTTCAAGGACCATAACATTGTATCGATCGCATCAGCTAGAAAAATGACAGGATGGATAATGAGAACCTTCAAAACGAGGGATGCCAAGCCCATGATGACACTCTTCAGGTCACTTGTTCTATCTAGGCTGGAATATTGCTGTACACTAACAGCACCTTTGAAGGCAGGTGAAATTGCTGACCTAGAAAATGTACAGAGAACCTTCACGGCGCGCATAACGGAGATAAAACACCTCAATTACTGGGAGCGCTTGAGGTTCCTGAACCTGTATTCCCTGGAACGCAGGCGGGAGAGATACATGATTATATACACCTGGAAAATCCTAGAGGGACTAGTACCGAACTTGCACACGAAAATCACTCACTACGAAAGCAAAAGACTTGGCAGACGATGCAACATCCCCCCAATGAAAAGCAGGGGTGTCACTAGCACGTTAAGAGACCATACACTAAGTGTCAGGGGCCCGAGACTGTTCAACTGCCTCCCAGCATACATAAGGGGGATTACCAACAGACCCCTGGCAGTCTTCAAGCTGGCACTGGACAAGCACCTAAAGTCGGTTCCTGATCAGCCGGGCTGTGGCTCGTACGTTGGTTTGCGTGCAGCCAGCAGCAACAGCCTGGTTGATCAGGCTCTGATCCACCAGGAGGCCTGGTCACAGACCGGGCCGCGGGGGCGTTGACCCCCGGAACTCTCTCCAGGTAAACTCCAGGTAAACACATTTTTGTTATAGTGTATCAAAGGCAGAGTAAAAAAAATATATATTTTATTCTTGCTTTGTTATTCGAAAGAGTAAGTAGAATAAACACCAAATGTATTTACATAAAAAATACTAATCCAAACTTTGTAACGCAAACTTATAATTAATTTAGCCTGATACAGGTACTTCTAAATTACGACTAACATACTGAAGATTAACTTCTTTGTTTATTAATGACTAACATACTGAAGATTAACTTCTTTGTTTATTAATGTTTATGATTGTAAATATTATGACAATACAAACATCCTCTGGTTAAAGACACTTAGTCACTGGTAGGTGGGAATCCCCTGTGGAAATTTGTCATAGTTACGTCACTCGTGGCGATACGTTGCGTCTAATAAACGTTCTTGTCTATGCATAAGCGTCTTTATCCACTGTATTTTTTTGAAAAAAATTAATTTCATAATGTGCATACTGATTTTATGAGTTGCTGAAAAAAGAAATAATTTTGGATTTGTACAGTAAACATCACTGTCGAATGTGGCAAGTAGGCAAGTTCTTCCTGAGAAGCAAGAGACCGAAATATACACAAGTCTTCCTGGAGAGTAAATCAGTATCAGACCGTGAACCACCACGAGGCCTGGTCTCAGACCGGGCCGCGGGGGCGTTGATCACGCAAACCCTTTCCAGGTATACTCCAGTCCTATTGTATCATAATATATATATATATGAAAACATTCAGGTCTGTTTCAGTAATGTGACCACTGCTCATTCATAACTCCTACAATATCTACTGGTAAGTCTCATGTTTTCCTGTTACTTGTATTCAATATTCAGGCAATTACGAAATTAGTACTTGATACGAGAACTTATAATTTAACATGGAGGCAGTTACGATCGTAGCTTTAGATATCAGAGCTCATAGTGGCAGTTATTGATCTATTGTTACACGCATTGTCTATATCTTTGGGACTAATGCGCTAAATATTTTGTTAAGTTTGTTTATATTGGTTAGGTTAAATCTGGCTAGGAAATGTTTGTTCTGTTCAGAACTGTTCTTTAATTCGGATATCATCCAGATTCAGTAAATTAGTTTTAACTTGTTGAGAGGCTCTTCACTATGTGATGTTTTCAATGGGAAATTCAGGACAGATTATCACGAATTATCAATAAGGGTATCTTACGGCTACAGTACTTGACTGAAGTCTTTTGGAACGAGTCTATGAACAAGTTAGAATTTTTTTTAAAAACTGCCAAAATCATGCAGATTAAGGTTAGCCTGACCGGCCCTCCAATCAATCAGGTTTCTTGAATACTTTCTGCTTTGTAGACAACGTATGGATCTAGAACGTATGTATCAGCAGCCTCATACTGTTCCAAAAGGTACTAAGCATGGTAAGCAAATTATTAATATCACCATATATTAATAATTTACTTAAATGCTTAGTACCTTCTTGGAACAACATGAGATTCCCAATAGAATCATCTGCAGTGTTTGCCGAATCATTATTTATGACGCTACATGGAAGACCTCCATCAGTAACTTATTCTAAGCATCAAACGTAAGCATTCATCTCTTTTTCTGACAGTCAACTGTAAGTGACTCCTGGCCAGGAGGATTCACCAAGGTAATACCTGATTTACCAAACACCGCATCGCCAAAAACCACGTCTGACATTGAGTCTTTCCCTCACAGTTAACAACATAGGAGACACCCTGGTAGTGATACAGTCTACACCATTGCAGGAGGTTTCTATTCAACAGCAGCTCGACTGTGTTCTAAGTCCAAATTTGTTATAAGTCTTGATCTGTGATATTGTCTCCAACTGACGTCCCGAAAAACCTTAAAGGTTCAACTGTATTCCGATGTTTGTGCCCTATGGGTTTCTTCGTTAAACACGCAATTGTTGACTTGTTAGGTTCAAATCTATGAATGACTGGTGTAGGTAGATGCCGGTGGATGCGCTCTTTTGAGGTGGTATGTTACTTCATTGTTGGAAATACCCTTTTTTGTTGGTTGGTTATGTGAAGGTCGTTTTATACTGATGTTGTGCAATCTTTTTATGCAGCTGGTATTGTCTAAACTCTAGTCTGTTATCGTAATTTATTTAATATTTTAAATTCATTCTTATTTTTTGTAAGTGGCATTCAGCCTATTTTGCGGGAATTTCACTGTCCTTATGGTAACTGCTGTCATTTTCCCTTTTCAGCGTGTCTGAGTCACCTATTCATCGCGGAATAAATAGGGTTACCTTGGCCACGAATGTCCAGTGGCTAACGCGACGGTCTGGAGTTTTGAGACTCTCTGACCGCGGGTTCAAATCCCGCCCGTGGTATGGTTTTTTTTTGATACACAGTCTTGTCTGCCTTGTTTAACAGACGTCTCTTAAGTTAACTTACTAATGTTTTAGTGGAACACAGTTAAACTTCTGTTTGTAATTTTACTATAAACAGCTATGGAGTACGACTCTGTCTGACAACATGTTTCGATAGCTACGAAATCCTATTTCTATTTCTTCAATCCTCTGTACCACTCCAGCTGAAGTACTTCCTGATGGTCTACCCAGAGGTATAGAGAGGCCAGTTTGCTAGAGCATGGATAAAGTATTGAAGACAAATAACTCAGTATCTGAACCGAAGAGCCATGTATGAGTATGCATGATAATAAGGGAGGCTCAACAGCAATTTGAGAATGACATATCATCGAATGCCAAATCAGACCTTAAGTTGTTATATAGCCACATCAGAAGGAATGCAACAGTGAGGGACCACTGGATGAAGAAGGAAGGAGGTCAGGTTTCAAGGAATGACAAAAAAATGTCTGTTAAGAACTTAGCATGAGATTTAGGGAGGTATTTTCAGAAGACACAGAAAGGCTACAAGCAAACGGAAATTGTAGAGTGCACCAGCAAGCACTGTACACAGTTCAGACAACCGGGGAAGACTTGAAAAAGATGCTGTGTGACCTACATACCTGGAAGGCGGTGGAAGCGGATAATATCTCTCAGTGATTGCAGAGAGAGAGAAAGAGAGAGAGAGAGAGAGAGAGAGAGAGAGAGAGAGAGAGAGAGAGAGAGAGAGAGAGAGAGAGAGAGAGAGAGAGAGAGAGAGAGAGAGAGAGAGAGAGAGAGAGAGAGAGAAGGAGGGAGGGAGGGAGTTGGAAAAAGAGAGCAGAGGCATTGTGTGTGCCGCTAGCAACATCCTTTAATAAGTGTAACGAAACAGGGCACCTGCCAAAGATGTGAAAGACAGCAAATGTAACCCCACTACAGTCCACTGTCACTGACATGTATAGCATGCAAAAATTTGGAAAAGATTGTCATGGGAAGAATGGTGGAGCACCTAGAGAGTAGTTGGTTCATGCATGATAACCAGCACCGAGTCATGCATCACGAACCTACTGGAGTTCTACCATAAAGTAACAAAAATAAGATAGGAGAGACAGAGATGAGTAGAGTGCAATTTCTTGGACTGTAGAGAGGTTTTTGACACAATACTGCAAAAACGACTAGTGCAAAACTAGGAGGAGCAAGAAAAAATAACAGGAAAACTAAATACAATTGATCAAGGTATACCTGAGAGGTAGGAAACAACGAGTGATGGTCCGTGACGAGGTGTCGGAATGGGTGCATGTGACGAGTGAGGTTCTACAAGGATCAGTCCTTGGGCCGGTGTTGGATTTTGCTTATGTACATGACATGACAGACGACATGAGACTGGTGAGGAGAATACAAGCGAATTTGAACCAGAAAATACTACAAATTAATCTGGATAGGCTGCAGGAATTGTCTGACATATGGATCCTGGAGTTTAACCCCAAGTGCAAAGTTATGAACCTTGTTGAAGAACAGAAACGACCGATGATCAAGTCCAGGCTCTAGGGACAAAGGCTGCAAATCTCACTCAAGCAGAAGGATCATGGGGTGAGTATCAAACCGAGAATATCCCCTGAGGTGTACATCAAAAAAATAACTGCTGCAGCAAATGCTCGTCTGGCAAATTTGAGAATAGCTTTTCGATATCTAAATAACGTGCACGCCTTTCTCATATAAGAGTATGCAGCACCAGGATGGAACCCACACCTGGTCAAGCATATCAAGAAATTGGAGAAAATGAAGAAGAATACAAGGGACTAGTCTCGGAGCAAAGGATGTGTCCTATGAGAAGAGGTTAAGGAAACTCATCCTGCTGACACAGGAGGACAGGGGACATGATGACGACGAAAGGAAGGAGACGTGAATCGACCCCTACAACTATGTACAGTTGAGTACGTATTGCTGACATCCTTATCTTATATTCTGCTGAAGGATCATCAGTAAAGCAGAGTTGGTGTCCTAGTTGGCAACTTGACATCTAACACTGCCGGTGTTCTAGATGGCAACCTGACTTCTAACATTGCCGGTGTTTTAGCTGGCAACCTGACTTCTAACACTGCCGGTGTTCTAACTGGCAACCTGATTTCTAACACTGGCGGTGTTCTAACTGGCAACCTGACTTCTAACACTGCCGGTGTTCTAACTGGCAACCTGATTTCTAACACTGCCGGTGTTCTAGCTGGCAACCTGACTTCTAACACTGCCGGTGTTCTAACTGGCAACCTGACTTCTAACACTGCAGGTGTTCTAACTGGCAACCTGATTTCTAACACTGCCGGTGTTCTAGCTGGCAACCTGACTTCTAACACTGCCGGTGTTCTAACTGGCAACCTGATTTCTAACACTGCCGATGTTCTAGCTGGCAACCTGACTTCTAACATTGCCGGTGTTCTAGCTGGCAACCTGATTTCTAACACTGCCGGTGTTCTAGCTGGCAACCTGACTTCTAACACTGCCGGTGTTCTAACTGGCAACCTGATTTCTAACACTGCCGGTGTTCTAACTGGCAACCTGACTTCTAACACTGCCGGTGTTCTAACTGGCAACCTGATTTCTAACACTGCCGGTGTTCTAGCTAGCAACCTGACTTCTAACACTGGCGGTGTTCTAGCTAGCAACCTGACTTCTAACACTGGCGGTGTCCTAGCTGGCAACTTTCTAACACTGCCGTAGTCTTATTTCAAGTATTTAAGTATTTCCCTTAGAACTATGTCAATTTTAAGTTTCTTTTCTCCAATATATTAGTCATCACTGATGCAACACCAAAGTTGCTTTTCTTAAAACGTTCAGAAAAATATTCTCTAATACAACGACTTAAAATAAGGAGACGTAAATTTCACTATTTAATGTGTTAAATTGTATACAATTTTTATTTCCGCTAAATCACGTTAAATAAGTTCCAATTTTACCTATTCTGAACAGATTATTTATAGTTGATATATTTTACTGCCAGGATAGTTTATATTAATTTTGTTTGAGAGCAGGAAAATTTTTTTATATATAAAACGGTAAAAAATTAGAATTCTTTAAACCCGTTCTTTCACTAGAAAACGATTCATCAGATCGGCTTCAAATTTGCACCACTAGTGTGGCTTCCTGAGCACAAGGTTCTCGCTGCTGATGGCGCCCATAAATACCATTTTTTTCAGCTTTATTGAATAATTATTATTCATTTCATTCAATAACTAATTCATGGTTCTTCTGACAGCTTTCAAAATATTATTGACGATGCATTCTAAAAAGAATAAAGTTACTGCAAATTTATGATTTTATTGTAATTGTTAAAATTTTTTGAAATTATTGGTTTTCTATAAATTACTGGGTAATGTATTTTCTAATGACTTTCAACCTTATGTCCGTCGAGGGAGGTTCCTTGATGCTAGTGAGTGGCTCTTGATCTAAGGAATTGGGTCTCTGCTCCAGTTCCCTGAATTTAGTCTGAAGGCCTTCCATCCCCCCCCCCACACAGGACCTGTATAATCCCTACGTGTTTAGCGCTGTGTTTCCATAAGACACCTGCTGTTCCTGTCCTTGTTCACCCATAAGTAAAATGGGTACCTGGGTGTTAGTGGACTGGTGTGGGTCGCATCCTGGGTGTTAGTGGACTGGTGTGGGTCACATCCTGGGTGTTAGTCGACTGGTGTGGGTCGCATCCTGGGTGTTAGTCGACTGGTGTGGGTCACATCCTGGGTGTTAGTGGACTGGTGTGGGTCGCATCCTGGGTGTTAGTGGACTGGTGTGGGTCGCATCCTGGGTGTTAGTGGACTGGTGTGGGTCGCATCCTGGGTGTTAGTGGACTGGTGTGGGTCGCATCCTGGACGTTAGTGGACTGGTGTGGGTCGCATCCTGGGACACTGATCTAATTTGCTGGGAAATGCTCAGCATAACAAGGGACTTTCTATATAGTAGTATGTCACTGATGTCAGCTATGGTCTGTATACCTTGTACTTGTACTTGTAGTAAATAAAGATAATAATAATAATATAATAATAATAATAATAATAATAATAATATAATAATAATAAATAATAATAATAATAATATAACTTATTATTATTATTATTATTATTATTATTATTATTATTATTATTATTATTATTATTATTATTATTGGTGGGATTTAATTAAACAAAAGACCGTCACCCACCTTGAAAATTAAGAATTTTTCCCATTTAATAACTAGATAACGCCTCTTCTGATCGGCTTCAAACCCTAAATGACAGTTAATCTTATTATGGAAATTTTGTCTATTATTTTTGGCTGTGTGGGTGCCAACCTGGAGTTTACCTGGAGAGAGTTCCGGGGGTCAACGCCCCCGCGGCCCGGTCTGTGACCAGGCCTCCTGGTGGATCAGAGCCTGATCAACCAGGCTGTTGCTGCTGGCTGCACGCAAACCAACGTACGAGCCACAGCCCGGCTGGTCAGGAACCGACTTTAGGTGCTTGTCCAGTGCCAGCTTGAAGACTGCCAGGGGTCTGTTGGTAATCCCCCTTATGTATGCTGCCAAGTTGTCACTTTTTGCCAAATTTTTTTTTATTTATATTTTATTTAAAAACAGTACAGCAGTACATAATTCAAGAATATAAATTAGACATAAAAAGATAACAACATAAAATTCTTAGAACCAATGTCTCTAAAACTTCTCTGAAAAAATGTCAATACATAAAGCAAAAACTTACAACAAAACGTCTCAAAACAACTACCAGTAACAGAGTACTAACCTATCATATATAACTTTAAAACAACATTAACATACCCATATTAGGAATGTACTGGAGCCTAACATTTAACAAAGGTTCAAAATCGATATTTAAAGAGTAACACAAAAGAAAAAACTGATTTCACAAAAAAAAGGAAAACCCATGCGTATGCATACATGTACACAAACAAAACAGTATATAAAAATATTTTAATCTACAAAAATCAAACACATATCATGACCTCATAACCTATATGTCATGCAGGATTCTGCATGACATTGTAATCTATATACAGTAGAGAAGGGTGTTATAATAGTATGAATGTTATAATTGTAAACAATAATTTTATAATTCATAATGTGTATTTGGGGGCACTGTAAAGCACTCTTAACTGTAATTATAAAGAAATCCTTCTAGGAGTTATTTTCCAAGTGTGTTTGGGTACGCGGAGTAAGCGTGGCTGGGAGGAGTCACGTGGAGTCAGCATGGTGTGGAGGCTGGCGTCGGAGGTGCTGTGTATTTAAGATAAGTTTGTAGTTGTGTACTCCTTTTGCGGGGTGACGGGTCGACACAGGGCATCAAGGAGCGGGAGTGTTTTGAATGGACTTAAGATGCTGGGAAAGCATGGGACCAGGAAATTGGCGTTCACGGTGGCCTAAGGATTAATATAGGCCTCACTTCATAATAGGAAGTGTCGTAGCTGTTCCTGGTGAGGAGTGAGGGGACGTGATTTACTGGACCACCATAATAAAGTGATAAAATTAGTGAATAATGGTAAGTCCGGTGGTGACTGGCGCATCGCCATGGAGTGTGTCCCGGGGAAAATACCCATGATTTAATCATCACTCATCGGTCTCAGATCTTAATGGAGTGGCCTCTAATGTGCATAATAATTATGAGAATTAAATTGTCTTGTGAATTGTAATGTAATCAATGATAATAACACTAAGTTAAGAGAATGCGTGAAGTGAAATAAGTCGCCTTGCTCCGAGTGAACACCTTAGGCCTCGTGGTTCCAGCCTGAGGATAGTGAAGTTTTTATGGAGTCACGACTTCTAAACCGGGACAAACCAACGGATACCTCGTCCTGCTGGAATAAGAACCATGTCGGTGTAGCAGGACATCGAAATGTGATGGTGAATGGAGGAAATAAGGAGCATCAATCACCCACAGTTAAGTAACCCTTCTAGTTATAGCAGACTGATACTGGCCAGTTAGGTATGTTGTAATTGGATTGGTTATGGGTGATCTAGCTACTTCAAGTGACCACCAGAGAATATCTGGTAAGTGGTGGGATTATGTACCAGTGTTTTTCCTTAATGGATATATCCATGTGTAACCTACCCCCCCCCCCTTCATTCAGTTAAACTAATATAATCTATACAGTTCACAATTAATTAGTAATGCCGTACTTGTGGGTGCTATCCAATTTATACTGGTCTCGGATAGATATGAATAAGATTGTGAGTGTCGAAGAGCTACCTGCAGTGACCAGGGGTGGTTAAGTTTTCTCACATGTCTACACGGGGTGACTTCGGTAAACCATATAGTTGTTGTCTCCCAATGAGATTACTCGTATGCATGTAATGTTGAGATACATACAGGTAACACCCTATAAAATTTTCCATACAACCCATTGAAGTAACACATACTAGTTTAGCGCTTTCTGTTTTGATTGGGATATCCCTGGGTGGTCTGTTTAAGCCTGAGATATGTGTAACTTTTACCTTTGCCCTTAGACAAGGCTTTAGCTCCCAGGTATCCCACATTTCTGTGTGACATGGGGACCTGTCTGGGAGAATTATCAAATTTTATGTGGTAATTCAAGTTTGCAACCTGGAAAGTCAATAATCATTCTTTACTGGGTTGGTTAGAGGAAGCATTCACTATAATACTCACACTAAAATAATAATTTACCTTTGTTTGCACTATTGCTAGTTTTTAGGGTGTTATTATTAACTAATACTCTGTGAATAATTTACCTTTGTGTGCATATTGCTGACTTTTAAGGTGTTATTATTAACTAATACCCTGGGCATAATTTACCTTTGTGTGCAACTTTGTTGATTTTTAGGGTGTTATCATTAACTAATACCCTGTGAATAATTTACCTTTGTGTGCAATATTGCTGGTTTTTAGGGTGTTCTTATTAACTAATACTCTGTGAATAATCCACCTTTCTGTAGCCATCTTGTTGATTTTTAAAGTGTTATTAATACCTGATATTTTGTGCATAATTTACCCTTGCAGGTACAGTCTTGCTGATTTTTGGGGAGGTTATGCTTACCTAATTTTCTGGGAATAATTTTCCTTTGCAGGTGCAGTAGCTCCATTTTTTCTGCCAGAATTTTCTTGTTGTGTGCAATCCTGTTTAATTTTAGGGAATCACATTACAATCACTCCTTGTGAATATACTACTGCAGTGTATGTACCTTGCTGTGTGCTTTATTATTTTATATTAGTAAGTTCTGTGGCTGATAGCAAGATTTGGTGCTATCATTTCCCAAAATGGCTGACACTAGTGAAAATTCTGGGGATGACATGCATTTGGAAGGTGACATTGAATCAAATTTTCATGTTAGGGACCTTGATAAGGAAGTAGAAATTTTACGAATGAAATTAGTCCTAGTTGCGGAAGAAAAGGAACGGTTAAGTAACAAAGTTAAGTACAAAGATCCAGGAACAGAGAGCCTTAGAGGAGCTTAGGGCTCAAGAAAGAGCTAAAGAGAGGCAGCTTGCTTCTCACCCAGACACAGACACGAGGGTAGATGTTTTTCATTTGGATAAAGCCATAAAATTTGTGCCCAAATTCCTAGAGAAAGATCCAGACCAGTTTTTTCTGTTATTTGAAAGTACAGCCAAATCCCAAGTTTGGCCGGAAAAGGAATGGGCGACATTAGCAAGAACCCAATTAGTTGGTAAAGGGTAACAGACCGTTAGTTCTTTAGAGGGATCGGCCTTTTCTGATTATCATAAGCTAAAAGAGGTAGTTTTACTGGCTTATCAAATGTTGCTGGAAAGGTACCGGCAGAAATTCAGAGGACTAAAGTTTCAGTCAGGGCAGTCTTTGGTGGAATATGGTAAGAAGATGTCACTTCTAAATAGGTGGTGTCGCTCAAAGGGGGTGGTAGGCAATTATGAGGGTGTAATTGCCTTAATTTTGTTAGAGGATCTTTTGAGAATTGTTTCTCCTGACCTTAAGACATATCTTGAGGAGAAGGATCTTGATGATTTTAATAATGCTTTAGAGCTGGGTGACAGATTTTTAGCTAACCAAAAATTTGGTAGTAGTTACCACACCCCACATACTAATAATGGTAAGTTTTCTCCACCCACCAATAGGAATAAGAAATTTCAGAAGTTTAAGCCATCCATTTACCAGCCTAATAACCACCAGAGTTTTTAATAAGCCTAATTTTCCAGTACCTACCCGAAAAGGTTTTAAGTCAGTTGTCACAGGTCCAGGACTACCGGGGATAGACAGAAAGAGTCCAGTTCCCCAAGATCATGGGCCCCAGCCTATATCAAGTGTGCAAGGCGCTTTTAAACCTTATCACTGTACATATTGCAATAAACAGGGCCACCTGCAGCCATATTGTCGAAAGATGCTTATGGACCAGGCTGCAGCAGATGCTTATCCAGTAAGTACACCAGTTACACATGATGTTGCTTGCATTGCAGTCTTGCCCCAAGGTATCCAAAGAAGATCAGCTGTCTTAGACCCTCGGATGAAGGTCTATTCAAGCAAGTCTACTGTGGCCTTACACCAAAATGAAGGTAGGGATTGGGTGTTATGTCTTTGAGGGACACTTGTAGCACATACACCTTGCTTCACAGGGGTGTATTGCCAGTGTCGGATGGCACCTACACTGGACTGGAGATTTTTCTTAAAGGGATAACTGGAGTCTCTGTCAGGACTCCAGTGCACAGGTTATGGGTAGAGTCTGTGTACCAGTCTGGGTACCTACCTGTAGGTATTGCAGAAGATGTACCTTTTGCAGTTGACCTTCTACTAGGCAACAACGTTGTAGGACTCCTCGAGAGTGAGGAATGTTTGGTTTTGCAGGACCCTACTTTACAAGGTGGTAATGACCTAATTGGAGCGAAGGTGCCTGAAAATTTTTCAGTGTGGTCTAGAACTAGACAGGGGAACAAGGCAGGAGCTGTGCCTCTCTGTGACCCTTCTGCACACTTTGGTGATGGTTTGGGCCTGGGGAGCCTGTTCATTGAGTCTGACCTGCAGGAGACTCTGAGCAGTGATGAACCAGCTCAACCAGAACTCGGTTGGAGAAGTGGTCTTTTTGATGCTGATGTGGGAAAAAATCCCCTGACTCTGCAGCAGCTGAGTGAGGCGCAGGAATGTTGTGACCTCTGGAAGGCTATTCACTTATCAGCTGTTGCGGAGGATGTGGTTCCTAAATTTACCAAATGTTTATTTTGCAGAGTTGGTCAAATGAATAAGACTCTTTTTAAGGGGACCTGTGTCCAAGTGGCCACAGCAGAACTATTAAAGTGCCATTGTCTGTATTTTTTACAGATTCCGAAGGAACGACATTTAAGTGTTAAGAAGGGAGGGCTGACTAACCAGTGTTTATTAATAAATTCTTCTAACAGGTTACCAGAGGATATACCCTTTCTGAATAATTTTGTGTGTGTGGTTTTGAGATTCATGGTGAAACATTTGTCTCTTAGGCTTTGCACAAATCACCCAGAAGTCATATTTTATGAAATGTCATGTAGTTTTGAGAGGCCTACTTGAGGTTAAATTTACCAATGTATATCATCCTAGGAGTCAAAGAAAAGCACAGTGGTTTTCCCAGTCTCTCAGGGCAATGCATGTTTTACCCAGTACCAGAAGGACTGGGATGAGGGAATTCCCCTCCTTTTCATTACCGTGTGGGGAAGCACTCTGGAATGATTAAGTCATGAGCTACGTGAGGATGGTGATGTTTCCCCCGCGGTGTTTATTCTCAGTTTCAGAAACTGCTTGACTAAGATGAGGTCAATGGCACTAGTGCACCAGTCTGAACGTCCGCCCAGGATGACGTAGGACCATGAGGTGGTGCTACACATTCTGGAACCTGGAGAGATGGGGTTGGCATTGGAACCGGGTTATGGGAAGGCTATGATGGAACTGTGTGGTGACTTCAAAATTAGGGTGGATAAGGTCCCTGAGAAAGATAATCTAAGCAGGAAAATTGTAAGAAATTGTGGAAGATGTGGATCTTCTGAAAGACTGGTTGTAGTGTTGGCTCAGCCATGGTGCACCTTAGTGAAAGAGTTTTGGAATGCTAAAAAATGGGGCCATGTTAACCCTAATGAGGTAGAGGTTTTGAAATTTGTGCAACGTCAGCAGGCCTGGCTTGATGTAAGCTGGGGTGAAATAGGTTCCTTGAAGGAAGTGAAGTGTTTATTTCTAGAGACTGTGTTTGTACCCAGCGAAAGTCGGTGGACGTTGTCTTTTACTGGTCTCACACTAGGTGATACCTTGAAAACGTGCACTGACTGCCGCAGGGTACATTTAAGAAATTAGGTTTTATCTCCTCTTTATGAACTACATGCAAATTGTGTGAATGAACCATTGGGGGGTTATTTGATTCTAATGACCATATGTGCCAAGGACACACCCATATTTGTAACTTTAATATCTCTGTACATGAACCTTTTGTATGCCATTAACCCTCAAGATCTTTTATGTGTAATCCTGAGTTACTCACCCCGGGTTTTGCAAAATGATACAGAGGTTGGGTCAGTCTTGTTGCAGGGTAGAGCAGGGTAAGTAATGCCACTCGGCTGCTTCTCAGCAAAAAGTAGCAGGCACCAAAGAAGTTATACCTCCATAGAAAAGGAGGCTCTTGCTTTAGTGTTGGCAGTGCAACATTTTGAGGTGTATATATCTTCATCAGTTCACCCTATAACTGTGTATAGTGACCATATTCCTTTACGTTTCCTTCACTTAATAAGGAACCACAATCAGCGACTTACGAGGTGGGCCTTGTTTCTCCAACCTCTTAATCTTGTGATTCATTATGTGAAGGGAGCGGAGAATGTGGTTGCTGATGCCTTGTATCGTGTTTAAAGTGCACGATGTTGTGTATAGATCACTTATCTATTCTTATTTTGCAGTGATTTGCGGTAGACGAGTAGATGGAACACTGGATCACCCAAAGAAGAAGGGGAGGTTGAGCTGGAGCTGGAGGTATCAGGATTCCCTAGTGTGTGTGTGTTTTGGGGGGTAGTCACATCAAGTGCCAGGCCTAGGTAAGGTATGCTACTTTTTTTTTTAGGTGTTAGGCTGGAATGCCTCGCCTCTGTTTTATAAACCATACCCCCGGCCGGGATTGAATCCCCGGCCGGGGGTATGGTTTGTTTGCAATCGTGTCATTACGATTTCTTAAGTCACTCTGTTTTATGTTGGTATAGGTACTGTTGGACCTAACGTTTTAGTGAATGTGGGGCTGGCGGTGATGCCCTCCACTGTTTGGGTCATGTCTCTTGATCCGAGGTGTTTTGGTTCTCCAGGACTCTTTTCAATTTTTTCTTTTTGGATCACCGCTGGGGTGACTCCAGGGTCCTTGGAATGACATGTAGGCGTCGGCCTGGGAGGTCCACCTTTTGGGGGTCTTCAGTGATGACTCCAGGGTTTTACGGCTGCAGTCCCACCAACAAAATTTATGTGACTATCCACCCTGATTCTCGCAGAGGTGTGTCATGGGGAACCAGTTTTGTTTACTAAAGATTGCTGTGAAATGGGAGGGCTCGTTTGGCATAGAACTTGATCACTTTTATGTTCGGCGAGTTTCACATGTCTGCATCTAGTACCTCAGTTTGTTAATATTGCATATTTGTAGTACTAAAAGACTGTGATTATATGGTGGTCATTCCCCAGTTAACATTTTGCCCATTGCCTCAGACCTTAATGTGGAGTTTATTTTCTTTATTTTTCCTTTTGCCTAGCAGTGTCCGTAGGGACCCCGCTAGCAGAGTGAGACCTATGGTCTGGGGGTGGGGGTGTTATGCAGGGTTCTGCATGACATTGTAATCTATATACAGTAGAGAAGGGTGTCATAATAGTATGAATGTTATAATTGTAAAGAATAATTTTATAATTCATAATGTGTATTTGGGGGCACTGTAAAGTACTCTAACTGTAATTATAAAGAAATCCTTCTAGGTAGTTATTTTCCAAGTGTGTTTGGGTACGCGGAGTAAGCGTGGCTTGGGGCAGTCACGTGGAGTCATCATGTTGTGGAGGCTGGCGTCGGAGATGCTGTGTATTTAAGCTAAGTTTGTAGTTGTGTACTCCTTTTGTTTAGCTAACCCAAGCCATAGGCTCTTCTATGGCTTACCTGTATGCCCACCTGGGCTCTGAGATGGTCAGGTTGCTTTGGGATGAGTGAGGAAATAAGAAATGAAGTTGAGAGTAGAGTAGAGTCGGCCTAGTGCTGACTAGGCCTAGTGGTTATGGTGGCTGGACCTCCAGCCAGCTGTTTCTTGTGTACCCTCATTTGGGTGTTTAGGATGAAGGTGTTTCTAGAGTGTGTATATAGTGTTATGTTGAATAAATAGATATATTTTCCTAACTGGGATTTTTGCCTAACCCTCTGTTAACCAACCCATTGAAGTAACACATACTTGTTTAGCGTTTTCTGTTTTGACTGGGATAGCCCTGGGTGGCCTGTTTAAGCCTGAGATGTGTGTAACTTTTACCTTTGCCCTTAGAGAATTCTCTAGCCCCCAGGTATCCCACATTTCTGCGTAACACTATAATAAACATAACCAATTACATATACCATTAAAAACATATGACTCAAGAATCGTGTCATTACAAGACAGGAATACCTCCAAATACATGACAAAACCTTCGGGGTTTCGCTTTCATTCATTACACAAAAGAAATAGTAAGTATCAACGAGCTCTCAAAGCTCCACAACCACACTTCCATGACAACCAGGAAACACAATCCATACCAGCATTCACCACACTCTCATGCCCATCCCCCCAGGAGACGAGCCTGCTATTGCCCACTGACTTAAACTCAACCAATTTAAATTCCATAAATAAAAAGAACCTTACCCTTCGTACATTCATATTCATTCACAGATTCACGAGGATTTCTAACGTCAGCCTCTTATATCCTTCCGAAAATACCTGATCCCACCTCTTCCGGTACAACTCCCGGTTACGACACATCGTACGATAAAACATTATCGCAAGAACGTGCCTTCGCACCTCACTAACCCCTTTCCCCCTCATCACCCACGATATATAGATATAATCCACCATGATGTAATCTAAAGCTCTTATGACATCCTCTTCTAAACCACCCATGTCAAGACTTAAAGCACGCAGAACCGCCACCCCACTCCCTCCCACCCTCTGTACCAACACACCTAACCAACCCCTGACGTCTTCTAACCCTCCACAAAAATAAACTACATGGAATACCGTGTTGTCCCCTTCACAAAAACCACACCCCCCTCCCTCTACTACTCTCCTAGTTCTTAGTATGGCCCCTGACAGCAAGATACCATGCAGAAAACAAAACATAACGTCACGCACCCTAGGCAATTATTTCAGCTAGCTAAATCTATACCAAATGTTTCTCCACGAGTACTTGGGGAACAAACCCTCAACAGGGGCAACGCACTTACCCACCAGTAACCTACACAAAACCGGTATTCGAACGCTTCTCCGTTCCCTAACCAACAACAAGGTCTGTAGAACAATTTCACATTCCCTCAATTCAACGCTTCCATACTACTTCTTCAACCTCATATATACCTGTTCTATATTTCCCGCCATCATGCCCACATGCAATACCTCCTATTTAAGAAACACATTTGGCCCTCCGTCTTAGATCCATCAATCCCAACCTACCATGGCACACCGGTAACATAACAGCCTCTTTTCTTAACCAATCACAACTTGATCCCCACAAAAATTTAAACACCCTTCTCAAAACCCTCGCAATCGCCGTCCCTGTAATTGGGAACACAGCCTGCAACATGCCAAACCTTACTATACAGTAAAACATTTACGACAATCACACGTTGGGCCAGAGTAAGATGCTGGGTCCTCAAAACACCCAGACGTCCCACGATCTTTTCTAACAACCTATCCGAGTTTTCCTCACGCGCCACATCCATGTCATCGTTGTATATAATACCACAGATCTTTAGCGACACTGCACACTTTTTAACAACATTACAACTCACCTTACCCTCCCGTTTCCAAGTGCCCAACCCCATGATCATTGACTTCTCACTGTTTACCTTCATACCCATGGTACGTTCAAACACTTGCACAACATCGTCCAATACTTTCATAGACATCCTTTCATGAACCAGAACAGTCGAATCATCTACATAACCTATTAATCCCGGCCAAAGCATCCCTCCCTCAACCCCACCCTCACCCTGGGTACTGATGGTACGTTCAACCATTGTATAAAAGGGGTCCTGAAAACACGCAAATAAGATCTGTGACATGAGACACTACTCATTTCAAATTCCCTCCCCATACACCCATTTATTTGTACCCTCATTTTTGCTCCCCTATACAGCGTATTTACCCAATCAAGTACTTCTTCCCCATAACCTTGTCTCCTAAGTATAACCTGCAGTGCACGCCTTTCCACTCTATCATAGGCTGTCGCATCTCATAACCTATTAAAGCCGGGCCTCCCTCTCACCCCCCTCACTTTTGACTTCAACAATGTTAAAGGTCCATGAAAACACGCAAATAAGATCTGTGACATGAGCCATACTTATTTCAAAATTCCCTCCCCATACACCATTTATTATTACCTCAAATTTTTGCAAACCTTATAGCGCTATTTACCAATCAGTATTATTCCCATAACCTTGTCTCCTAGTATAGCCTGCAGTGCATGCCCTTTCCACTCTATCAAGGCTTCGCCCAGTCACAAAGCCGTAAAGCTGCCCCCAACTTCCCCTTCCTTCTGACTAATCAATAACTCTCAAATCCATGTCTAAAATTTCATCGACTTCAGGCAGCCCAACTGCGAATTCGAAATCGACCTCCCACATACCACTTTAACCCTTCCTCATTGTTGCTAAACAATTATTCCCTCATAGCAACGTTTGCCTAATATCGAGGGAGGGCTGCCCTTACTTTCGGGACCAGCCACAACTGCTGAGTCTGCTTCTCCCAACTTACCCTCTCCTTATACAATGAATACCTAACCATGAATTCCTATACCCCATGCTGTATAAATTCCACCGGCGAGACCTCATCCCGGCTTATTTCCCATTCCTCATGCCTGTAAAGCAATCTCTATTTCCACTGCAGTAATAACCCCACCCAAAGCCGTCCTATCACTATTACCTAAATTGCATGTTGCATATGTACACACCCTGTCTAACTCCACATCATCCACACCCCCACTTGTCCAGTACTTTTCATACCACATATCCGCATATGCACTCATACCCTTCATATTTCTTATCTCCTGCCCTGCTCTTTAGATCCCCATCTTCTCATTTACCTCTAATCTCAGGATAGCCATCAGCGCCTGCCTTTGCTTTTGATGTCGCAACACACACGCTGACGGCTTGTCCCCCCACAAAACTTCTTCTAGCCCTGCTTGCACCCTTGCCACTTAAAACCGATCATTTTGCAATGTTCACAATCTATCTTTTATGCTAACTATTTCGTCCATGGGAAAAACACCACCAACCGTCCCCTGCCCATAACAATCTCTTAATCGATCCTCTAAATAATTCGCAAGCCCATATTTTTTTCAATTGTTTGTACATTTATCTTCCCTCACATAATACTTTCTTATCCTTGCTTTAGCCACATAATCCCACCATGTTACAATGTCATCCACCTCCTGAGCTTCCTTGTAAAGCTCTTTCCATAAAATAGAAAAACCCTCCAAACCTTCCTAATCACTCAACACACTAATGTTCAATTTCCAATAAGTCCTGTATATTTCCACCAGCTCCTCCCACCCTACCTCCACCACTACAGCCCTATGATCTGACATAGCCGCCTCAACAGTGTTAAAAGATTTCACAACAACCCCTTGAGAAAGATACACTCCATCTAACCTCGCTGCGTATCCCCTCTTAACAAAAGTATATTCTGTTTCCCACATCCTCCCCCAAACGCATCACGTAACCTAACGTCCCTCATCAAATCCCTGAGAGTTACAAACATATGTCCTGCCCCTTTTGGTTCTACGTCAGCCGCCCTAATAACGCAGTTCCAGTCACCCCCCACTATTGCTACTTCCGGAAGTGCACGCAAAAAATAGACAAGATCCTCGCACACAAAATCCTTCCTTACCTGCATGCTATTCTCCGCAGGCACATACACACTTACAAAAGATACACGCTTACCCATCCACGACCCATCCACATGCAACACCCTCCCCCCTCACTTCTCTGCGAAACAAATGGGCTCGTCTCCTTTATTAAAATACCCACACCACCTTTTAAACGGGTAGTTGGCAGGGTCATTACTTGATAACCTGCTACCTCTAACATCTTACCCTCCTTGAAATTATGTTCCTGGAGGAACACAGCATCCACTTTATATTTATTAAGAAACATACACAACCATTCTCTCTTGATTCTGCTACATAAGCCATTAACATTGACAGTCATACACCAAAGGCATTTTAAATTTTCCACCCCTGCCTCTTCTTCTCACTCTTTTCACCACTAGAATTAGTATTTCTCTGTGTTTTCTTCACAATACCTTCTTTCCCCCCTCCCTTCTTCCGATGTCTCTAATCATGACCACCCCCATCGTCACCTCTTCCCTTTCCTACTACCCCAGTCTGCTTCCCAGGCCTCTGCGCTGGCATCAGTACATCATCCGAGTATGACATAGCTGCCCGTTTCCTTGTTACAATCATGTCCCCCGTAACATGGTCTGGGGAAGCCTCACAGTGAACCTCAACATCCACCTTACAATGATTTATTAATCCCACTGACGTCTCCATCACATCATCATTCCCCAAATTCTCATATCGTTGACAAGCTGGAAGTGATAACTCTCCAGCTACTTCTTGCTCAGATGTAACTCCCTCTTTAGGCGGTGACAAGGTCTTCAAAACTTCATCCAATTCTTCCTCTATGTCCAACACTTCCTCCCATGGTAGCATCCCTGCAGAAGTCACTGGAGGAGATTCTGGGGCAGGGAACTGAGGGGAGGGGACTCACCCCCAGTCCTAACGACCACGCCCTCCCTCAGGTGATTGATCCTCACTTGCCACCCGTCTTCTACCACAGGTTCAGGCACGCGTCTTTTCTTCTCACATGTTGCAGCTATGTGGTCATACTCACCACATAGGCGACACGTACGCCTTTGCCAGGGATATAAAACCATGACCTGTGTCCTGAATTCCTGAAGATAAACGTAAGACGGTATGGGATCTCTCAATGTCATTTTAAGGGTAAAAGTACCTTCTGGCAAACCTGCATAGGCGCCTGCTACCCACATACCATGCTGGGCAAAATGAACTGACCCATATTTCTCAAAGACTTTTCTGATATCAGTTTCATCCACGTCAAAGGGAAAGTTATGTAACTTCATCCAGGTATAATGCCTGAATACATCACTCATTCTCACACGTACAGCAGGTGTAACATCAAGACTCACGTCCTGGAAACGATTAACCAACGATTCATATACCGTTGCAGTGAGCAGTTTCACGAAGATTCTATGCACTTCATTTAAAGCCATATAATTCTCCATCTTGAATTCCATACGTCTCTCTGATGATCTTAGGTAAGAGAACCTGCGCTGAACTAGGCGAAATCGTCCCCCAGAGAAGCTCAATACCAATAGTATTAATCCGGCGCCTATGAGAAACCACCATGTTGACAGCAGTAATTTTCCTGAGGTGTTAACAGAGGCGCGACAGCACCACCTCACACCACTGCAGCCAGGCAACTGAGGAGAGTTTGCACAGTAGGTCCAGTCAGCTCAAAAGCGAAAAGGACAATAACTTTTTGCCAAATTAATAAATTTCTTTTTTTTATCTTTCAAAATCGAATATTTTTTTTAAAGGATTATACAGAATTACGTTTGTCAGGAAACAGGACAAGTGTTTCCTGACGTTGGTCTTAGATGATGACCCACCTTTGGAGCTTTGGCCATCTGACCGAGGCCTTCCGCTGGCTTACCGGTCCACCCCTTTAAAAATAATGGTCATTTATAACCAATGGATATTTATAACTAAATTCTATTCTATTCTATTTGATTCGCTGGTATGGTATCCCGGCCCGGGTCTCTTCCATTTTGGTGACCCGGCATTGGCTCCCCGGGTAGGGAAGTGTCGTTTATCTTTTCTTGCACCTGCGTGGCAGTTCTTCAGCGGGAAGGGGGGGTACCTCACCGGCTCTATGGCCAGATGACGTACCAAACGGTAGTGTGCACTAACGGTGGCTGGTGTACAGTGCTATGGAGGCCCAAAACAGGCCCTTGCAGCAACTTCAGCAGGGGGGCGGATGACGTGCAATGACTGGAAGTAAGGAATCCAAGTCCCTGACAGCTAAGTACACAAGATGTGCTGCCTCATCCTCTCGGGCCTGCTCCACTGGGGTCATTGGGAAGTGTCTACGGTGAAGGGGCATCGTAGCAGGGCAGTCTAACAGGTAGTGCACCAAGGGCTTCAGAACCATTTGGACACAATGGGCACAGAGCTCCTCTCATGCCCGTTCAACAATCCACGCAGTGGTGGAATACCCTAAGCGTAGGCGGTGGATATGCACTCTCAGTTCTCTGGACTGTGTCTGAATACTTAGAGGAGGCGCCCTGTGGGTCACCCTGACATACAACCGGAGGCTCCGTGAATCCCCAGGGTCAGGGAATGGGCGCCTGGCCGCACCGGCAGCCCACAGCGCAATCTGGCTGAGGCTGATGGAGATTGCAGCACGTGGCTGTGCCTCGAGGGTTGCAGTCCTAGCAGCCTCATCTGCAGCATCATTGCCAGGGATACCCACATGGCTCGGGATCCAGTTGATGGCGGCCCTGCGACCTTGGGCCATGAGAGTCTGCAGGTCACCCCAGATGTATGTTGTCCTTTGGCTCTCTGTGCATAATTGCTGGGATCGCTGCCTTAGAATCAACGTGGATGACAGGGGGATGATGTTGGCCTGCAAGAGCATGCTGCAGAGCTTGTTGGATGGCAAAGAGTTCAGCCTGGAGGATGGTGCAATGGTCTGGGAGGTGCCAACCTGCTGTCAGATTGCTGTGGAACATCCCAGCAGCTGTGCAGCCTGCCACTGGGTCTCTGGAGCTATCGGTTTAATATGGCACACACCCTGGGCCTTCTGCACCCACAATGCTAGCCGAGGCAAGTCGTTGCAGAATGTCCTGGGTGCAATGCCTCTTGTTGTCTGGCAGGGTCGCAGCCTCCCGCCTAGAACAATATTATGGGCAGGAGCTTCCGTGTGGCATCTGCTACCGACCACATCCATCGGCGGCCGCTATGCAGTGGAATGACCTGTCCCTGGCGGACCCGTAAATCCCTCATCAGTTTGTCAGCCCCTGGGAGTTGGAGATACTTTGCGATCCTCTTGGCAGCTACCAATTGGATCCTGTCTTCAAGGGGCTGCAGCTGCACCTCAAGGTTCAGAGCCACTGCACTGGCCCACCTAGGAGCCCCCAGCATGGCCTGTACAGCTGTGTTCTGGATCACACAGAGGGATTTGATGTTTGTGGGTCTTGCGTGAACCAGAGCAAGTGCCCCATAGTCAACGAGGGAGCGTATTGCCTGGATGTAGAACAACCTCATGACCTCGAGGCTGACCCCAACCCTAGGGTTGGCCATGGTACTCAATACCCTGACCCTCTGCAGAGCCCTCTCTTTAATGTGGTTCACATGTTTCTGGAAGGTGAGGTGCCTGTCACTGTAGATGCAAAGGTACCTGTAACTGTGAACCCACTCCAGGTTGATGCCTAGGACCCGCAGCCTCTGACTGGGTACCCTGGTGCGAAGGATCATGGCTTTGGATTTTGCAGCAGATATCTTGAGCCCCAAGTGACGGCAAGTGGAAGCCAGCAGATCAAGGTCCTCCTGGGCATACTGCAAAAGCCGGCGCTTCCTAGGTACGACAAGTGCCAGGTCATCGGCATAGCTGAGGAGGAAGGTGCTTCTGGAGAAAGGCAGGCACACCAGCTGGTGCATCAATACATTGAACAGGGTGGGACTAATCACCCCGCCCTGTGGATTGCCATTGTCCAAAGTCTTGAGAGAAGAGGCATGTCCCTGGAAGCATACCCGGACCCACCTGTCCTGGAGATAGGAACGAAGCCATGAATGCAGCCTGCCTTTAACCCCCCTGCGGGCCAAGAGTGAGAGGATGGCAGGTGCACAGGCTAGCTCAAAAGCTTTCTTGAGGTCAAGAAAGACAACAATGTGGGCTTGGGAGTCTGCACCATCACAGGACAGCTCCGGTTCCAGGCATGGTGCCTCTTTGAGCAGTTGGCACACTTGGGCTCCGGCCGAAGGGCTTTGCCGGTTGGCTGTTGGAGGGTTGCAATGCAGTCCTTCGAGTCGTGTGCCTTGCTGCACACACCACACTTCTTCTCTCGCTGGCAGGTAGCTGCAATGTAATTGAACCCCTGACAGTTGAAGCACTGTACTGAGCCCAACAGGTATGGTCGGGTTTTGAATCTTCCACAGACCCCAAGGTCCAGGTGCATGGGAAGCGGACCTTTGTGGTGGATCAGCACCTGGCAGGTGGGCACCTTGTTCACCGTAGCAGTGAGTCGCTCCACCTTGACAATATTGGGCACTTCCAAATTGGGGTTCAGTGGGAGGGGCACAGGACATGTTAGAGCACCCACTTCTACACCTTCTTCGAAGCAACCAGTTCCACCTTGCTGGGATGCGTCACAACCAGCCCCTTCAACTCCTCGTAAGAAGCTTCGTCCCGAGGAATGACCAGAAACTCATTCCTGAGAGTGAACTCGCAGTGGAACTTGAGGCGGGGTAGATGTTATACAAAAATGTGGGATAGCTAGGGGCTTGAGCCTGGTCTAAGGGCAAAGGTAAGAGTTATACACATACTAGCCCAAACCAGCCACCAAGGGCTATCCCAGTCAAAACAGAAAGCGCTAAACTGGTATGTGTACTTAAAGGGGTTGGGTAACAGAGGGTTATTCAAAAATCCCAATTAGGAAAATATATCTATTTAGTCACCATAACATAACATAACAGAAAAACCTTAATCCTAAATGCTCAAATGAGGGTACACAAACAACAGTTGGCTGGAGGTCCAGCCACCAACCACTATGCCTCGTCAGCGCCAGGCCCACACTACTCCCAACCTCATTTCTTATTTCCTCACTCCTCCCACAGAACCCTGACCATGTCAGAGCCTGGGTGAACATACAGGTAAGCCATATGAGAGCCTATGGCTTGAGTTGGATAAACAAAATGGGTGCACAACTACAAACTTATCTTAAATACACAGCATCTCCGACACCAGCCTCTACACACCATGCTAACGTCACGTGACTCCCCCAAACCACGCTTACTCGCGTACCCAAACATCCTTGGAAAATAAATCATTAACAGAATTTCTTTATAATCACAGTTAGAGTACTTTACAGTACCCCCAAATGCACATTATCAATTATAAAATTATTCTTTACAACTATAATATTCATACTATTATGGCACACTTCTCCACTATATGTACATTGCAATGTCGTGCAGAACCCTGCATAACACCCCCACCCCCAGACCATAGGTCTCACTCTGCTAGCTGGGTTCCTACAGACACAGCTAGGCAAAAAGAAAAAAAAAAAAATAAGCCCCACATTAAGGTCTGAGGCAACGGGCAAAATGATAACTGGGGAATGACCACCATACAATCACGGTCTTTTGGTACTACAAATATGCAATATTAACAAACTGAGGTACTAGATTGCAGACATATGAAACTCGCCGAACATAAAAGTGGATCAAGTTCTATGCCCAACGAGCTCACAGTCACACTCTTAGGAAAAGGCACCATTACAACACAGCACTGGCCAGGCGCTGGCGTTGATGCATTTTACCTAAATTACATCAAGCAAACTTATAAACAAGCAAGTTAACTTTGTACAAAAGTGCCCCTGAGGAATGCCGTTTTATGAAGTAACACCAAAGTTCAGTATGTTGCAAGGCAGACCAAACTGTAGGTGCCACCAAAAAAACTTTTAAACAGTAAGTACATTTTCCAGGAGTTCAAAGAAAAGAAAAACAGATGTTACATGTTAAATTCTACTGAGAAAACAACATCACATTATCACTCCCATCTCACAGCAATCTTTAGTAAACAAAACTGGCTCCCCATGACACACCTCTGCGTAAATCAGGAGAGCACAGGAGAGGGGAAAATATCAGGCCCCTAAAAACAACGGGTGGATAGGCACATAAATCTTGTTGGTGGGACTGCAGCCATAAAACCCTGGAGTCATCACTGAAGACCCCCAAAAGGTGGACCTCCCAGGCCGTGACCTACATGTCATTCCAAGGACCCTGGAGTCACCCCAGCGGTGATCCAAAAAGAAAAAATTGAAAAAGAGTCCTGGAGAACCAAAACACCTCGGATCAAAAAACATGACCCAAACAGTAGAGGGCATCACCGCCAGCCCCACAATTCACTAAAACGTTAGGTCCAACAGTCCCTATACCAACATAAAACAGAGGCGAGGCATTCCAGCCAACACCTAAAAAACCTAGCATACCTTACCTAGGCATGGCCTTTGATGTGACTACCCCCCTAAATACACACACACTAGGGAATCCTGATACCTCCAGCTCCAGCTCAACCTGCCCTTCTCCTTTGGGTGGTCCAGGGTTCCATCTACTCGTCTACCGCAAATCACTGCAAAATAAGAATAGATAAGTGATCTATACACAACATCGTGCACTTTAAACACAAGACAAGGTATTAGCAACCACATTCTCCGCTCGCTTCACATAATGAATCACAAGATTAAGAGGTTGGAGAAACAAGGCCCACCTTGTAAGTCTCTGATTGTGGTGCCTCATTAAGTGAAGGAAACGTAAAGGAATATGGTCACTATACACAGTTATAGGGTGAACTGATGAAGATATATGCACCTCAAAATGTTGCACTGCCAACACTAAAGCAAGAGCCTCCTTTCCTATGGAGGTATAACTTCTTTGGTGCCTGCTACTTTTTGCTGAGAAGCAGCCGAGTGGCATTACTTCTCCTGCTCTACCCTGCAACAAGACTGACCCAACCTCTGTATCATTTTGCAAAACCCGGGGTGAGTAACTCAGGATTACACATAAAAGATCTTGAGAGTTAATGGCATACAAAAGGTACTTGGACAGAGATATTAAAGTTACAAATACGGGTGTGTCCTTGGCACACATGGTCATGGGAAGCAGATGACCCACCCATTGTTCATTCACACAATTTGCATGTAGTTCATAAAGAGGAGACAAAACCTTATTTTTTAACTGTACCTGGCGGCAGTCAGTGCACGTTTTCAAGGTATCACCTAGTGTGAGACCAGTAAAAGACAACGTCCACCGACTCTCCCTGGATACAAACACAGTCTCTAGAAATAAACACTTCACTTCCTTCAAGGAACCTATTTCACCCCAGCTTACATCATGCCAGGAATGCTGACATTTCACAAATTCGGAAACCTCTACCTCATGGGGTTTAACATGGCCCCATTTTTCAGCATCCCAAAACTCTTTCACTAAGGTGCACCATGGCTGAGCCAACACTTCAACCAGTCTTTCAGAAGATCCACATCTTCCACAATCTCCCAGACAGGCCCCCATGTTATGCAAAAATGTGGGATAGCTGGGGGCTTGAGCCTGGTCTAAGGGCAAAGGTAAGAGTTACACACATACTTGCCCAAACCGGCCAACCAGGGCTATCCCTGTCTAAACAGAAAGTGCTAAGCTGGTATATGTACTTAAATGGGTTGGGTAACAGAGGGTTATTCAAAAATCCCAATTAGGAAAATATATCTATTTAGTCACCATAACATAACATAACAGAAAAACCTTAATCCTGAACTCCCAAATGAGGGTACACAAACAACAGCTGGCTGGAGGTCCAGCCACCAACCACTATGCCTCGTCAGCACCAGGCCCACACTACTCCCAACCTCATTTCTTATTTCCTCACTCATCCCACAGCACCCTGACCATGTCAGAGCCTGGGTGAACATACAGGTAAGCCATGTGAGAGCCTATGGTTTGAGTTGGATAAACAAAATGAGTGCACAACTACAAACTTATCTTAAATACACAGCATCTCCGACGCCAGCCTCTACACACCATGCTAACGTCACGTGACTCTCCAAACCACACTTACTCCGCGTACCCAAACATCCTTGGAAAATAAATCATTAACAGAATTTCTTTATAATTACAGTTAGAGTACTTTACAGTACCCCCAAATGCACATTATCAATTATAAAATTATTCTTTACAACTATAATATTCATACTATTATGGCACACTTCTCCACTATATGTACATTACGATGTCATGCAGAACCCTGCATAACAGTAGACCTTCCAGATACCTTACAACCCCGTAATCAGGAACCTTGAATTTGTTGAAGACCTTGGTTGCTTGTGCCTGAGCTGAGCGGGAATTTCTCCTTCCACGTGGAGTCAGCCAGTCCCCGTCCACTGTGGAGGCCGGCGCAGCTGGTGTAGGTACCTGGGATGGCTCTATCCTTGCCAGTTGAGGAGCTACAGCCTCCTGGCTTCCTTCCACGATCACTATGGCCATCTGGGGGTGCAAGTCTTCTTGGGTAGCGGCTGCCGATGGATCTAGTGGCAGATTGGCAGATACAGTAGTCTCTACTGCATCCTTGGCCTTCTTGGTGGGAGCTCCCACCTACCCCAAGTCGTCCTCCAACTCGTCCCCGCATTCCAATGAACGTTTAGGCCGCTCTCCTGGGTTTGTCATGGTGACTGTAGTTGTGGGGACAGAGCCAGCAGCGGAGATGCTGAGTGTGACATCACAGCCGCCCACACTGGGTGCAGAGCTGTGAGGCTCAGTGCCCCAGTCGGGGCCCGTAGCCACCCGCACGTGGCTCACTGCCCTGAAGCACTGAACACAGTCCAAGGCCACTAGAAACGTCGCCAATCTGTGCGTAAATTAACACAGATATATATTCCAAGCGAACACAACACACTCTGTCCTACGATCTCCTTTCCACACCGGTGTTCCGTATCCAATCTCGATGATGAGAGTGATGCTCGCTGTGTCGTGACCTAATACTAATAGATTACTTGTATACAACTAAATGTTAATGAGGCAAAAAAAAAAAAGAAAAAAAAAACACGTTTTATGGATACTTTTTTATTTTAACAAGCGGACACTTACATATTTTAACAAGAGGAGAATATCATATATCAACAAGAGGAGAATATCATATTTTAACAAGAGGAGAATATCATTTTTAACAAGAGGAGAATATCATATATCAACAGAGGAGAATATCAGTTTTAACAAGAGAATATCATATTACAGGGAAATTCATTTTAAAAGAGGAGAATATCATATTTTAACAAGAGGAGAATACATCAAATTCATATTTTAACAAGAGGAGAATATCATATTTTAACAAGAGGAGAATATCAAATTTTAACAATAGGAGAATATCATATTTTAACAAGGGAAGAATATCATATTTTAACAAGGGGAGAATATCATATTTTAACAATAGGAGAATATCATCGGTGGCCCTGTGGTCTGGTGGCTAAAGCTCCCGTTTCACACACGGAGGGCCCGGGTTCGATTCCCGGCGGGTGGAAACATTTCGACACGTTTCCTTACACCTGTGGTCCTGTTCACCTAGCAGCAAATATGTACCTGGGTGTTAGTCTACTGGTGTGGGTCGCATCCTGGGGGACAAGATTAAGGACCCCAATGGAAATAAGTTAGACAGTCCTCGATGACGCACTGACTTTCTTGGGTTATCCTGGGTGGCTAACCCTCCGGGGTTAAAAATCCGAAACGAAATCTTATCTTATCATATTTTAACAAGAGGAGAATATCATATATCAACAAGAGGAGAATATCATATTATAACAAGAGGAGAATATCATATATCAACAAGAGGAGAATATCATATTATAACAAGAGGAGAATATCATATTTTAACAAGAGGAGAATATCATATTTTAACAAGAGGAGAATATCATATTATAACAAGAGGAGAATATCATATTTTAACAAGAGGAGAATATCATATTTTAACAAGAGGAGAATATCATAAGGGGGAACTTACACATTTTAACAAGAGGAGAATATCATATTTTAACAAGAGGAGACTTATGTATTTTAACAAGGGGAAACTTACATATTTTAACAATGGGAGAATACATATTTTAAACATTGAGGAAATATCTCATATTTTCAAATTTCAATTTACAAGATTCTATTTTACAGGAGTTCATATTTCAAGAAGTAATATCTATTTTAACTAGAAGAATACATTGAGGATATCTATTATAACAAGAACGAGTATCATACAACAAAGCACATATCATATTAGAATAGAGGAATATCATATTTAACAGATTATTTTAACAAGAGGGAATATATATTTTAATGAGGACAATATCAAGAAACAATTGATGATTATAGGGGACTCACATTTCAAGAATTTTTTTACACGAGGGATACTGATTTCAGGGTAACTGTCTACAAATTTTAACACTGGATTTACATATTTGAAGAAATTCTCGGCATATTCATCTTATTTTCTCTATTTCATTTATGTCTTCGATCTCGACACCATGCCATAGTCCCTTTTATTTATTTCCTGCCAGAGCGCAGCTCACAAGATGATTATTAACCCATAACGGCTTGCAGTACAAGAAGGGCCAGCTTCTGCCTAGGAACGTGAGGGCGAGGAATGTGACTAATTTCCTGGGTGAAGTTTTGGACAGATTCAGAGGGAACTTGCTGTGTATCCCATTTCATGGGTTTGTTTTGGTCATAACGACAGCTCCCTACGGACAAAATTACCGGTTTACCACTTAAAAGGGGGCTGGATAATACTAGGCGAACTTAATTAATAATAGTACTTTCGTTCGAAAGTTGCCGGCTTAGGAATAGTTGTATATTTGCAGACAGACTTGCATCCATTAATTTGAGCGGTGGAAGAACATAGAAAGGCTGCATCTCCTTATGCCCGTGGGGGGATAATTTGTGGAGTGTTGCCACGATTAGTATTGACCTCTCCATGGAACTTGGTCATGAACTCCAGAGTGCCTGCCCCAACTTATAGTAAATTTTAGTATTAATAATAGTCTTTCATTTGAAACACTTTAGAAAGTGATTTAGGTGTCTCTGTTAGTTAACTATTTTCATTGGAGAAATTTAAAAAGTGATGACATGTGCACTTTCTGTGTCACTACATTGTGAATAGTTTAGCGTATATTTAACTTTCAATGCTGTATATTCCCTGCACACTGAGTGCTCAGTATAGGTAAGTGATTGAATCGATAATGTTTCTCATATCAACTTGGTTAATTACTTCTAAATGTCCTGTTAAATTTTCCATTGAGAGAATTGAATTATAGTTTGTGAATGTGGTCTTGATTGGTGAGCTGTGATGCATTTCAGCTGTTATTGCACTCAGAGTCTATTTAGTGCAGCATGAGCGCAGTCAGCTAGAGTAGGGAATCGGGGTATTTTTCATATCAGCTGCGGTTAAACTACTTCTAATTGTCTGTTATAATTTTCACTTGAGAGAATGTGATTATGGTTCATGTGTGTGTGTGTGTGAGTTTGGTGAGGGTGTGATGCGTCAACTGTGTTGCAGCTCAGGAGTCTTATTTATGTACATAGCAGTCACAAGTTATATGTTGAGAGGTGTGTTTAGGCTGCTGTTGATGTATTGTTATCTGTGTTAGGGATAATACTGAAAATTTTTGTAAAACACCGCACATTTGGCTATTTTATTAACTTTCTACCTACTTCTGTATTGTGCAATTTTCAAATAAATATTAGACAAAGTAACAATGCTCTTTCTCATCATAAGACTCATCAATAATTTTGATGTTTCTATTCCTTAGTATTTTGTTTCTATGATTATGTTTGTATCGACTAAGGCCCGTGTGGCCTGTTTCGATAAAGCTACCACTGCATGTCTACCAACGATGGTCCTGGTTAGGATTCGTAGCGGTGAAAGCCGCACAGTTTTTACAACTTTATACTCTGTTATCTAGCAGCAAAAGTTAACATAGAGTTTATAGAAAACTTCGTGGTTGATCTGGCATCAAGTTAAGACCTCTAATGCAATTAAGTTGTACATCCTTGATTAGCATCTGACTTTTTGGTTATCACTGTGTAATCGTTAAATAATTAACATATTATTATTTATTTATCTTATATTATTATTAAATTATTATTATTATTATTATTATTATTATTATTATTATTATTATCATGGGGAGCGCTAAATCCGTAGGATTATACAGCGCATGTGGGGAGATGGTAGGTTTTCAGAATCAATTCAGGGAACCGGAGCACAGATCCAATTCCCTAGATCAAGAGCCCATCACCAGCATCAAGGAATCTCCCTTAAGGGGATTATTATTAAGGGATTTTTATTAGCTATCCTGAAAGGGTTCCTTACGTGGTAGCCAGAACTTTTCATATATCACTTATTTTCCTCTCATTTCTTTGTTTTTATTTTGTGCATAACTCGAAGATGGCTCATCCGATTGGCTTAAAATTTTGTTCATGGAAGAATCGTCATAGCACTTCCTCTATGTCCATAACTGCTAATCCTATTGATAAAATCCTGGAATTTACCATATAACTTTCGACACTTGCTGCAGTAAAGGTTCAAGCATTCTGAAAGTGTGTTGCCTTATTCGATGACGGTGGAGAGTGAAATTCCAGTGTGTTGCAATAACAAAGTAGTTACTAGCAAAGGCATTACGAACGTAGGCCTGTAAACGGAGTAAGAGGTCAATAGTGGATCTGCCATTACAGGCAAATTGACAAGTTGGTAGACTGTTGTGTGACTCCAAATACCACACTAAGCGTAAATTTACATGACGTTGTAGTAACTTGCCAGAGAACCCAGTTCGTGAAAATGTAGACCGAAGGCAGTTTTCCATGGACAGGGAAGAATCCCTTGAGACCAGACATGAATAAAGAGACGTAATAGAAATAAGAGGCCAACGGATGAAAATGTTGCAGTATGCAAATATGAAGGCCCTCAGGTCCAGCTGCCGACGTTCGGCAAGCGAAATGTGTTGACAAATTCTAAAAACGTAAAAGGCACCATTACAAGACTCTTCTATGCCAGAAGGAATTAAGTGGCAGATTTGGAGGAAAGAAACGAGGGGCACTGATGGAGCCCCTGAGATATACTTACAAGATGATTTCCAATTGTTGTAGCAACTTTAGCAGAGTCTTCAGTGCTGACATTGGTTACTCTAAGAAGGGAAATTGGGTCTGGAGAGTGCCTGCCACTTTTCTCAAGCTTCACTCATAGAGGAAGTGGAAGTAACGGTAGAAATAATCAGGCCAACAAGTACGTTTTGCATCACTGATTACACTGCAAGAGCACAACTGCGAGTCCACCAAGGTAAACATTTCTGAGAGTACCTTCACCCGGTTTGGGGGAGTGTATCTAAGCTGCTGTTAAGACAGATGTTGTAAATAAAGGTAACAGTTCATAAGGGAAGAGCAAAAACGGTTTGACGTGAGCCAAGGGCCCAATTTACGAGATCAGACTTCCACCGTGGGCCGCGCGAAGGTCGAGAATGTGTATGGAAAGTAAGGAGGATAGGAAAATGAACGCTGTCATGTAAATCTGAGACCACAGACCAGGTAAAGTCGAGGGCATTTGAAGAGGAGCAGACAGAGAGATTTACGCAAGAGTGTTTGAGTGCGAGGATCAAAATGTTTCGGGGTGCCTGTAAAACATGGAAGGGCAGAGAAGTAAGAAAAGTCTGCAGCTGATCGCCACGAGAGTCGCAGTGAGACCCTTTCCAGAGGATATGATGTGCATTAAAATCTAATAAGAGGAGAGGTGGAGGTAGAGAAGGAACCAGAAAATCAACAATAGGAATAGCTAATGGTCAAGAAGGAGAAAGATACGAAGAGCAAACTGTATACCATCTGTTCAAATAGATACGCGCTGCAGTGTAATGCAGCCAAGTATAAACAAAAATCTGACAGTGTAGTATACCGGTACACATAACAGGAGTACCTTCAATAAATGTCCTGTTGGGACATAATCAAATAAGAATGTAAATTATGGGAAATTATGAGGATGAATTCCACAGGTACAATCCTAAATTAACATTTCACCCACATAATTGTGGAGAAACTCTGGTCTCAGACCGTAGCTCGGTCTGAGACCAGGCCTCATGGTGGATCAGGGTCTGATCAGCCAGGCTATTACTGCTGGCCGCACGTAAACTGTTAGCAATTCTGTCGCATCTGAATAGGTCACATCACAGTCCTTTCTTCGATGCCCACCATCACAGATCCCCACACTCACGCATACGGTTCCTGAATAATTACTAGATAAATTTTAAGCCAGTAACACTGGCTTATTAGGTTGTGGACTGTATCAAAGTTATTTAAGTGACTTGACATCTAAGTAATTAATTTAGGATGGGCTATTCATCCTAACGCCTCACTGTAGGCAAGCAACTAATGTTAACCAATAAATAATTACCTGCCTGTAGTGCCTGGAGGCGTACACATGGTCTGCACTTCCTTAATTTCAGACGACACCGAGTCTATTACACAGTTCATTTCATTAGAAGAATCGGCTGCTAATTTCCATTTTCATGAGAGAGCTGACATGTTATTACTGTTCTTGCTGATGAACAACGGTTTAGTGCCGATGGAGGTAGTATAGGTAGCAATGATACGGCCGTGGACTAGTTTGGCTTTAATTGGAAAGGAGTGAGTACACAACGGGCAATGTGAGGGAATGACCAATAGCCAGTCCATGGAGGGGAAGCACTTGTACCTCTCAAGTTGGTCGGCCGGGAAGTGAAGACAAATGGGTCCAGCATCTCACCGACCTGGGTAAGCCTACAGAGGGCAGCACTTAAATGCCACGAAATATGAACTAAGCTGGCAGACAGCAAAGGCTGCCTGTGCTGACAGTACAGGCTGTCTACATTTGCTCGGCCACACACCTCGCGTCATCCCGACGCGACAATACTGGTGGGCCCGTAGGTGCAAAAGAATTACTTACATTAGCTACCCCAGGGAGGGACTGGCTTTCGCTCACTTGTAAATAAAAAATGGACATGAAATGCAACAGGCAAAAAAAAAAAAAAAAAAAACTCTCCTATCCTGGAGAAGAGAAAACTGGCTTGCCCATTCTGCTTCATTGAGGAGAGAGTCCGGAGACGTCAGCACTGGAACTAAAATCTTCTACATACAAGTTGTCCACAGGGCTGAACGTCAGGCTTGACTACTCATCTACGAATGCTGTTGCTCCTTCACATCTGCAAACAATGACTGACAGTAGCATTGTTACGCAGAAATGTGGGATAGCTGGGGGCTTGAGCCTGGTCTAAGGGCAAAGGTAAAAGTAACACACATCTCAAGCCCAAACCGTCCACCCAGGGCTATCCCAGTCAAAACAGAAAGCGCTAAACCAGTATGTGTTACTTCAATGGGTTGGTTAACAGAGGGCTAGGCAAAAATCCCAATTAGGAAAATATATCTATTTAATCATCATAACATAACATAACAGAAAAACCTTAATTCTAAACGCCCAAATGAGGGTACACACAGCTGGCTGGAGGTTCAGCCACCATAACCACTAGGCTTCGTCAGCGTCAGGCCATCATTACACTATAAACCTCATTTCTTATTTCTTCACTCATCCCACAGCACCCTGACCATGTCAGAGCCTGGGTGAACATACAGGTAAGCCATATGCGAGCCTATGGCTTGAGTTGGATAAACAAAATGAGTGTACAACTACAAACTTATCTTAAATACACAGCATCTCCGACGCCAGCCTCTACACACCATGCTCACGTCACGTGACTCTCTCAAACCACCTTACTCCGCGTACCCAAACATCCTTGGAAAATGAATCATTAACAGAATTTCTTTATAATTACAGTTAGAGTACTTTACAGTACCCCCAAATGCACATTATAAATTATAAAATTATTCTTTACAACTATAATATTCATATTATTATGGCACACTTCTCCACTATATGTACATTACGATGTCATGCAGAACCCTGCATAACACCCCCACCCCCAGACCATAGGTCTCACTCTGCTAGCGGGGTCCCTACAGACACCGCTAGGCAAAAAGAAAAAAAAAGAAAATAAGCCCCACATTAAGGTCTGAGGCAACTGGGAAAATGATAACTGGGGAATGACCACCATACAATCACGGTCTTTTGGTACTACAAATATGCCATATTTACAAACTGAGGTACTAGATTGCAGACATATGAAACTCGTCGAACATAAAAGTGATCAAGTTCTATGCCCAACGAGCTCACAGTCACACTCTTAGACAGCTGTTTTAGGAAAAGGCACCATTACAACACAGCACTGGCCAGGCGCTGGCATTGATGCATTTTACCTAAATTACATCAAGCAAACTTATAAACAAGCAAGTAAACTTTGTACAAAAGTGCCCCTGAGGAATGCCGTTTTATGAAGTAACACCAAAGTTCAGTATGTTGCAAGGCAGACCAAACTGTAGGTGCCACCAAAAAAAAACTTTTAAACAGTAAGTACATTTTCCAGGAGTTCAAAGAAAAAAAAAACATATGTTACATGTTAAATTCTACGGAGAAAACAACATCACATTATCACTCCCATCTCACAGCAATCTTCAGTAAACAAAACTGGTTCCCCATGACACACCTCTGCGAGAATCAGGAGAGCACAGGAGAGGGGAAAATATCAGGCCCCCAAAAACAACGGGTGGATAGGCACATAAATCTTGTTGGTGGGACTGCGGCCGTAAAACCCTGGAGTCATCACTGAAGACCCCCAAAAGGTGGACCTCCCAGGCCGCAACCTACATGTCATTCCAAGGACCCTGGAGTCAACCCAGCTGTGATCCAAAAAGGAAAAATTGAAAAAGAATCCTGGAGAACCAAAACACCTCGGATCAAAAGACATGACCCAAACAGTGGAGGGCATCACCGCCAGCCCCACATTCACTAAAACGTTAGGTCCAACAGTCCCTATACCAACATAAAACAGAGGCGAGGCATTCCAGCCAACACCTAAAAAAACGTAGCATACCTTACCTAGGCATGGCCTTTGATGTGACTACCCCCCTAAATACACGCACACTAGGGAATCCTGATACCTGCAGCTCCAGCTCAACCTGCCCTTCTCCTTTGGGTGGTCCAGAGTTCCATCTACTCGTCTACCGCAAATCACTGCAAAATAAGAATAGATAAGTGATCTATACACTACATTGTGCACTTTAAACACGAGACAAGGCATCAGCAACCACATTCTCCGTTCCCGTCACATAATGAATCACCAGATTAAGAGGTTGGAGAAACAAGGCCCACCTCGTAAGTCTCTAATTGTGGTTCCTCATTAAGTGAAGGAAACGTAAGGGATTATGGTCACTATACACAGTTACAGGGTGAACTGATGATGATATATGCACCTCAAAATATTGCACTGCCAACACTAAGGCAAAAGCCTCCTTTTCTATGGAGGTATAACTTCTTTGGTGCCTGCTACTTTTTGCTGAGAAGCAGCCGAGTGGCATTACTTCTCCTGCTCTACCCTGCAACAAGACTGACCCAACGTCTGTATCATTTTGCAAAACCCGGGGTGAGTAACTCAGGATTACACATAAAAGATCTTGAGGGTTAATGGCATACAAAAGGTACATGGACAGAGATATTAAAGTTACAAATACGGGTGTGTCCTTGGCACACATGGTCGTGGGAAGCAGATGACGCACCCATTGTTCATTCACACAATTTGCATGTAGTTCATAAAGAGGAGACAAAACCTTAGTTTTTAACTGTACCTGGCGGCAGTCAGTGCACGTTTTCAAGGTATCACCTAGTGTGAGACCAGTAAGAAAACAACGTCCACCGACTCTCGCTGGATACAAACACAGTCTCTAGAAATAAACACTTCACTTCCTTCAAGGAACCTATTTCACCCCAGTTTACATCATGCCAGGCCTGCTGATATTTCACAAATTCGGAAACCTCTACCTCATGGGGTTTTAACATGGCCCCATTTTCAGCATCCCAAAACTCTTTCACTAAGGTGCACCATGGCTGAGCCAACACTTCAACCAGTCTTTCAGAAGATCCAAATCTTCCACAATCTCTTACAATTTTCCTGCTTACATTATCTTTCTCAGGGACTTTATCCATCATCATTTTGAAGTCACCACACAGTTCCATCATAGCCTTCCCAAGACCCGGTTCCAATGCCAATCCCATCGCTCCAGCTTCCAGAATGTGTAGCACCACCTCATAGTCCCACGTCATCCTGGGCGGACTGGCAGACTGGTGCACTAGTGCCATCGACCTCATCTTAGCCAAGAATTTTCTGAAACCGAGAAAAAACACCGCTGGGGAAACATCACCATGCTCACGTAGCACAGGACTTAATGATTCCAGAGTGCTTCCTCGCACGGTAATGAAAGGGAGGGGAATTCCCTCCTCCCAGTCCTTCTGGTACTGGGGAAAACAAATATGCATTGCCCTGAGAGACTGGGAAAACCATGGAACTTTTCTTTGACTCCTAGGATGATATACATTGGTAAATTTAACCTCTCAAAACTACATGACATTTCATAAAATATGACTTCTGGGTGATTTGTGCAAAGCCTAAGAGACAAAAATGTTTCACCAGAAATCTCAAAACCACACACACAAAATTATTCAGAAAGGTAATTGGTAACCTGTTAGAAAAGGAATTTATTAATAAACACTGATTATTTAGCTCTCCCGTCTTAACACTGAAATGCCGTTTCTTCAGAATCTGTAAAAAATACTGACAAAGACGCTTTAATAGTTCTGCCGCGTCCACGTAAGCACAGGTCCTCTTAAAAAGAGTCTTGCTCATTTGATCAACTCTGCAAAATAAACACTTGGTAAATTTGGGAACCACAACCTTCGCGACTCTGCAGCAGCCTCACTCAGCTGCTGCAGAGTCAGGGGACTTTTTTCCACATCAGCACCAAGACCACTTCTCCAACCGAGTTCCGGTTGAGCCGGTTCATCACTGCTCAGAGTCTCCTGCAGGTCAGACTCAATGAACAGGCTCCCCATGCCCAAACCATCACCACAGTGTGCAGAAGGGTCACAGGGAGGCACAGCTCCTGCCTTGTTCCCCTGTTTAGTCCGAAAGCATATTGAAAAAATTTCAGGTACCGTTGCTCCAATTGGGTCATTACCACCTTGTAAAGCAGGGTCCTGCAAAATCAAGCATTCCTCACTTTTGAGGAGTCTCACAACGTTGTTGCCTAGTAGAAGGTCAACTGCAAAAGGTACATCTTCTGCAATACCTACAGGTAGGTACCCAGACTGGTATGCAGACTCTACCCATAACCCGTGCACTGGAGTCCTGACAGGGACTCCAGTTATCCCTTTAAGAAAAATGTCCAATCCGGTGTAGGTGTCATCCGACACTGGCAATACACCCCTGCGAAGCAATGTGTATGTGCTACAAGTGTCCCTCAAAGACATAACACCTGTGACCCTACCTTCATTTTGGTGTAAGGCCACAGTAGACTTACTTGAATAGACCTTCATCCGAGGGTCAAAAACAGCTGGTCTTCTTTGGATACCTTGGGGCAAGACTGCAATGCAAGCCACATCATGTGTAATCGGTGTATTTACTGGAGAAGCATCTGCCGCAGCCTGGTCCCTAAGCATCTTTCGACAATATGGCTGCAGGTGGCCCTGTTTATTGCAATATGTACAGTAATAAGGTTTAAAGGCCCCCTGCCCATTTGACCTGGATTGGATCCCTTGGTTCTGGGGAACT
Source organism: Cherax quadricarinatus (assembly GCF_026875155.1). NCBI lineage: Eukaryota > Metazoa > Arthropoda > Malacostraca > Decapoda > Parastacidae > Cherax > Cherax quadricarinatus. Next base: position 55,544,811 of record NC_069420.1, read on the forward strand.
GGGCTCATCCCACCTGTTCCTTGTAGTCCTGGACCTGTGACAGCTCTGGTGGCCTGGTGGTTAACGCTCTCGCTTCACACGGTGAGGGCCTGGGTTCGATTCCCAGCCAGAGTAGAAACATTGGACGTGTTTCTTTCCACCTGTTGTCTATGTTCCCCATCAGTAAAATGGGTACCTGGGTGTTAGTCGACTGGTGTGGGTCGCATCCTGGGACACTGACCTAAGGAGGCCTGGTCACAGACCGGGCCGCGGGGGCGTTGACCCCCGGAACTCTCTCCAGATAAATCCAGATAAAACAGCTGACTTAAAACCTCCTCGAGTGGGTACTGGAAAATTAGGGTTATTAAAACCCTTGTGGTTATTAGGCTGATAAATGTGTGGCTTAAACTTCTGAAATTTCTTATTCCTATTGGTGGGTGGAGAAAACTTACCATTATTAGTATGTGGGGTGTGGTAACTGCTACCAAATTTTTGGTTAGCTAAAAATCTGTCACCCAGCTCTGAAGCATTATTAAAATCATCAAGATCCTTCTCCTCAAGATATGCCTTAAGGTCAGAAGGAACATTTCCCATTAGATCCTCTAACAAAATTAAGGTAATTACACCTTCGTAATTGCCTACCACCCCCTTTGAGCGACACCACCTATTTAGAAGTGACATCTTCTCCTTACCATATTCCACCAAAGACTGCCCTGACTGAAAACTTTAGTCCTCTGAATTCTGCCGGTACCTTTCCGGCAACATTTGATAAGCCAGTAAAACTACCTCTTTTAACTTATGATAATCAGAAAAGGCAGATCCTTCTAAAGAACTAATAGCCTGTAACCCTTTACCAACTAATTGGGTTCTTGCTAATGTCGCCCATTCCTTTTCCAGCCAAACTTGGGATTTGGCTGTACTTTCAAATAACAGAAAAAACTGGTCTGGGTCTTTCTCTAGGAATTTGGGCACAAATTTTATGGCTTTATCCAAATGAAAAACATCTACCCTTGTGTCTGTGTCTGGGTGAGAAGCAAGCTGCCTCTCTTTAGCTCTTTCTTGAGCCCTAAGCTCCTCTAAGGCTCTCTGTTTCTGGATCTTTGTGCGCTCAATCCTTAACCGTTCCTTTTCTTCTGCAACTAGGGCTAATTTCATTTGTAAAATTACTACTTCCTTATGCAGGTCCCTATCATGGGGATTTGATTCAGTGTCACCTTCCAAATGCATGTCATCCTCAGAATTTTCACCAGTGTCAGCCATTTTGAGAAATAATAGCACCAAATCTTACTACCAGCCACAGAACTTACTGATATAAAATAATAAAGCACACAGCAAGGTACATATACTGAAGTAGTATATTCACAAGGAGTTGTCATGTGACTCCCTCAAATTAAACAGGATTGCACACAAAAAGAAAACCCTGGCAGAAAAAAAAAATAAGAGCTACTGCACATGCAAAGGTAAATTCCCAGAAATTTAGGTGAGAATAAACCCCTAAAAATCAGCAAGATTGTACCTGCAAGGGTAAATTATGCACAAAATATCAAGTATTAATAACACCCTAAAAATCAACAATATGGCACAGAAAGGTAAATGATTTATAGAGTATTAATTAATAATAACACCCTAAAACCAGCAATATTATACAGAAAGGTAAATTATTCACAGGGTATTAATTAATAACAACACCCTAAAAACCAGCAATGTTGCACACAAAAGTAAATTATTCACAGGGTATTAATTAATAATAACACCCTAAAACCAGCAATGTTGCACACAAAAGTAAATTATTCACAGGGTATTAATTAATAATAACACCCTAAAACCAGCAATGTTGCACACAACAGTAAATTATTCACAGGATATTAATTAATAATAACACCCTAAAACCAGCAATGTTGCACACAAAAGTAAATTATTCACAGGATATTAATTAATAATAACACCCTAAAAACCAGCAATGTTGCACACAACAGTAAATTATTCACAGGATATTAATTAATAATAACACCCTAAAAACCAGCAATGTTGCACACAAAAGTAAATTATTCACAGGGTATTAATTAATAATAACACCCTAAAAACCAGCAATGTTGCACACAAAAGTTAATTATTCACAGGGTATTAGTTAATAATAACACCCTAAAAACCAGCAATGTTGGAAACAAAGGTAAATTATTATTTTAGTGTGAGTGTTATAGTGAATGCTTCCTCTGACCAACCCAGTAAACAATGATTATTGACTTTCCAGGCTGCAAACTTGAATTACCACAGAAAATTTGATAATTCTCCCATATACGCAAAAATGTGGGATAGCTGGGGGCTTGAGCCTGGTCTAAGGGCAAAGGTAAAAGTAACACACATCTCAAGCCCAAACCGTCCACCCAGGGCTATCCCAGTCAAAACAGAAAGCGCTAAACCAGTATGTGTTACTTCAATGGGTTGGTTAACAGAGGGCTAGGCAAAAATCCCAATTAGGAAATATATCTATTTAATCACCATAACATAACATAACAGAAAAACCTTAATTCTAAACGCCCAAATGAGGATACACACAGCTGGCTGGAGGTTCAGCCACCATAACCACTAGGCTTCGTCAGCGTCAGGCCGTCATTACACTATAAACCTCATTTCTTATTTCTTCACTCATCCCACAGCACCCTGACCATGTCAGAGCCTGGGTGAACATACAGGTAAGCCATATGAGAGCCTATGGCTTGAGTTGGATAAACAAAATGAGTGTACAACTACAAACTTATCTTAAATACACAGCATCTCCGACGCCAGCCTCTACACACCATGCTAACGTCACGTGACTCTCTCAAACCACCTTACTCCGCGTACCCAAACATCCTTGGAAAATAAATCATTAACAGAATTTCTTTATAATTACAGTTAGAGTACTTTACAGTACCCCCAAATGCACATTATAAATTATAAAATTATTCTTTACAACTATAATATTCATATTATTATGGCACACTTCTCCACTATATGTACTTTACGATGTCATGCAGAACCCTTCATAACAAGCATTTCCTAAGGTGTGACATGTGGCTCGGAGGGCAGCACTGCCCCGACCATAATACAGGCTTTAAAAGCGACACTGGGTGCACATACCTACAATAATACTATATCCATGGAATTCATTATACTCTGGGTACCCTTCTAAAAGCATTTGCATATTTACATGATGTTGTCCACCCTGACTCCATTATCAGCTAGCTATACAATGTGTGCGCATTTATACCCATTTCTGCAAGCAAACGATTAGCATAACTAGCGTAGGAGTCAGACAAGTCAGTAGGTACGTCAATGTCACAGAAATGTACTGCTGTCCTGGGTCGCAGGCCATAAGTATGGAGCCTTACTGGGCTATCATCAGTAACAGTAGTAGTGGGAGAAGTAGACGGGTTGTCCCTAGCATTGGTCTGATTGTGGCGTTGCAATGCACGCGACTCCAGCTCTGCTTCGGCCTGCACATGGTCCACATACTTCATGTAATCAAGGTGGGCTTCTTTGATAGTTCCAGTAGCAATCTCCCTCACCTCAAACTTATTGCCACAGAGCTGTCGGAGGACACGGTAAGGACCCACGAATTTTGAGATAAGTTTGTGCATACCTGGGGTCTGCACTGGGTTGAGCAACATAACTTTGCAACCTGATTCCACTTTGCTTTCCTTGGCGAGGGCATTGCGCTCAGACGTAAACCTATCCGTAGCTTTCATAAGGTTCTCTCGTACCCGCTGGAAAACAAGCTTTATTGTCCGCATCTTTACTACACTGGGGTTATCAGTGTCATAAGTAGGTCGAGGCGGAGCAAACAGAATTTCGTACGGTAAGCGCTTGTCAAAGCCATACAAAGCGAAATGAGGTGTCTCACCGATCGAGCTGTTGAGAGAAGAGTTTAATGTACACTGAACATCTGGGATAGCCTCATCCCATGTAGTACAACTTTGGTTAACGGTTACCCTGAGCACCTCCAGGACTTTGCGATTTGTACGTTCAGCAAGACCAGGGTGGCGTGGAGCTACTGGCGCTTGGCGAATGTTAAATATGGAGCAAAGATCCTGCATTATGGCATTTATGAGCTCAGACCCATTGTCTGACAGAAGTACACGTGGGCAGGTATGATGGAGAACGACATGCTCACGGAAAGCATTAGCAACAGTTTCGGCAGTTTTATTAGGAATGGGTACTAATTCACTGTACCGTGTCAAGTTATCTACCATTACAAGCAGGTGCTTATTTCCCTTCTCCGAGGTCGAGAAGTTCGTCAACAGGTCGACAGAAGTTCTCTCCCAGGTCTCCTTTGTAATGGGATACTTTAGAATGGGGTTAGGACCTGTAACGGTACCCCTGTGCTGTAGGCAAACAGCACACTGGTGTGCATGCTTGGCAATGTCCACTGCCATCTTAGGCCAGAAATATTTCATTCGTGCCTGTTTGATACTCTGGTCCTTCCCGGGGTGCGCTACACCTGGGACACCGTGGATCAACCTAAGAGTAGCTGGTATCATGGACTCCGGTATCACCAGTTGGTATATGGTTCTGCCGGGGTCCACCAGCTGTACAACACGGCAGAGTACTCCCTGGTTGACCACCAAATCCTTCAGTGGAATGGGAGACTTGACCTGTAAGTCAACGTCCTCCTTGGTCAGTGAACAAAGGACTGGAGACCACACAGGGTCCTGCCGTTGGGCTCTCTCAAGATCCTCAACAGAGGATCGAGTTGTCGACACTCACGAATGCTATATGCCTGGACAGGGCATCAGCTACAACATTTTACTTACCTGGGACATAGCAAATTTCAGGGTTGTAGTCATTGAACGTGAGCAACCACCGAGCATGCTTTCCCGAGAGGTTCTTATTAGCAAAAAGGGCCAATAAAGGTAGATGATCTGTGTAAATCTTTATAGGATAATGGTAGATGATATCTCGAAAATGACTCAAGGCCCATACAATAGCTAAAGCTTCTAGCTCTGTCACTGAGTAATTGACTTCCGCTTTAGTAAGGACACAGCTAGCATAGGCAATAGGCTATTGCTTACCATTAGATTCCTGTGACAAGACTGCACCGATGCCAACTTTGCTGGCATCACTCGTCAAGGTGAAATCAGGGAATCTAAAGGATGGGGCCGATGTTAATTAACTTGTTCTTGAGAGTGACAAAAGCTCGTTCTTGATCACACATCCACTCAAAAGGGGCATCCTTCTTGAGTAAGCGTGTCAGGGGTGCAGCAATGGTGGAGAGACCTGCGATAAAGGTGCGGTAGAAACCCGCCGGGCCTATGAAGGACCGGACTGCATCCACCATCATGGGTCTGGGGAATTCCTGCATGGCCAAGATTTTAGACTCGTCCATCTTTATGCCATTCTGAGTCACTACGTGACCCAGAAATTTTATTTCCTTCTAGAGGAAATGAAATTTGGCGAGCTTTAAATTAAGGTTTGCCTGAGCTAGCTTGTCCAATACCCTGTCAAGTTTCTCGGATGTGCGGGAATTTTGCGACATGACTAGAGATCTCTAGGCAGACCAGAGCGTGCCCTAGGGGGGTTAGGAAAAATGCGTCATCAAATGCAAGCTCTAAACTGACTGGGCTTCCCGAAACCCGAAGGGCACCTCCGAACTGGTAATGGCCGGTTGCATAGAGAATCTGTCAACTTTTTGCCTCATTTTTAAGGGGGATCTGCCTAACCCTTAAAGAAGTCAAGAGTTGAAAAGATCTTATTATCCCATGTTCTGCAACAGGTCGTTCAGAACTGGCGCGGAAAGGGGTCTGGGATTTACCGCATTCGTTTCCTGTAATCGATAACGGGGAGCCGGGTTCCGTTTTTGGGACCCCCAAATGGAGGAGCTTCCTGGGAAGGGATCCTCAAAAACGCCTCACGGAGCACGTGTAATGAGTTCTTCAGCGAAGAATCTTTGTGCTGGGGAAAGCAATACGCGGTAATAAAGGGGTTTTTTAGTACCTTTTCAAGTGGATGGTGAGAGCAGTGGGGCAAACCCATCGACTCACCATCTAGCGCGACTTAGAACGGACGGTGAGAACCTGGAAAAGTTTTGGGCCCTCTTGGGGTGTCTAAAAGCTAATCATCTTCCTGCATGGGGGTTTTGGGAAGAGTCAGCAGCAGACTAAAAGGGGGAGAACTGCATTACAAGGAGGTCAGCCGGGATTCCCCCTCCCCCTTCCCGGGGAGGGGGAAATCTGAAAAGGTCGACAAGTGAGGTATTTTTCCGCGGGGGAAATTTTCTTGATGTGATGTTGACAAAAGGACTTGAAACATCACATTGCACTTGTGCAAGGGGATTCAAGGCCCTTGAAACGGCACGTGTATTTTCACCCCGCACTGGTCTCCCTTTAAAAACTCTGCTCACGTATACCATAAAGGGTGAGGGGTTAGCGCAAAGGACGTATCCTGAAACGGGGAATCTGCCGCTGATGCCATGAACGGTCAACAGTCGCCTGCCTACAGGGGTACTGGCTGCAAATGCGTTCTCTACCACAGCACTGAAGTTAGAGTGAAGGTTAGATGGGGGGCCCCCGACTGGGTTTTTATGGGAAAAAGCCTGTTGGCCAGGGGGACGGGCAACGGATCTACTTGAGGCGATCAGGACAAGAGCCGACCCCCCGGGGGGAATGTGCTAAGGAAACCACCCGGGTTTCCAAATTTCCAAAACTGTGCAAAAATCTGGGAAAAAGACACGTAGGAAAAAAAGCCCAGAAGGGCACATCCACTCCGTTTAATCTGCTTTCCACTCAGCTGGATTAGCGGATTCAAGGTCTGCCTGGTTTTAAACCCCAGAGCAGGTCCCCAGGGAAAAATAATTAGCTAAGAAATTTTTTGGACCCCTTTTTGACCCCGGATCGCAAATTCAAGTTTTACGTCCGAACCGTCAGCGGATCCCGAGATCCCTCAAGGGCTGAATGATAGATGGCTCTGTCAACAGGCCCCGTGAAGGGCCCAAAGTCTCGGGGGAAAAGTGGGGGACGATGTTAACCACCGAACCTGAACCCGTATCTAGGAAAAGTGGGGCAGGCTTACGGGGGGACGTGGATCAACGGCGGTCCACAGGGTTGTCTACGAAAGGAAGGGCAGGCCGACGAAATCCTTGGATCACGCTGCTTGAGGGTTTGACGTTGTTGGCGAGGTTGACCTGAAAGGGACCCCGGGGGTTCGGCACTCTGGGTTTTTTACTGTCGGAAGCGTATCATGCCCCCAAGGCGCGAATGCATTGCGACGGGATGGATACGCGACTTTTCCCACAGGGTTACTAGTCTTTCGCTGTTTCTTGGAGCCCTCTTCCCCCCGAAATGCAGAAGGGCTTCTCTAGCCATCTTGGCTACAAATCTTGCTCTTTTGCGCTGACAGAATACTTCGCAGCTTGTTACACTCATTAGAGGTATGACTGGAAGTGTTGTGGTACATGCAGACTCCCTCTCGAGACAGCCTGGGGATGGTGACAGTTACCTTGATACTGAGCGTAGGGACGGTGATGGTTACCTCGCGGGGACTTAGGTTTGTAACATTCGGATCGGTAATGCCCGCGTTTGCCACAATTAAAACAAGTCACCACGCGCTTAGCAGGTGATGCTGGAGGTGGTGTGTGCTGGTGACGTTTTGCCCTGGTCCAGGAAGTCGGTGATGGCTTCTTTGTTTGGGACCGATTGTTGTTGCTGGAATCACTATTTTTACTCGACCGAGTGTTAGTAGAACTGGGGTTGGAAACTTTGAGGGCCGGCTGTCTGACAGCTGCAGCAAAAGTGACATCCGGCTGCGCCCACGGCATCGCTGTGGACGATGCCGGAAGGATGGGCATAGGATCATCCGCAAAGCAACAAACCTTGCCTCTCTAGGCAGACGGCTTGATTGCGTCAATGGCATCATGTGCACCCAGGACTGCGTGCTCAGGGCCGAGTCCTAGCACTTCAACGGCACCCTGGAGATTAGGGGGAGCATCCCTCCGCATGATGCCTACAGCTAGTATGGGGACGATGCCTTTAACCTTGATACTGTCGTCATCAGTCACCCACTTAGTGGAACGTATGGCATCAGCAAAATCTTTGGTGGCTTGCTCAAACCGGCAAATGCAAGCCAGGGGGCTTTCGTGCCTGACATTCGGGCAAGACGCTGGTCAAGATCTCAAGGTTGGCGTTGGCGACTACACCAAAAATAGCGCCTAAATTCCTCCTTAAGCGCAACCAATGATTGAATCTCGCAAACGCGATCGAGCTGCACAAAGGAACCTATATCATCCAGGTTGAGATCCACTGCTGCAACAACAGCATGAATGTACTGTGCATCTGAGGGACTATCATATTGGGCCTTAACAGTAGTCTCAACTGACTGCAGCCATGGCTCTAACCTATTCGAACGACCTTTCAAAAAAGGGTTGGGAAAGGAAGATTAGCCGACCCACTAGTGTCGAGACCTGAGCCACGACTTAACCAACTGTCAGGGAGGCTTCGCCCTACCGCGTGATCACGCCAGCTGAGGCACCATTGTCAGTGTCAGCAGGAACTGAACTACCGTTAAGGCCCCCTGCGTGTCTTAGTCATGACGCAATTTTTCAAACGAAAAGCAGATCACGAAGAGGGTAAACAGTCAGAGCAAAAAAATGATATGCACTGGCTACAACTCAACACGGAGTCAGAGAGAACACAGCACCATGGTACTAGGTAAGCTGCTTTGTGATTGAAATAATTTGAAGCGAAACAACAACAACAAAAAATAGTGGTACACTCTGAAACACAAAATAAGAGATGTATGCAAGTGAATGAACTACAGGGGAGTACACAAAATGATGCTAAGGGTTTTTAATAATTGCACCAGGAGACTGACAACAAAATTTATGAAAACTAGTTGAAATTTAAACACTGGTAGCAAAAATTGCACAAATTTTTAAAAAAAAATCAGGTGTTACACAACACAAAACTGTGTTGCAAGCATTCTCAACATGCAGGAAAAGGTTGCTGGTGCTGGCAGTTGCAATTTGGAGTGCAGGAGATGAACGAAGGTACTGGGTGCTGAAGGTCCTAAAACTTTCGTGATGCGCTGGTAATACTACACGCCCAGTAGCATTTGGGACACTATGGGGCTTCAATGACGTAGGAAAAATATCGAATGGACTTAGGGAAAAACAGGGAAGACCGGGGAAAATCTGTGGACGTAGAAAATATAAGAAAATGTGGCTAACTTGGGCGTTTACCGCAGTGCGTGGTTTGTTTAAACTGGCAAGCATTCTGGGGGGCGCTGACTGACTGCGACATCAGCACACTGAGGGCAAACACTTACTGCACTACATAAACGTGCTAAAAAAAAAACTTAGGTGAAGCTATGAACTGGTCGAGGAGGGTTTTACTGTAACTATGCACTGGGGGAAATCAAGAAAATGGTGATGAACTGGGAATGTAACAGCAAGGAAAAGAAAAATTTATTCTGGGCAACACAAAAAAAAATGCACTGGCTGAGGATCCGTGGACGTGAGTAGTTGTAGACATAATGATGAGTCACGAACTGCTGTGGGGGCTGAACTGGCTGGCTTAGGGGCTAAACCAACTAGATCCCCCATGGTTAAGCCAGGTAGAACTTCTTGGAGGAAACTGCGAGGAACACAACACACACTGACGGAGATGGACGAGTTGCATAGTAGAGAAGGTTGTAGGAGGCGGGTGTGTACACGCAGACTAGGGTACCAACCAACCCCAGAGCTGCCTCGTGGTCAAGCGTGGATCCAAGTGAAGCCAACACACTAAACGACCTCACCTCTCTTTGTAGCTGAGAAGGGCGTAAGGATGCTGTAGGAGACAGGAGAAGGGTGCTGGACAGGGTTGAAGGGCTGTAGAAGCGATGAGGTGAACATGTAAACTGCTAAGGCCGGAGATGACGCCGTGACGCCTATGTCCAGATTTTGTGGGAAAAATCTAGGACGATGATCTATCTCACGCCCCGTCAAGACGCTGGGGAGTACCAGATAACTCTTTAGGCGTTGGATGATGATGGTATGTTGGTGGTGTTGACCGATGGTGTTTGACTGGCGTCGACCCTCCACCCCGAGAGTAGGCTCACAATGCCATTGACCCGCTGCCATCACTGTTATTCTGTTCTTGCTGGGGTTTAACAATGGTTTAGTGCTGATGGAGGTAGAATAGGGAGCAATGATACAGCGGTGGACTTGTTTGGCTTTAATTGGAAAAGGGGTGAGTGCACAACGGGCAATGTGAGGGAATGACCCATAGCCAGTCCGTGGAGGGGGAGCAATTGTACCTCTCAAATCAGGGCGGCCGGGAAGTGAGGACGAATGGGCCCAGCATCCCACTGACCTGGGTAAGCCTACAGAGGGCAGCACTTAAATGCCATGAAATATGAACTAAGCTGGCAGACAGCATAGGCTGCCTGTGCTGACAGTACAGGCTGTCTACATTTGCTCGGCCATGCACCTCGCGTCGCCCCGATGCGACAATACTGGTGGGCTCATAAGTGCAAAAGAATTACTTACGCTAGCTACCCCAGGGAGGGACTGGCTTTCGCTCACTTGTAAATAAAAAATGGATATAAAATGCAACAGGCAAAAAAAAAATCTCCTATCCTGGGAAAATACATTATTTTCCACACTGTGGCCGACCGGAGTTCGTTGCTAAACTACTCAAATTGTTCCTTCCTTTAGGAGACGATTCCAGCCGGTTCTGGCTTGTTTGGCTGTTCTCCTAGTAGGTCTTACCACGATTTCCTTTTTCGGCATCACTCAGTCAGTGTTATCTTCAATATCACTCGTGTCACTTTCCCTCAGATTTTCATTTACGTTTGATTGAATACCATTTAATTCCAAGGGAATCAATTTATTAATTGTGTGTAAACTTTCCTGGCCACGACACAACACTTTGACATTCCTGACAACACCTTGTGCATCTGGGTACAATGTCAATACTTTGCCCAGAGGCCACAATGTTCGATGTTGTCTCAGTATCAATCAACACAATGTCACCTGGTTGAATGTTCTGTCTATTTACTGCCTCTGTCACTCCATAAAAGTGTTCACATAGTGTAAGAAGATATTCCTTACGCCACACATTAGACCAATGATCAATTACTTTATTTAGCATTTTAAATTTATCACACAACACTGCCGCATCATTGTAATCTTCATCACTTTCTTCAGGATTATTTCTATAGACAGGGGCAGCTTCCAATTTCCTTCCACATATTAGGTGAGAAGGTGTTAATACATCTGCATCAGGTGTATCACTCATGTACGAGAGAGGCCTATTATTTATCCGATTCTCTGCCTCCACTAGCACTGCACGAAATTCTTCCAAATTAATTTTCTCCCAGTGTAGTACTTTACAGAGACACCTCTTCACTGTGCCTATCAGTCTTTCGTACAGCCCCCCCTGCCAAGGGGCTCTAGGAGTAATAAATTTCCAGGTACACCCTCGCTGGGTTGACAGAGACTGAACATCATTACTATTATTTAACTCTATCAAATGTTGAGCACCTGCTACAAAATTTGTGGCATTATCCGAAATCAATCTCGGACAGGATCTCCTAGCTGCAAATTTTCGAAACAGCTGTATAAACTGTTCTGCAGACAAGTCCTGTGTCACTTCTAAATGAACTGCCCTAGTAGCCGTACAGGTGAGCAAACAAACATACACTTTCAGTGGAACACCATCTGAAGTACCTGTTAAAATTATTGGACCACTATAGTCTACACCTGTTGCATCAAATGGTTTCACTAATTGTACACGCTCCTTTTGCAATGGTGGAGGACCTGGGTACATATAGGATCTGGCATCCACACAGTGATACATTACACAAGATTTAATCACCCTTTTTATGCTTTGCCGTCCTTGTGGAATCTAGAAAGTTTCCCTAATACAATTTAAGGTATCTTGTACCCCACATGCATTACATTTTTATGGGCATTTAAAACAATTAAATTTTTTAGATGATGAGCTTTGGGCAGTAAGATAGGGTGTTTAGCATAATCACCCAATTCAGCATTTTGTAACCTACCTCTGCACCTAATTACACTGTTTTCTAAATACAGCCCCAATTTCTCTATTATGGAACCTTTCACAATTTGTCTTTCCATTATCAATTTAATCTCATTTCCATAGATTTCTTCCTGTACCCTCTTTATCCATTATTCAAGAGGATGTGAAAACTTATATGAGATATTCATCTTGTTTAGAAATTTAAACACCAACTTAGTTACATTGATTAATTTGGGTAAAGAAGAATACCTATTTATATCAATGGCTAAGGAAGGACAAACTATTGGAGCGGTGGTCACAGTAATTTCAACAGGAGCAATATACATCTTTTGTACAGGCCAATTAGCTTTATTTACCAACCAGCTCGGTCCTTTAAACCATGATACAGCATTTACAAACTTAGCATAAGATAAACCTCGAGACAAGAAATTAGCTGGATTCTCCTCACCAGGTATATGATTAAATGTTAACATATGCTGACCCAAACTATTATACTTCTCTTGCAGCTGATTAATTTCAGCGACTCTGTTTTGTACGTACACAATTTTACTGTTTCCATTATGAATCCATTGTAAGGATACCTCATTATCAGACCAAATTACAGTATCACTAATATTTATCTCCTGCAACTTATTTCTTATATAATTAGCTAATTTGACACCTACATAAATAGCTGTTAATTCCAACTGAGGTAAAGCATGTGATTTAATTGGAGACACTTTAGCCTCAGACATAACAAGAGAGATAACACTATTACATTGAAGGTAAGCTATTGCTTCATATGCCAATCTTGAAGCATCACAAAAAATGTGGAGTACATTTTTCCCATTTGGATTGGCCACCTGGTGTGGGAACTCCAACATTGGAATTTTCTCATTATCACCAATTAATTCATCCCACCTGTTAATGAATTCCTGAGGTAGAATTTCATCCCAAGTACATTTAAGTTTCCATGCTTCCTGTATTAATAATTTCCCTCTTATAGTAAGGGGTGACACTAAACCTAGTGGATCAAAACATTTGGAAACTTCAACAAGCAAAACTCTCTTAGCTAATTTATTGGGCATACTGTAATTATTAGGTTTCAACATTAACAAATCTCTTTCAGTATCCCAAGATAAACCCAATACATTACTATATTTTGGTACTTCATCTCCAGGGAAATCTTTACTTATTTTTTCCTTTAATTTGGACGAATTACTGTTCCATTCCCTCAGAGGCATATTTTCACTTTGCATTATTTTATTAGCCTCTCTATAAGTCATTAACAGTTCCTCTTCAGTTGACGTCACACCCAGGAAATTGTCCACATAAAATTGTTTGCTCGTTACTTTACTCAGTGGACTTTCCATACGTTTAAGGTGTGCATTTATCGTTGCTTGAAGTAGGAACGGACTGGATGTAGCACCAAATAATATGCTCCTAAAGCGAAAGGTTTTCAGAGGGCTAAGTGGGTCACTAGGTTTCTCAGGCCATAAAAAGCAGGTACAATCCCGGTCAGCCTCTTGTAAACCCACTCTTAGGAAAGCTTTACTTATGTCAGCCGTAAAGGCATAATTCTTCACCCTGAAATTTAATAAGATATCTCCTAATTTTTCCGTCAACGACGGACCAGTCATCAAACAGTCATTTAAACTAGGTACATTTTTGTTACTCCTGGCACTACAGTTAAACACAATCCTCAAAGGAGTGATCTTAGAATCCTTCTTCACTCCATGATGTGGCAAATAGTGACCATAAATTTTGGCTTGCTCAGGAGGTACCTCTTCTATATATTTATTAATTAATTGTTCAGCAATTATATCATTATAGGCAGTTAACAATTCTGGTGTCTTACTCAGTTTGCGGAGCTGAGCCTTTAACTGTCCATATGCCATTCTGTAATTAGTGGGCAATTCTGGATGGTTCAGTCTCCACGGAAGTCGTACCCAGTATTGTCCAGATTCAAGTTTTACATCTCTCAGGTATTGTTCCTGAGTAAAAGAATCGTCTGGACTTTCTTCATTTACATTTATTCCAATGCTGTCTAATTCCCACAATTTATGCACTGGCTCAACACCATCCTCTATGGAAGAATTATACTGGGGCACGATTTCATGAGTAAGACACACAGTTATGGTATTGGTAGTTTCCTCTAGTCATGAATTATTATTACGAGGAATCCTACCGTACATTACATGGCCTCCTGCAGTCTTCAAAAGGGTGGCACCACATTTCTTTACCATACCCTTTACAAAGGAGGCATAATAGTCACTACCTATCAAAATATTTATTGGGCCTACAGAATCATCACTTACACCAGAAGGTGCTAAATTTACATTATGTGAGAGTCTTTGTGTAGCTTTACTAAGCCCTACTGTAGATATTTTCTCTTGAAGTCTATCTACAGTTACTGCATTAACACGTTTTTTCTCATTGCCCAACCTGACAGTTACATAAACAGTGTCATACAATTGAGCTCTTTTATCTGAGAGAAAACCAGATAATTTTAGAGTTGTAGGATCTCCCATCTGTACTTTCATACCATCAAGACATTTATGTTTAATGAAAGTACGTTGGGATCCCTGGTCTAATAATGCAGTTACATTTTTTGATTTATGACTTTTATCATCAATTTTTACCTGTAACACAGGTAAGGCTACTTCAGCAAAACCATCATTATTAACATTAGCAGCAATTTTTACATTAGCTACTGTTGTGTCAGGATTGTCAACATTATCATTATTATCAACATTATCACATAGACCTTTACACATGACTATATGGCGTCTTCCTTTGTGACATTGATAACAGTTGTTTAATTTGGCATGACAATCCTTTACATTGTGATTACCTAAACACCTGATACATCTGTCAAGTTCCTCCAATCTTTCAACTTTATCATTCCATGAATTGTGTGCATTGCAATTCTTAGAAAAATGAGTACCCTTGCAGAAAAGACAATCTCTCTTTTCTTTGACTGGTTTCCTATTAACTGTGCTACTCTTAGGTGGGTACTTATTCTTCTTACCTTGTGGAGAATCATTATTTCTGATTCCTGCTACTTGATATGCACCTATGCAACTCTTTTTAGGAAATGAAATTTGATTATTACCATTGGGATAATTTTTCCCTTTGTGAAACTTGACAGATACCTCAGAGTTATTATGTGTTGCATCTTTGAAATGAGTTGGTTGGCTGGTCTTCAACTGAACAATTAATTCTTGTATACCTGTTCTTATTTCCTCCAGACCAAAATAACCCTTGTGATACTTGTTCGAGAGTCATTCAAGTGTTTTACAGCTTAATTTATTCTGTTCTATGGCACTCAATAACCAGTCTGATTCCTTCAGATTATATTTATTACTTAAAGTTTTGAGAGTGCTCTCCAGTTTAACTCTAAACTGCTGTATACCTTTGTAAGTGTGATCTGGAGATTTTAAATTAACAATGATATTCACTAGATCCAATCTACTTTGTTCTATATTACCATAAGTGACCTTCAACAAGTCAACTGCTTCCTTGTAAGAATCATCTACATTGGGAAAGGCTTGTATGAGTATGTGAGCATCTCCTCTAATCTGTCCTTTGAGGTAAAATAATTTAGTTACACAGGCTAGATCACTCCTGTCATGCACAGCTGCTTTAAAAATTGACCAAAACTTCTCCCAGTTTTCTCCAGGGTTAAATACAGGTAAACTTAATTCTGGGAGTTTTGGCAAAGACATCTTATTTGTTGGAGCAGATTGATTAACTGCCTGGTTTACACATTTTAATTTATTCAAGGCCTGACTTTTACATGAAAGAATCTTTTCCTCTAATTCATAATACTGATTAATCATAAGATCTACTTCAGTCAGGCTTCTACACGGTTTACTAATAAATCTCCTTCATATTTGTTGTAATATAATTTGTATGAATCATATCTATTCCCCAAAGCATCTAAATACAATTTTAAATCATCAGTATTCACAGTTTCTTTATTCATTAATTCCAAGCACTTATTATATGCCTTGGTTACATGACCTTTTCTAGCTTGTAGTGGTGCTTTCTTTGCTCTATATTCCATATGTTTGTCTTCTATATTAATTTTCTCATTTTCAGCCATGATGCAATGTATTAAATTCAACTTAATTAATAACACTGATTATGTACTGAATTATGCACTTTATAAAGGTAAATAGTACAACTTACATTTGAATAAATCCTAGCTACACTTGAGCTTTTCAATTACATGTAAGAAAATTATAATATAAATTTTAGCTACACCTGAGCTTAGCAATTACACATACACTGGCCAGAATTGTCTTATCAAATTAATATTGTAATAATCCACTACACATTAAGTAAATTTGTAAACTTAACATCCACCTCCTTCTGTCATTTCACATATAATTATTAAGTAATTAACTGGTTAATGACTTCACTTTTAAACATCCAATTCATGAAGGCCAAACGGAAAAATTAAGTGTTACCAGAAATGGAACACAGAAAATTATTTTTTATAAAGTTACTTAGCCCTAGGAATTTGGGACACCCCTAGTCACAAATGTCCCCCTTCGATACCTACAACTGCCCATGCCCACAAGTTCTCTAACCTATAATTACAAATAAAGGTCATCACCGGGAATTTCGGGAAAAATTTTAAAAATTTTGGTTACCGGGAGAGTTTACCTGGAGGATTTTCCGGGGGGCAACGCCCCCGGGGCCCGGTCGTGACCAGGCCCCCTGAGGAAAGACAATAAACAAGAACAAATAAAAGAAAATAAAAAAACCCAAAGGGTGTTATTAAATAGCTTGTACATGTAGTGTATTGACCTAATTGTAAGTAGAATCCAAGATACCAAAATTTTTGCATGTGAAAGGACAGAAAAAGGACCCCCACAACCCTACCATCATGCTTAAAATTAATGATATTTATACCTTTTACAAACAGAAAGAGAATATATTTTAATATCATCACCAATTTGACTGGGTTTAAAATGTTTTCATGCTCAAAACCTCACTCAAACCAAATTTTGAAGATAATACTGGCCGAATTACAAACAATTTGTTCTTATCTGAGGTTCCTGAGCTTTTTGTCCAGTCCCTGATATCTCAAGTTATGCGGGAATGCAATCCAACAATTTGGGCTCCTATTTGAGAGGTCACCCAATTTACGTCTAAACACAAAAATTCTTCCGATTTTTCACTAACGTTTGTGTTACTATTCAAACATGGCGAGTCTTTACTTTCGCAGCGCAGGCTTCCCATTTTTTATAACATATTTTTATTTAAATACAATGTATTTTCACTAATTTCAAAAAAAATACACGTATTTTTTCCGGGGAAAAAACATTTTTTTCCACAATAGGCATTATGTCGCTAGACTTGTACAGTATTTTGTAAATATTTTTGTTTTATTATTATTATTATTATTATTATTAATTTAAATTTTTATTATTAACAAAGATCGGAAAAAGCGAATAATTAAATATCACTCAGTTAGCTTTGCTAACTGCGTATATTTAACACGATGAATTAAAATTTTTTAAAACATTGAAAAGAAGCCATCATGCACTACTCACACTGTTACCCAGCCCCAATACCACATTTTTTTGTCTCATCACACTAGGCTGTAATCTTGGATTTCCCTCACATTGTCTTTTACTTAAAAAATATGTCTTTTTAATTTGAAAACTACTATTAGCCCTTTTTAAAACATACTTAACACATAATATAGAGGTTGTAAAAGTAACCATAACGACCTTTTAAAAACGACTTATCAAATGATCAGGGGGAAAGTGAGCCATCTTTTCTTGAGTATTCTCATCACTCCCTCTCCCTTTTCTCTTTATAAAAAGAATTTGGGTAATTTAAAGAGTGTTCAAACCTGTGGGATTTTCAACCCCAAAACTTTGGTAGAAGCAAACAACCACGTGGTTTGCGCTGCAAATCTTAGCCCCGACATTAAAATTGATTTTTGCCATAAATACTATGCAAATCTTAACAGTAACACTAAGTTGGAAATAAAAGGTATCAAATACCGACACAGTGGAAATATAAACACATATGCAGTATAATGTGATCCTTTATTGACAACGTTTCGCCCACACAGTGGGCTTTTTCAAGTCACAAACAGATCTACCTGGGGTGGAAGGTACGGGAGTATTTATAGTCATGTTCAGAATGTTGAGGACAGGTGGAGAATGCTGCATCTGATGATCTACCGGGTGGAGTTATAGAGTCTTGGGTAACTTGGCAGGGGAATTGGACAAGTTGTGAGTAGACCTTCTGTAGTGTTCTATGTTCTTATGTGGGATAGCGATGAAGAAGTTTCTTGGCGAGTGGTTCAGCTATGTTATAGAAGCCGTTGTTCTGGTTGAAATTGTTGGTTATAGAGATAAGCGATGATTCCAGGATTCTTCGGGCGAAACATCAAGAGACCTCCAAACACGTATTTCAGAACACCAATATGCAAGCAGGACTGACGATACAAGGAATGCCTGTGTACAACATCGCAATTCACAAAACCATTTAATTAACTATAGAAACTCAAGACTTATCGCCACAGAAGACAACACTCAATACCGAAGAATCCTGGAATCATCGCTTATCTCTATAACCAACAATTTCAACCAGAACAACTGCTTCTGTAACATAGCTGAACCACTCGCCAAGAAACTTCTTCATCGCTATCCCACATAAGAACATAGAACACTACAGAAGGTCTACTCACAACTTGTCCAATACCCCTGCCAAGTTACCCAAGACTCTATAACTCCACCCGGTAGATCATCAGATGCAGCATTCTCCACCTGACCTCAACATTCTGAACATGACTATAAATACTCCCGTACCTTCCACCCCAGGTAGATCTGTGTGTGACTTGAAAAAGCCCACTGTGTGGGTGAAACGTTGTCAATAAAGGATCACATTATACTGCATATGTGTTTATTTTTTCCACAGTAACACTAAGTTACTGTTCGATGTATTAAAAAATAACACTTGACTTTTGTGGCTTTAATAAGTATTTACATAACCAGAAATTGTTGAGTATTCTCTCCAGCGCACCTGAGATAACTCTGACCAACCCACCAACATCCTCGCTCATGCAGCACATCACTCTGCACACGCTGTGTTACCACACCTGAGATAACTCTGACCAACCCACCAACATCCTCGCTCATGCAGCATCACTCTGCACACGCTGTGTTGCCACACCTGAGATAACTCTGACCAACCCACCAACATCCTCGCTCATGCAGCATCACTCTGCACACGCTGTGTTGCTACACCTGAGATAACTCTGACCAACCCACCAACATCCTCGCTCATGCAGCATCACTTCTGCACACGCTGTGTTGCCACACCTGAGATAACTTCTGACCAACCCACCAACATCCTCGCTCATGCAGCATCACTCTGCACACGCTGTGTTACCACACCTGAGATAACTCTGACCAACCCACCAACATCCTCGCTCATGCAGCATCACTCTGCACACGCTGTGTTGCCACACAAATTATAATAATTAGCTGGCCAGAAGCGACTCTTACAGAAATTTATATAATGATTTTGTATCATGTGCCATATAAATGATCATATATAAGCAAGTTTTAAATTTAAAAACTAAATTGATATTGAAGGATGGTAAAACATACACAAATAACCCGCACATAAAAGAGAGAAGCTTACGACGACGTTTCGGTCCGACTTGGACCATTGACAAAGTCACACTGTCCAAGTCGGACCGAAACGTCGTCGTAAGCTTCTCTCTTCATGTGCGGGTTATTTGTGTATCGTTCCAGTCACGGTATTGTGCCTTTTTTTGTTATTTATGGTAAAACATAGTTATTATGGGAACACTTCTGGGGAGTAGATAATATAATGGTTTTTTGGTAGTAGTGGAGGGAAGGAAGTAGTAGTAGTAAGAGTAGGAGGGGCAGTCAAATACTAAGAAAGAGAAGCACTGCCCAGGAGCTGGTGCCCACAGAGGGTAAGAGCAAGAACATCGACGATGGGATGGGGGGGAATCCTGGTTGAATCTTCCCTAAATATACCATTTTCCTTATATGAATCTTAGTCCTAGCTTCGTCTCTGTAGATGCCTTCCTCTCCCACTACATTGTAATATGCTCCAAACTTCAGAACACTCGTGACCTAACCTGATTCCTCCTTTTCTCTTCTCCCTCTTCCCCTTTCCTCTTTCCTTTTTCTCCTTTGCGTTGTCTTTCTTCTGCCCTATGTAGTTGTTCCTTCTTTCTGTGGGCACCAGCTCCTGGGCAGTGCTTCTCTTTCTTAGTATTTTACTGGCCCCTCCTACTCTTACCTCCTCCCCCACTACTACTTCCTTCCCTCCTCTACTACCACTACTACTACCACCTCCTGGTATATATGCCCATCCTGATCTCCTTTTTGTTAGTGTGACTTTGTAAATGGTCCAAGTCGGACCGGAACGTCGTCGTAAGCTCCTCTCTTCTATGTGCGTGGTTATTTTTGTATTGTTCCAGTCCAGTCTTTTTTTGTTATTTAAGCTGTGTAAAAAAGTAATACAAAAATAGGATGACTTATTATTGGATATAAGATGACTTGGTAAGCTGTATGAAGGGGGCTGTCGGTCAAAAATGTAGCTCTTTTGTTTACCGTCCGATTTCCTCCAGTTTTGGTACACAAGACAAAGTGTTTTCACTCTTTGTTAAAAATATTTAAAAAATATACCTCAAACAACAACTGAGAAAAGGCTGAAAAAGGATTAACTTACTGAAAATGCCCTTGTAGCCAAATTTATTCCTATATGGGACGACGTAAGGTTATTTGGACACTTGGTGCCGAGAGAACAATGCTAATACGACTTTCTAAAGCTATAATGTCCTCTAAGTGTCTTATCTTTATTTCACAAAAAATTAAAGTTTGTTAGTTCTTGGAATGTTGCAAAAATATCTGCCCCTTTACTCCCACCATAAATCCAAAACTAATTGGAAATATTTCCAAAACAGCTTTAGTAAATAGAGAAATCATTAGTTTTTCTACAATTTCTCTCATGAATATTATTTCCATTCAATTTAGTAATAAAGGAAGAAATATGGATTTAAGGTGTATAAGTTACTTCCGAGATAATGGCCTGGAACGCCGGCCGGCCCACCGTTCTCGATTGTTTTTTTTTTTTTTTTTTTTATGTTTTTTTCGACGAAAATCGCGTTTGTTTGGGTGTATTTCTTAGTAAACTGATGTTCTAGTGCAGTTAACCTCTTCAAAACACCGTTTTCTCTTACTCAGCGGACCCAAAGGAATACGGACACGAGAGGATTCTCTTCATTTATATCGATTATTCCGATGGTCGTCTCGCATATTATGCTTTATTGTTATTCAGTCTAGATTATATAACGTTTGTATTATTTATTGTTGTGTGTTATATATATTAGAATCAATTCTGATAGATAAATAAGCCGTTGAGTTTGATATATAAGCTGATATAGGTAATAAGGAAGCGATTTCTCCCTGGCACTCTCTGGAGCCGGCGTTTCCCAGATGGTGCCTGGTTGGCTCTAAGTCTTCGGATAGCTCCGCCTCCTGTATATTAGTTATATTATAGTAGAAGAATAATGAAGAAAAAGAGATAAAATAAAAAGGAAAAATTTAAAATATTTGGGCTGTGAGCAGAATCGATGCGCCACATCGCCGTCTACCATACCTGATATTAATTAGAAACTATAATTTCTTGTAGAAAAAGTCGTAGAACATTCATTGGGTACCATTGTATTGCCAAAGAGTTTAAGCTATTTTTCGGTATAAATTACTCATTTCCTTAATTTTTCGCTTTTTTTTTGAGCGCGGGCGGATAATGCCAATAGCCCCCCTGGTGGTTCGCTCTGCTTCTCACGGTGAGGGCCTGGGTTTCAGATTCCCAGCCAGAGTAGAAACATTGAGTGTTTCTTTCCACCTGTTGTCATGTTTCCCCATCAGTAAAATGGGTACCTGGGGTGTTAGTCGACTGGTGAGGGTCTCATTTCCTGGACACTGACTTAGGAGGCCTGGTCACAGCCCGGGCCGCGGGGGCGTTGATCCCGGACTCTCTCCAGATAAACTCCAGAAACTCCAGGTATGGCGATATAGAAGATCCAATGTATGACATATAAGGTTGGACTGGCAATAGATATAGGTTGACCTGGTATGGGAATAACATATGACCTGGTATGGGGGATTTAATTCATGTCCTTGGCATGGGTATAATCATGACCTGGTATGGGAATAACCATGGACCTAGTATGTGATATACCAATGATCTGGGTATGGGATATAACCTGACCTGGTTGGGATATAACCATGACCTGGTATGGGATATAACCATGAACCTGGTGTTCAAAAAACGCGATTCTAAAAGCTTAGGAGATCTCCAGTGAATACTGAAAGGGACGGCCCTTACTGCATCCAGCCTGTTACTGGGTTTTCGTAACAAGTAGTCAGTATCCTTGTCCAATTAATCCATTAGAATTCAATATGATTCATAAGTGCTTCAGGATTCAACTGTAGGGCTTCAAATAGGAGAAAGGAAAATTAAATAAATTTATTAAGTCTAGAGGTATTTTATCAAATTAATTTAAATTAAATTAATCACAGTAATCAAATTAATATCACATCTCTCGTGTACAGTATTTTTTTTTTTATTTTATTTAAATACAGCACAACATATTAATAATAAAATAACTCATGAATTAGCCATTTGCAAATTCAAATGGCCTACCATCAACCCCATTACATTATCCTGAATGTTTTGTTCATATTTTTACTAAGGATATTACATCACCTAACGGAATGAAAGAGGAGCAGATGGCCTCCTGCAGCAAAAAAAGTACATTAACAAAGTTGAAAACTCACAATTCATGCTTGTGCAAACACAACCCCACCAAACATGTACAAATAAGACCCCTTGCAAAGTAAACAAAATATAATAACGCATTCAAAGATAATGTTATTTATTACAATAACTTAACAAAAGGGCAAACTAAGCCGCAATAATTAACTGTGCAAAATGACACATACCACAATAAAACTTCCGCCTATAACAATGTGCAGCAAACACCTAACAGAATGATAAAAAAAAAAAACAAGTAAGCTCCTGCACAGAAAATAAACATTAAATAAACCAAATCCACATATTATGCCTGTGCTGTACCACAAAACCCCACACAGCTTGTACAATAAAAAAAAACCCCTCTTGCACAAAGTACACTAATTATAATACAGCATACAAAAAAATTATAATTATAATTTACATTTAGCTTAAACAGTAGCAAACCTAAGCCTACAATAAACAGTTGCATATAACACATACCACAAAAATAAATTGAGCAGGAAACCACCCGCCAAGTAAAAGACATAAAATTATAAATACTATATTAACAGCCCAATCGTTTCTGTAACGTGATTTTTTTTTTATTTTATTTAAAATTCTATTACAAGATGCATTCTTAAAAACAAATTCCATGAAAGGGTAATGTTTTCGACAGGAAACATTCAACACTAGTACCATCAACGGTCCACTAAGTGAAATACAAAACAAAATTACCGTAGATATCCTTACTCAACTACATCTACCTAGAATACAACAGTTGTTACATATCACAAAGATCTTCATAATACACTGAATGTAAACATTAAACGTCCAACACTTCCACTATCCCCACCGCCCCTCTTACAAGTTGATACCCTTGCCTTTCTCACGTGGTTAAAACCCATAACAAAAATGTAACTTAAAAAGTTTCCTCATTGCCTATCTCACGGTTATTATACCAATTTGTCTATGTTATACGTTAAACAGTTAATATATAAGCTACTCTCATGTGGGTAAAAAACAATATCTATATTATAACATTAAAAAAGTTTTCATTGCCACTCTCGTGTGGTTAAAACACATTATCAAAATGAAACTATAACAGGGTTAAACCATCATAGGCACTCTCGTGTGGTTAACACATTATCAAAATTAAAACCATAAACTGGTTAACTTCATAGCCACTCTCGTGTGGTTTAACCCATTTATCAAAATTAAACAATAAACAGGTTTAACATCATAGCCACTCTCCGTGTGGTTAAAACACCTTTATCAAATATAACAAGAAACAAGTTAACATCATAGCCTCTTTCGTGTGGTTAAACACATTATCTAAATTTAAACAATAAACAAGTTAACTTCATAGCCACTTTCGTGTGGTGAAACACTTATCAATATTAAAAATCGATAAAGTTAAACTTCATAGCCACTCTCGTTGTGAGTCAACACATTTTCGTTATTATAAACAATAGGACAAAATTAACATTTAGCTCTCTCGTGTGTGTTTAATCACATTATCAAAGTTAAACAATTATACAAGTTAACTTCAATTAGCACCTCGTTTTGGTTAAACACTATCAAAAATCTTAACAAATTAAAACAAAGTTAACATCATAGCCACTCTCGTGTGGTTTTATACCCATTATCAAAAAGTTTTTTTTTTTTTTTTTTATATTCAAGGTTTAGTCATCGATTGGTTTAGGTTAATCCTTGTATGCAGTGAACATAACCATAGATTCCAAAATCTTCATTCATCTCCCGTCCACTCTATTCATTACCCTCCCTCCATCCACACAAAGAAGCCTAAAACCAAATCCCACCCTCATGCTTCCCCCGGTAGGTGGTCCAAACCCTTTGCCGCCCTCTGGGCTTCATGATGAGGCAGGCCCCCCCACAGGGAGATTCCGGTAACCTCGAGAGTAACTACCCACCTCCCCCTTAGGTCAGCTAATTCTACACCATTGTTCTATAAAATCTCGCTGCTAACGCTTTTCTCCTCAATCTCCCCTAACCTCCCTATCCCAAGATATATTGTAAATAACCGCCATAACATACATAAGGCTTACCCACATCACCCGGGCACCCCAATTACATCCAACAAGTAAGGCCCTTGGAATGGCCATTGCCCCCCCCCAAAAATCTGATAACTTCACCATCATATACCTCACCCCCTCCAAAGAGGGACAAATATTTACCGCATGAAAAAGCCGTTTCGTGTCCCCACAATCAAGCATGAGTTCTCTCCGCACAAGGATACCCATTCTACTCAACACATCCCTAGAGGCCAATTTTCCCATCAGGAAAATCGATATACGAATCACGTACCCTCGCTGTATTCTAAGCAATCCAAAAACTTCCGCCATATGCTTATCCAGTATATGTTGAATATACAGTCAAGCCCTGTAAGACACCCTTGCCACCACAGCACTCACCTTTCGTTTGGTCCTGTTACGTGGACACCTGTTTTACATGTATAAAACCCTCATGTTCATCAATACCTCATATCCTTCCACACCACCATTTCCGTGCCATCCATCCATTACCCTAAACCTACCGGACTCCTTGTTCCCCCAGTCGGATATACTTTGTTTACATATATAAAGCCATTACTCTATGTCCCAATGACATCAGGCCAAGACCCTCCCCACGTATCCCCTCGTATCACCACGTCCTTGCTAACCATGCCCTCCAAACCCCCACACATACCTTAAGAAACTTCCTCTGTTTCTTGCAATTTCCTATGCTCTTAAAGGGAACATCCTCAGCCACTCCCACACCTTACTGTAAACAAGAGGAGTTGACACTAAAACTCTCTGCTGTAATGTTACGTCCCTATCCTTAAGGCCTCCTAGGCTACCCAAAACCCCTGCTCGTAACTAATTCCGTATTTATCTTTCTACTTCTGCACTTCCGCCATGATACCATATTCCACAAAACCTTAATTCTGTCCACTTACTGACCATCACAACCCCTCCCCCATCTCCCTCCCACCAATCCCACCTCTAATAGTCTCGACTTCATTAAATTAGACTTCTCATCCCCGTAGCGTCCCCAAAAATCTGAGTGTTCTCCAAACTTTCCTTAGATCGTTCCTTCATGCCTTACCAGACACAGTAGTATCATCTTACGTAACCCACCAATCCCCCCCGCCCACCCCTAATCCGTCATGTTCATTCACACTCATCCACCAGCTCCATAAAATGGTTTCTGTTCGGCAGGCAAACAATAAACTGAGAGAGGTGGACAGCCCTGCCTCAAACCTCTCTCCACAGTACTGGTACCCCAACTTACCATTAACCTGTACCCTAATAAACTGTCCCTCATACAAGGTTTGCACCCATCTCACCACCTTCTCCCTAACCCACTCTTCCAAACTAAACTTTTAAGATATCCTACTTCACAAATCTTTCGCATTAGCCCAATCTAAACCAAGTATTCCCCTCCGGTGCAGTCCTCAATAAAATCCTTAGTGGCTATGCCCGTCCCTTCATAACTTCTTCCGGAATGCCAACTGTCCCCCATGTTACCAATAGATCCTAGACCCTTCTTCTGTCTAGTGCCAGAGTCTTTAGGCATATAATTTTAATCTGCACACATTATGGTTATTGCTCTATAATCATGCAATACTTTTCCATCTTCTTCTTCGGCACCAACACAACGATCCCTGTGTTCTGGGTCTTCCCCATCCTCCCTCTGCTCCACATTGATTCAAGACTTCCACTAACCAAACCTATGGCATTCCCAATAATACAAGAACTATTAATATAATGAGTTCGGTTATTCCATCATTTGCCCGGCGTTATTACCCTGACTCATCCCGTAAACGCCTCCCCCACCTCCTCCTCAACTAATACTACCCTCCAGCATCCCGTTCCTTGTCCCAATACAATAGTATCTGCTTAACCCAACTACCTCCTCCACTGACTATTCCTTGTTCCTCCTCCCATTTTCCCTATAATCCATTATTCTGAATTACCATCTAATATCATCTGTATCGGTAAGACTTGATACACCACCACTAACCCCCCACCATCAGGCATAACAACATAGTTGTGTCTATGGTAGTCACCTTCTGCCTTTCCCTTAATTTTCTCAGGTCATTAACCTGATGGTCGGATCACCCTTTAACACCTCCTTATCCTGCCCTAACTCTAACGCATTAAACTTTCATTATGTAATCCTTCAATCCTACTCCTTAAGCCATCCCCACCTCACCTAGCAACTTCTCCCCTTCCCCCCCCCGTCGGTTAACAGTATTCTGTTGTCCCTCCCAGGTAGTTTAGCAAACCATATCTCCACCTTGCTTGTTCCTTTCCACGTGTTCCTAAAAACTCTGCTTTACCTGTTTTTGCCCGCTTCATCCCTCCTGTCAACGCAAATTCCTCATCCCAACTTACCTTCCATACCAGCATGTCTCCACCTTTCCTCAAAGGTTGAGCACCTTTTCCCCCCTCCGCTGAAGCCTCACATTCAATTTCCATACCCGGCTATATGCTTATTTACCATCCACCCGCAGATCCAGCTTCCACCGCCCTGTGATCCGAAAATCGACATTCAAAACGCCCTCACTCTCTCCACAACCTATCCCTGCATCACATATTCCTTTCTAACCTCGGCCCCATAATTCCCACGAATGAACGTGCTGCTCCACCCCCATACTCCCCCTACCCACCACATCTACAAACTCCTACATCCCTTAACACTTCCCTTAGCGCACCCCTAAAACACATTCCTGCCCCCTAGGGGAACATCACCATACCTAATCACAACAAGTTCCAATCACCTCCCAATTACAGTTATGTAAGGTAAACCCCGGCAAATTATACAGTTAAAACAGCTCGAACAAAATCAACTTTGACTCCAAACTTGGTTTCATGCGGCATATAGAACACCAATGTAACAACTCTCCCCTCACCCCCAGTGACCTCTAACCCTTACAAACCCTCCCCCTCACCCCTCCTCCCAAACATCATGTCTTGGCAATGGGACTGGTTCCTTGACAGCACTGCTTACCCTCCTTTTAATTGCAAGCATTACTGACAAACTTTGTATTAACCCCTCAAACTCAATTCACTACCTTAACCTATGGTTATGCTCCTGCAAAAACATACATCCACATCAACCTTCGTAAACCACTCTAACCAAACACTTTTTACCTCAGTTTTAAGCCCCATTGACCATTATTGTGACACATTGAATTTGCCTTGAATGAGGGGCTTACCCCTATGTCCGCTTGTTTCTTACTCCACTTCTACATTTCTCTGTACCTGTACCATTTTTTTCCTTTTTTCTAACCTGTCCTCCATAGCCCCACCTTGCCCCCCCAACGGATCCTTCCCCGTACACCCTCCCCTGTCTTGCCTTTTCCCTACAAACTACCATGACATTGGGATTTCGTTTCCCGGGTCTCTTGACCAGGTGTTTAAAAACCTCATTGAGGTCATAAAAGCACCACAGTCCTTTTGCGTGGTTCTCACTCAACACAAATCTACTTCCTCCACGGTCCTCTGATGGACTTCCACCTCCACTTCCCTTTCCTCTTATCAAATTTTTTTCCCCTCGAACCCTTCCCTGTCCCTGATGCTCAACCATCAGCTGTATCTCCTTGGACTTCTCAGGTCCTTCCTCCCAAGCCACAGTTCTCGTCGAAGAACTCCTGCAACACGCTTTCAGCAACTTCTCCTGGTTAGACTCTTCCACGGTCGACCCGTCCCTCAGGCGATGGGGGCCCCCCCTCCCCTGTCACCTCAGGGATGGTTTACACAGGTACGACCGTCGATATTCCCGTTCTACCTCTTTACTCCATCGGACCCACTCGTCCACTGCCTTCCTTCCTCTCCCAAACTCAGCATCAACTCACATGGGTCTCTGCTCCAGCTGCCAATGTACCAGGAGGGCAATGGTAGGATGCCTTCTAGGACCACTGGCTGCCATATGGTCATATTGAGCTACAAAGTCGACAGGGTCTTTCTCTGGCCGGCATTAGTGTACAAAGGACCTGCGTCCTGGACGCCCCAGCATGACGTTAGGTGACGTATAGCCTAGCCAACGTCTTTTTGAGGGTATAAGAGCCTCAGGTTCGTCCCTTATATGGCCTTATTTCTACTCCATCGTTGATGAAATGAACTTTACCGTAGTTGTTAAATCCTCCTGTATACTGTACGCCGTCGCCTCACGAAAGGACATTCCTCACTCCCCACGTATTGTACCTGATACGTCTGTGCATAACAACGTCCACTAGCGTGTTCACTGTCACCTTCCTCTCCTGTTACTCTTCATACCAAGTCTGTCATAGGACGCGGTATGGTTCAGTTTCAGGGAAATACTCTGGTCATCCCATTTAAGGCAACGCCATATACTTCCTGTTGGGGGACTCCATAGGCGTCCTGTTGATAGCAGGTAGCAATGTATGCATCGTTGCTCCAGTAGCGTTCCAGTTCCTGCTGTATACAAACAGTGTTAATCCGCTGTCCCACCTCGGTACGCCCATTTTGTCTTCTAGTTGCTAAAGGTCACCACAGAGGGCGGAGTCAGCTACTAGGGCATGCGTCCTCTCTCCCCGGAGGTCGAGAGACCACGAAGGTACGTATTATTGTGATGAAGCACATATCACATTTATAATTCTTAAGTACCGTATGGTACATTAACATTTAATAAGGATATTACAAATATGTTAAGAGTAAGTGTGTATGTGTTGTAAGTGCTCTAAAAGTAGGTTCGCTATTGTCTCAAGACTCGGACTAGACTTAAACAAGTGACTGACAAAGTCTCAAAACTAACTTCTTGACCGACTGGCAACCAGAACTGGTTGCTTGAACAACAAAAAGAATGCTAAGCCCAATAGCAATATAATCAAAGCGACTGCGACACAATCTGGACAAGGAGATAATATAACGACACTAAGCAGGGCCATTCAGCAGATCTCCACAAAAGTTACATAACTCCCATACTTCTGAAAATCTATAGTTTAGCATAGGAAAACATACCCTGACTGTGATTAACACAGATACAGTACAAATTAGGTCATAAGCTATAGCTAAGGACCTGTGATACTCAGAGTGTCTATGAGTCCTCAACATAACCTCAGTACAAGTCAAAAATCACTAAAGTCTATACAAGGTTCTGTGACACAGAGTACTACAGAACTAACAAGTATAATGAGACAGACAAATCTGTCCATCACAAGCGAGTCTGAGCAGACTTAATACTTCAGACGAGGTGAGAACCCCCCCTCGATCACGTGATAGCTCCGTGACAGGCACAGCTCAGAAGCGGCAAGCAGTCTAACGAGTAACAAGCATATAATTACAGTAGTTCGGACAATCAAGACTTGAAACTGAGCCACATAATATGTAGCATTCTTAACAACATAAGTCAAATAAGGAATTTAAAGAATACATTTTCGAATTTAGCTATTATCGCAAATATACGCAATTAAAATTAAATGAAAAGGTAATTTACATTATTATATTTATACATAATAATCATTGTAACCCATTCGGGGTTGCAACCCCCCCCCCAACACGACAGACGGTCGCACTAGGGGTGGGGAGTTGCATTAATGTCTTCACATTACCTGATCTCAGGGTTACATTATTAACTAATTATAATATAAAAAAGTAATCAGTCTCTTGTGCCACGCACCTTCTAAATTTCAACAGCGGTCCGTTCACTAGGATATGCCCCTAGTACTAGGGGGCGTACACAGTATCGCTGCTCTGCTTTACTCGTGGTTAATGTACATCAGTTGTAGAGACAGGATTGCGTATGAGTTGGGAACGATGATGGCTCGATCATAATAGATGAGACTGCATTCCACTCTTTAGTAGTGGTTGTAATTAAAGTTGGTAGAATTACCGGTCATATGTTAAAGTAAAAGGACACAAGTGCACTAATGTTGTCATTTATTGTGGCAACGTTTCGATCTCCGGGAGCTTTATCAAAGCCTTTACAAAACAATACATGGAACACAGAGGGTATTATAAGTCAGAGTGAGGTGAATACTAGTGGGTACCATTTCGGATGTTTACTAGTTGTTTAGTAGTAGTGTAGTAGTCGTCTATAAAGGTGGGGGTAGTGAACTGCTGACAAGATTTACGTAGGAGAACAGCCAGAAACCTCGACACCCGCCTCAATGTACACATTTACGCATGTAGAACGATAACCTGAAACAAACGCCTGTGTACAACACCGGAAATTCCACCAATCATCTCATGAAATTCAGAGACGCCCAATTGTGATCAAGAAACTAATTTCCGCAGACGCAAGTGCCTCGAATCAGCACTGTCTGCTGTTTCGAATTACAATTAAACAAAAACAACGGCGGCTTCACCATTCTGAATCTTAGCAAGATCCCTCCTGGGAAAAACAGTAAACCCTGCCATCACATAGTCTCTCCTGTTGATACTACAAAAGCACTGAGAAGGAACACTGAAACACAGCTGCCCTCATTCTCAGTTTTTTTTTCGTCCTACCTATTTTTTATGTACAAGTAATAGCTTTTTTATCCTTTTACTCTTGTACGAATTAATTGCTCATACCATTATTGTATTACTTTTGTCCTACCACTACTACTACTATACTACTACCACTAAGGAACATCGAAATGGTACCTCCACTAGTATTCACCTATCACTCTGAGCCTTTTATATAACCTCTGTGTCCTTGTTTGTTGTAATGGCTTGATAAAGCTCCTGGGAGAGCGAAACGGTTGCCACAATTAATGTCACATTGGTGCACTTGTGTCTTTACTTTACTTAGTAGTGGTTGTGGAATGCGAGGCAGGTACGAACATCTGAGGATTGAAACAGCTCTTAAGAGGTGTGTAGTGAGGGGGGGGGGGTCTGCGACAGGACGTGTTGCGTCACGCAGTACATCACCGCACCCACACTACCCACCCAACCACTCAGCTTGTCTCCTCCTCATCCACAAAATACTGTGAATATATAATATAATAATGAGGAAATGAGCATAATACGTTAATAATGGCTGGATGGGGGGGTTTTTTTTTTTTTGGAATACGTTACTTTACTGAATTTGAAATTTAGCAATTAACTAAAGTTATTTGGGCATTAAAATTACGTTAATTTATTGTAACTGATAATGATTATGGACGTGACAGAGCGTTCAGGCATTTACAATTACAATGACCACGTATGTGTTTTTTATACTAGTAGATTAGGTGGGATTTGTGGGCCACCTCATTGAAAACCTAGCATTTTTACGTTTCATAGTGTTTTATGTAGGTGAGTGGTTGTGGTCTGAAAAACGTTGAATTTTAAATGGGGAAGTGCCCAAATACACGTCAAAATGTTCAAGGGACACACAAGAGCTAGAAGCCTCTTCTCATTAGTGCATAATTTTTCTGGGGTGTGTTTTAGCTTAGGATGAATGTAACATATAGGGATGGAGAATGTCAGTGGATGTTGACTGTTGGAGTAGCACAAGCACCCACTGCATAAACCACTCGGCATCTATATGTAAAAGTAGGGAAGATTGATATTAGGACTTTTCAAACACAGGACAGAGGATAGCTAAACGTTTCAACCATTTGAACGAGTCTGAACAATCATCAGTCAAGGTTGAACTGTACTTTGTACTAGTAAGCTCAGTAAGAGGAGCTGCGATCGAGAAAAGTTTGGGAAAGAACCTGCGATAATTATCTGCCATACCCAGGATTCTTGTACTCCCTTCCTATCTGTGGCATGGAAATTCAGAAATTGCCTGAATCCTCAGCCTCAATAGGGCAACCTCACTTAAGGCCGTACAAAAAAGCCTAGAATAGGTAATCTTGGCTTGACCAAATACATTTAGCTAAGTTAACAGTGAAGTTGTTAGTTGCGCCATCTCTTCAAACAATGCTCTGAGACGCGTTCAAGTGCTGTTCCCACTCGTTCACTATACACCCACTATGTCGGTCAAGGTGGATTCTATCTAAGTTGTGGGTCAACTCGTTCATTATACGTTGGAAGATGATGCCAGCGTTACTTAGGCCGAAAGGGGGTGACGATGGTAGTTAAACCATATCCATCTTGAACAGTTAAAAGCAGATATTTCTTGAGCACGTTCAGTAAGCGGGACTTGATAATATGCCCTCGTAAGAGATTCTAAACGGCTGACAAAACTGGGCTCCTGACACACGGTCAATAAGGTCGTCAATGCGAGGAGGGATAACCTTCAGGGCAAGGGTGACAGAGTGCACTTTCCTGTATCAGTGAACATCCTGAAACTACCGTCAGGTTTAGCACTAAAACACAGGGGATGCACATGGACTTTTACTGCGCTCAATAAGTCCGTGAGATAACAGAAAATCAACCTCTTCTCTCAATGCTTTTATGTTCGTTGGACTCATTCTATATGGTGATCTGCTTAATGGGTGTTTGCTCCTGTTTCATTCACGTACCTTGTATCACCCAGAGTACAACGTTTAGGCAACTCACCACGAAACATTCAGGGAAATGCAAAATCATGTTTTTAATTCACTGCTTATCAATACCCAAGGTTACTAAGAAATTTCGTCTAGTGACTGTAGAGTCACGGAATTTTCTAAAAACGCAACTATTACCTCTTGAGTATGTCAGGTTTTGACTGACGTTTTCGTCTCTGTCCTAGGAAGAATTTGAAGTAGTAGGTTGTTGGGACTAGCGTTTGTTTGCCTGTTAGCTGCGTAACAGGGTACTCATGATTAGATTTTTTCCCAGGCGTTCGTACCAAATATTTTACGTTCGCTAGCCTTTTCACTACTTCCAGGGGGTCCATATTACCTGGCTTGTAGTGCATGACCTGGTACTAATTACGAGCATCAAACCTTATCTCCTTGCTTTAAATGTACTGAGAGACAGCACGTTTGTCATAATGTTGCTTCATTCTAGCTTGGGCTGAAATGGTTTTTCGAAGTCTAGCTCTCTAGCGGCTGTCACCTACATGTTGCTTGCATTAATGGAAGGTGAAGTACTCAATGGATGGATTTGATTTTCCTGTCCACTCGTCTTTTAACACTGCGAGTGGAACACGCACTGGTGGTCCGAATTTTAATTCAACGGACTATTCGAGAACTTGTCTAGTTCACTTTCTCTCATAGCAAACATGAATGAATAGGTATCCCTCATCCCAGTCTCTAGAAAAATGTTCACAATATGCTCTCATCTGGATTTCAGTGTTGATGAAATCTCTCTAGAAGCTCCCTTGTGACAGTGGATGATAACTGTGAAAAGTACAGACCTTTATTCCTAGGTGGATAATGACTTCTCCGAAAGATCTTAGAAGTGAAATTAGATCCCTGATATGATTGTATCTCCTCGTGGACAATCCAACCTGGGAGAAAATTTCATCAGCGCTCTCAAAATAGCACGAGCTTAATTATTCTCATCATTCGTCTCTAAACCCTGTGTGGAGAGGGATCGTGTGCTGCTGGCTGCCCCTGAGTGTTGTCTGTGGCAGTATTATTTTCACCAACGTGGCGCAGTTCTCGCGGCGGCAGGGGTAAATACTGTCTGGCATTGTATTAACCAGTGGAGCTGTAACGGGGCCCATCAATGGAGTTGCTTTTTGCCCTTGCAATCAGCAGAAGATACCTTACGGAATAGCCTAAAGGGAGATTTGTGGACATGCATTGATACGGTTCGAAGAGGATTTTTGTAATCATTTAGTTCGGCGACTGTGTATGAGGCAGTTGTGAATAAAGTTTCAAGAGGAGGCCATCCCAGTTAATCACTGCTGTGGACGGTGAGGCTGCAAGATGTGTCAGCTATTACACATGGGTTAAGATCAGGATGTGCTGCGTTCGAGGCTGGATGCATCTGACATCCGGTTCAAGTGTAAAAATAGGGCACAATACAACTATTTCACTGCGGAAGGTGGTAGCTGGCCAGTATATTGGGGATACCTAAGGGCTGCATTCTCTGTCAAGATGACGCTCAGACATCCAATTCCATCGTACGTGGTGATGGAAGTTTCCGGACTCAGGATTTGTGTAACATACGCTTGGGTAGCGAAGCACTTGCCGATTGTGCGGGTCGTATGATCTCCTGGGCTGCGCAATGTGAAAGAAGAAGTTTGGTGTAGGGGACAGCAGCAACGACGAGATGTGGAGGAAAGGAAGAGAGGATCAAGATCAACTGTTTTCGACTCTTGCTCAGGCAGAGGTTTGACATGGAGTGAGGAGGGTTGAGATGGCCGAGAAAAGGAGATGGCAGGGAAGGGGCTTACGCGGAGGGGGGAACGGACATCACTTCCCTGGACGTTGTACAAAGTGCTTGGATGAGGTTCATCGCGGAAGCGAATGGTAGCGGACGCGGGGAAACGACGATAGTGTCGACGTTTGAGAACATTTTGGGTATTGAGAGTCCTTGTCCAGGATGTTGGTACAGACCTGGATCATGGGTCTGCATTGAGGTGGGCGTGGTGATCGCCAACCGGACTGAAGTGTGTCGTAAGGATGCCCAGTGGTGAGAACCTGTGGAGGTGGTGGTTTCATCATGGCACTGAGGCTGGATGACTTGATGCCAGGTCGAGGGTATGACGCGAAAGCGCGCAGCAATGTGCCTTTCGGATTCCGACGGAACGTGCTTACGCCCGCACAAAGGACCTGGAAGGAAAACTTGGCGGAAGCCCATGCTGGAGAGCGTTCAAGTGGCGCCAGGGGCAGGGTGTTTGAGTAAGGGAGGACGAAAGGGGGGGGGAGGGAAAAGGTGTGCAATTTGCAATGAAAAAACGATCAGGTGATAAAATCGGTAGTTTGTCAAGTGGGAAACCCCCCCTTTGTCGGTTTTAAGTGCCTGACATTTGAACATCAATTGGCTTGAGGGGTCTCAGAGAAAGTTGTGAGTGGTTCAAGGAATATTTGGTGCGTCATGAGTTGGACGTTGTGTTCTTACAGGAACACCAATTATTAGACCGGGGTTATGAGTGAAGGTGGCATGGGTATAATGTGGAATGTTGAGCATGCAGGTAGAATTGAAAGGAGGTTTGTGGCCATTTTGGTGAAAGAAACTAGCCGTTGGTTGTCAGGCATAGTGAGGGGGAGAGGGGAGGGGTGATTCGTGTGGATGGGTTTATGGGGTCAGGTACGATGACGTTTGTGTGTGTGTATATGGCCCAGCAGAGGGAGATGGAGGATAAAGGAATAATTCGTAAGGGGGAACGTTCTGGTTTTTAGTTGCATTGGATTGCCAGGGGTTGCTGTGATAGGATGGTGATGGAACTGTGTGATAAGGGAATTAAGGCTGTTGAAAACCGAGGAGGCAGGGCATTGATTTGAGGATATTGGGAGAATTTGTTATCCGGGAAGGATGACAGTGTTGAGGGAGGTGAGGTGGTGGAGCACACCATTTATTAAGCGTGGGTATGCGGCTAGGCTCGATCGATTATACGTTCCCAGGGACAGTTGTAATACATAGTGTGTGGGTAATGACGTTAGTATTTTCTGTTCTCAGGGGTGTTTTGGTGGTTATAAGGTTGGGAGGGAGTTGCAAGAAGGTTGTAAGGGGTTTTGGAAGTTGAATGTAAAGTTGTTGCAACAAGAAGATATCGGACAGTCAATTTGTTCATTGAGGGAGGAGGTTGGAGGCGGAGGCGCCTGGAATAGTGAATTGGTTAGTTGGTGGGACTCTGTGGCGATATCTGTATTAAGGAATTTTTAATATTGTAGTGGGAGGGAATATAACAGGTTGATGTATGGGTACCAATCTTATTTGAGGGACAATTTGAAGAGCTTGCTACGAGCGTGGGAGGGCTAGTCTCCGGTTTCTTCCTTGCAGTTGTCTTTCTTTCTAGCCCTATGTAGTTGTTCCTTCTTTCTGTGGGCACCAAGCTCCTGGGCAGTCTTCTCTTTCTTTAGTATTTGACTGGCCCTCCTACTCTTACTCCTCCCATACTACTTCCTTCCTCCTCTATACCACTACTACTCCACTCCTGGTTTATATGCCCATCTGATTCCTTTTTGTTTAGTGTGACTTTGTTAATGGTCCAAGTCGGCCGGAAAACGTCGTCGTAAGCTCCTCTTTCTTATGTGCAGGGGTATTTTTGTATTGTTCCAGGTCAGTCTTTTTTTGTTATTTAAGCTGTGTTAAAAAAAGCTTAATACCAAAATAGGAGGACTTATTTTGGATATAAGGATGACTTGGTAAGCTGTATGAAGGGGGCTGTCGGTCAACAAATTGTAGCTCTTTTGTTTGTTCTCGTCCGTCGATTTCTCCTGTTTTGGTACACAAGACAAAGTGTTTTCACTCTTTGTTAAAAAATATTTATAAAAAAATATACCTCAAACAACAACTGAGGAAAAGGCTGAATAAGGATTAACTTACTGGAAAATGCCCTTGTAGCCAAATTTATTGTCCTATATGGGACGACGTAAGGTTATTTGGGGACACTTGGGGCTGCCGAGGAGAACAATGATTAATACGACTTTCTAAAAGCTATAGTGTCCTCTAAGTGTCTTATCTTTATTTCACAAAAAATTAAAGTTTGTTAGTTCTTGGAATGTTGCAAAAATATCTGCCCCTTTACTCCCACCATAAATCCAAAACTAATTGGAAATATTTCCAAAACAGCTTTAGTAAATAGAGAAATCATTAGTTTTTCTACAATTTCTCTCATGAATATTATTTCCATTCAATTTAGTAATAAAGGAAGAAATATGGATTTAAGGTGTATAAGTTACTTCCGAGATAATGGCCTGGAACGCCGGCCGGCCCACCGTTCTCGATTGTTTTTTTTTTTTTTTTTTTTATGTTTTTTTCGACGAAAATCGCGTTTGTTTGGGTGTATTTCTTAGTAAACTGATGTTCTAGTGCAGTTAACCTCTTCAAAACACCGTTTTCTCTTACTCAGCGGACCCAAAGGAATACGGACACGAGAGGATTCTCTTCATTTATATCGATTATTCCGATGGTCGTCTCGCATATTATGCTTTATTGTTATTCAGTCTAGATTATATAACGTTTGTATTATTTATTGTTGTGTGTTATATATATTAGAATCAATTCTGATAGATAAATAAGCCGTTGAGTTTGATATATAAGCTGATATAGGTAATAAGGAAGCGATTTCTCCCTGGCACTCTCTGGAGCCGGCGTTTCCCAGATGGTGCCTGGTTGGCTCTAAGTCTTCGGATAGCTCCGCCTCCTGTATATTAGTTATATTATAGTAGAAGAATAATGAAGAAAAAGAGATAAAATAAAAAGGAAAAATTTAAAATATTTGGGCTGTGAGCAGAATCGATGCGCCACATCGCCGTCTACCATACCTGATATTAATTAGAAACTATAATTTCTTGTAGAAAAAGTCGTAGAACATTCATTGGGTACCATTGTATTGCCAAAGAGTTTAAGCTATTTTTCGGTATAAATTACTCATTTCCTTAATTTTTCGCTTTTTTTTTGAGCGCGGGCGGATAATGCCAATAGCCCCCCTGGTGGTTCGCTCTGCTTCTCACGGTGAGGGCCTGGGTTTCAGATTCCCAGCCAGAGTAGAAACATTGAGTGTTTCTTTCCACCTGTTGTCATGTTTCCCCATCAGTAAAATGGGTACCTGGGGTGTTAGTCGACTGGTGAGGGTCTCATTTCCTGGACACTGACTTAGGAGGCCTGGTCACAGCCCGGGCCGCGGGGGCGTTGATCCCGGACTCTCTCCAGATAAACTCCAGAAACTCCAGGTATGGCGATATAGAAGATCCAATGTATGACATATAAGGTTGGACTGGCAATAGATATAGGTTGACCTGGTATGGGAATAACATATGACCTGGTATGGGGGATTTAATTCATGTCCTTGGCATGGGTATAATCATGACCTGGTATGGGAATAACCATGGACCTAGTATGTGATATACCAATGATCTGGGTATGGGATATAACCTGACCTGGTTGGGATATAACCATGACCTGGTATGGGATATAACCATGAACCTGGTGTTCAAAAAACGCGATTCTAAAAGCTTAGGAGATCTCCAGTGAATACTGAAAGGGACGGCCCTTACTGCATCCAGCCTGTTACTGGGTTTTCGTAACAAGTAGTCAGTATCCTTGTCCAATTAATCCATTAGAATTCAATATGATTCATAAGTGCTTCAGGATTCAACTGTAGGGCTTCAAATAGGAGAAAGGAAAATTAAATAAATTTATTAAGTCTAGAGGTATTTTATCAAATTAATTTAAATTAAATTAATCACAGTAATCAAATTAATATCACATCTCTCGTGTACAGTATTTTTTTTTTTATTTTATTTAAATACAGCACAACATATTAATAATAAAATAACTCATGAATTAGCCATTTGCAAATTCAAATGGCCTACCATCAACCCCATTACATTATCCTGAATGTTTTGTTCATATTTTTACTAAGGATATTACATCACCTAACGGAATGAAAGAGGAGCAGATGGCCTCCTGCAGCAAAAAAAGTACATTAACAAAGTTGAAAACTCACAATTCATGCTTGTGCAAACACAACCCCACCAAACATGTACAAATAAGACCCCTTGCAAAGTAAACAAAATATAATAACGCATTCAAAGATAATGTTATTTATTACAATAACTTAACAAAAGGGCAAACTAAGCCGCAATAATTAACTGTGCAAAATGACACATACCACAATAAAACTTCCGCCTATAACAATGTGCAGCAAACACCTAACAGAATGATAAAAAAAAAAAACAAGTAAGCTCCTGCACAGAAAATAAACATTAAATAAACCAAATCCACATATTATGCCTGTGCTGTACCACAAAACCCCACACAGCTTGTACAATAAAAAAAAACCCCTCTTGCACAAAGTACACTAATTATAATACAGCATACAAAAAAATTATAATTATAATTTACATTTAGCTTAAACAGTAGCAAACCTAAGCCTACAATAAACAGTTGCATATAACACATACCACAAAAATAAATTGAGCAGGAAACCACCCGCCAAGTAAAAGACATAAAATTATAAATACTATATTAACAGCCCAATCGTTTCTGTAACGTGATTTTTTTTTTATTTTATTTAAAATTCTATTACAAGATGCATTCTTAAAAACAAATTCCATGAAAGGGTAATGTTTTCGACAGGAAACATTCAACACTAGTACCATCAACGGTCCACTAAGTGAAATACAAAACAAAATTACCGTAGATATCCTTACTCAACTACATCTACCTAGAATACAACAGTTGTTACATATCACAAAGATCTTCATAATACACTGAATGTAAACATTAAACGTCCAACACTTCCACTATCCCCACCGCCCCTCTTACAAGTTGATACCCTTGCCTTTCTCACGTGGTTAAAACCCATAACAAAAATGTAACTTAAAAAGTTTCCTCATTGCCTATCTCACGGTTATTATACCAATTTGTCTATGTTATACGTTAAACAGTTAATATATAAGCTACTCTCATGTGGGTAAAAAACAATATCTATATTATAACATTAAAAAAGTTTTCATTGCCACTCTCGTGTGGTTAAAACACATTATCAAAATGAAACTATAACAGGGTTAAACCATCATAGGCACTCTCGTGTGGTTAACACATTATCAAAATTAAAACCATAAACTGGTTAACTTCATAGCCACTCTCGTGTGGTTTAACCCATTTATCAAAATTAAACAATAAACAGGTTTAACATCATAGCCACTCTCCGTGTGGTTAAAACACCTTTATCAAATATAACAAGAAACAAGTTAACATCATAGCCTCTTTCGTGTGGTTAAACACATTATCTAAATTTAAACAATAAACAAGTTAACTTCATAGCCACTTTCGTGTGGTGAAACACTTATCAATATTAAAAATCGATAAAGTTAAACTTCATAGCCACTCTCGTTGTGAGTCAACACATTTTCGTTATTATAAACAATAGGACAAAATTAACATTTAGCTCTCTCGTGTGTGTTTAATCACATTATCAAAGTTAAACAATTATACAAGTTAACTTCAATTAGCACCTCGTTTTGGTTAAACACTATCAAAAATCTTAACAAATTAAAACAAAGTTAACATCATAGCCACTCTCGTGTGGTTTTATACCCATTATCAAAAAGTTTTTTTTTTTTTTTTTTATATTCAAGGTTTAGTCATCGATTGGTTTAGGTTAATCCTATTTTACTTCCAGAGCACATAGTACGCTTTATAATGCCCTTTGGTGGGGGGTGGAGTATGGGTTTTTAAGGGGATGTGGTGAGGTTTTTCCCTTTTTAAAAATTTTTTTTGTATATAAAATTTGGGCAAAAGTTTTTAAGTGTGCTGAAGTGATTCTTGGATATTTGTTGGAATACCTGTGCAAAGTTTTTTTTTTCTTTTTTGGGGTGTTCTTGTTGTACTTTAATTTTGTTGTTACATTTTGAGGGTTTCGTAACATTTTTGCTTACATATAATGTATACTGTATTTTAAGTAAATAAAAAAAAAAATGTATAGGGGATGAGGGACTTTTGTGTCAGAAAAAAAGTTAAATGTTTATGTGTATTTTGACAATTAATTTATAATTCTGGGAAAGAACTGAACTATGTTCTTTTATTTATTTAATGTATTGTATTGTTTTAAAAAAAATATAAAAAAAAAAAATTTTAAAAGGAATAGTTCGGGATAGGTGTTGCAGCGCCAAAATAGTAAATAAGTAGGGTTTTCCCTAGTTTGGTTCTGGGAAAGGGACCAACACAATAAATAATAAGCGTGAAAAGGGTTCACCATGCACGGTGATGGGAAATGAGGGCGCAGGTGGGGGTGTGTGCGCTGCCCTTGACACACGTGGCAACGTCGCACTGTCAGCACTTTTCCTTCATCTTTGGCAAGAAAAAATTTTTTTTGGGCCATTTACCGATGTTTTTCTTGACACCCAAAGTCCCCCGGGACTATTGTGAGCAAAATCAATGGTTTTCACGAAATGTAACTAAACACTAAGGATCTTTGCTGTGGGGAAACTATCAGCTGACAGTTACTGTATTTTTCTCCCTCAGTACACCGTTTCTTTTTAGTAAAAATTACGAGTCCTTTGCTTCACTCTCTTTTCTGTTATCTCTCTTTTTTCCCGGGTGATCAACAAATGATCCTTGATTAAATCATATGAGTTAGAAATTTAACGTCAGTTTTGTCCGAAAGGTTGATGACCAGGGGGGGTCAGGTTAATGAACCTGGGCGCAAGCGTCACTAAAAACAATTTTAAACCCCAAAAACTTGTCATCCACAACTCAAAAGGAACAAGGGTGGTTTTTTCTTTGCATAGCTCTATTTTTGCGTGAGAGGAAATAAAAAGGTTCTCTCACAACTTCCAAAGGCTAATTAATCAGTGTTTTATCAAACACAAGTGGGTTTTTTACTTTTAAAACCCGATGAAGGATATCGTTCCCATAAAAAAGTCCCCGACCTGATGGGAAATAACCCCTGGATATACCCCCTGAAATATAACCAGTTAATCTTGTTTGAATATAAAATTTTTGGAAGAGGTACTTTAATAACAGCCCCACCATAGGCTTCTAACAATACATCTATCTTACAATAGGTATCATCAGTTATGGGCAGTACATCTTCTCTTAATAAGGTGAGATAACTGCCAGTGTCTCTGAAAGTAATTATCTCAGTTAGATGTGATTCGTCAAATCCTATTCTGCCTCTTGAAAAGTAAGGACTCATCGCTGAACGAATCTTTTCGTCAGATACACTTTCTGACGCTAGTCATCTATCCTGAGTAACATTATCTAAAACAGTAGGATAAGAGGAATTGCTAGGATTTTGGTGCCTTTGTTGCTCGGAAGAGGATACGACTTGAGTGGGGGCGCCAGCCGCATGACTGTTTCTCGTATCTCTTTCTAACTTATAGCAATGCTCTCTAGTATGTCCTTTTCTGCTACAATAGGTACATTTAACTTTCTTCTTCTCGATATCAGATTTCTGTCTAGCCACCGAGACAGATTCAGGATTGTGAGTTTTCCTGGTAAAGGTACGAGAAGTTACAGTAGCAGATACATCAGGCCAGCAATGAGCAGCTGATTTAGGTTGCCAACTTCTAGGACAATTTTTAGTTACCTTGTTTCTCTGTGTTTTAGTACGTACAAGTTTGTGAGAAATCTCGTAATTGTCTGCTAATGCTGCAGTTTCCAGAATATCCGAGGTAGTATGATCGATCAGATATTCTTGTATGTCAGCAGACATACAGTTGTTAAACTCTTCATGTAGTAACACCTGAACAAGGCTGTCATAGTTGTTACACTTGGCAGACCTACACCACCTCTGAAATGCAACTTTTTTCTCACGAGCAAACTCTACACAAGTTTGATCTTGTCGTCGTTGTAACGTACGAAATGCTCTTTGATAACTTACAGGTAACAAGTTATACGTCTCTAGAATTGTTTGTTTGACAGCGTCATAACTAATGTACTTGGCAAATGGCAAAGCTGCAGTACAGGTTTGAGCTCTTCCCGTCAAAGCAGTATGCAACAATATTGCCCAGTGCTTACGTGGCCAGTTCATAGCACGTGCCTGATTCTCAAACACATCAAAATATGTGTCTAAGTCACTTTCAAAAAACTTAGGAACCATAGATGCAGCTTTCTGCACATTAAATGTGTCCTGTGATCTATCAGTCTGTTGTCTTCCCAGACGAACATTTTCTCTTTGGAAATCTTCTTCGTTCAATCTCCTCTGTGCCTCTATTTGTGCAGTCTGCAACATAATGAGGCGTTCAAACCTCTCAAACTGTTCCTGAGAGATAGGACCAGTAGGTAATGGAGGAGTAGGGAAATTAACATGTCTTTCTGGACTGTCCTTAGGTCGGACACCTCGTCCAGCCGTCTCTAGAGAGTCTAGATCTGGTCTAGGATAAGTAGATACAGGTGTAGCATACACTGTACTAGTATTAGGCTGTGTCATCCAACCAGCTACACTCTGTACTATTGTGTCAGTGAGGCGGGAAGGCGTGAGCGGAGGTTCACTAGGCTCAGACACTTCTGCCTTAGTTGCTCTTCCTTCTACGTCATCAAGTAGAGTCATACTTCCTAATTGTGATACTAGGCTTTCAGAATCTGAATCATAATCAAACATCTCTGTATGAGCAGGAAACAATATATCTTTAATTAACGCTCTGACAGTTTCTGCGGTGTAATTCCTGTTATACGTTACACCGAGATATTTGGCTACTCGCCAACACGTCTGAAGTTTTAATGTACTTAACTCAGACAAAGTCAGAGTATCAATTAACTGTTTCACTTTGGCATACATCACGAAAATAATTGTACTACGAGAGAGTGATTATTGGAAACTATAATCCTAATAGGAATTTTAGTGTTGGTTGTCCTAGAGCTAGAACTCATAAACAGTATTTCCATCTCCTTCGATCAAGAGACTCAGTCAGGTACTACTCCACCTGGTATGTTGTACAAAGACTAGACTCAAAGTCTTCAGATTAGGAAAGTACTCAAAGTGTTTGATCATAGAGTTACTAATATGTCAAACTGGACAATTTCTCCAACACCTTGGATCAAGAGCATCCCGGACAGGCCCCATTTGTTACAAAAAAACGCGATTCTAAAAGCTTAGAGAATCTCCAGTGAATACTAGAAAGGACTGCCCTTCTAGCATCCAGCCTGTTACTGGGTTTTCGTAACAAGTAGTCAGTATCCTTGTCCAATTATCCATTAGAATTCAATATGATTCAATAGTGATTCAGGATTACAACTGGTAGGCTACTAACTAGAGAAATTAAAATTTAATAAATTTATTAAGTCTAGAGGTATATTATCAAATTAAATTAAATTAAATTAATCACAGTAATCAAAATAATATCACATCTCTCGAGTACAGTATTATTGTGATGAAAGCACATATCACATTTATAATTCTTAAGTACCGTCTGGTACATTAACATTTAATAAAATATTACAAATATGTACAAGTAAGTGTGTATGTGTGTAAGTGCTCTAAGTAGTTCGCTATGTCTCAAGACTCGACTAGACTTAAACAAGTGACTGACAAAGTCCTCAAAACTAACTTCTTGACCGACGGCAACCAGAACAGTCTGCTTGAACAACAAAAAGAATGCTAAGCCCAATAGCAATATAACAAGCGACTGCGACACAATCAGGATCAAGGAGATAATATAACGACACTAAGCAGGGACCATCAGCAG
Source organism: Cherax quadricarinatus (assembly GCF_026875155.1). NCBI lineage: Eukaryota > Metazoa > Arthropoda > Malacostraca > Decapoda > Parastacidae > Cherax > Cherax quadricarinatus. The sequence goes on from NC_069420.1 coordinate 55,589,694, forward strand.
ATCCTCCACAAAAGTTACAAAACTCCCATACTACTGAATCTAAGTTTAGCATAGGAAAAACCCTGACTGTGATTATACACAGATACCAGTACAAATTAGGTCATAAGCTATAGCTAAGGACCTGAGATACTCAGAGTGTCTATGAGACACACAACCTCAGTACAACGTCAAAAATCACTAAGTCTATACAAGGTTCTGTGAACAGAGTTCTACAGAACTAACAGGAATAATGAGACAGACAATCTGTCCAACCACCAAGCGAGTCTAGAGCAGACTTAATACTTCAGACGAGGTGAGGACACCCCCCCCCCTCGATCATGTGATAGCTCCGTGGATAGCACAGCTCAGAACCCGGCAGTCTAACGAGTAACAAGCGATAATTACAGTAGTTCGACAATCAAGACTTGAACTGAGCACATAATATGTAGCATCTTAACAACATAAGTCAAATAAGAATATAAAGCAATACATTTACGATTTAGCTATTATCGCAAATATAAGCAATATAAAATTAAATGAAAAGGTAATATACATTATATATATATATATACATAATAATCATTGTAACCCATTCAGGGGTTGCAACACCTGGTATGGGATATAACCTTGACCTGGCATGGGATATAACCATGACTTGGTATGGGATATAACCATGACCTGATATGGGATATAACCATAACCTGGTATGGGATATAAACATGATCTGGTATGGGTAATAAGGATGAAGTGAAATGGGATATAAGGAAGTAGATCACATGAAACTCAAGACACAACACAATGGAACATTAGAACAACTTAGGCAACACACCTGAGCTGACCAACACAATTCGTCACAAAAATGTTTTTTCAAAGTAATTTAATCTCGTGTACGTACATTGTGGCCAAACAAGAAGCAAGCAATTTATTAACTATCCATTACTTTAAATCACCATTAACTCCCAAAAATTCAACTCATCTTTAATCATCCATCTCCACAACTCATTATCAACCATTCATCTCTACAAATCATTATTAACTGTCCCTTACCACATCTCACTATAAAGAATCTATTACCTCAACTTATTATAAACATTCATCACCAAATTTCACCATCAACCATCCTTTACATTTAGATTCAGTTTAGATTTAGAAAGAATATAGGAAAGTACTGGTTTGGAAATAGAGAAGTTGATGAGTAGAACAGTCTACCTAGTAGGGTGATAAATTAGACACATGTGCAGCACTCTGGTATCTTTACTGAGGAAACGTTTCGCCACACAGTGGCTTCATCAGTCCATACAAAGGAGAATAGTGAGGAACAGGAGGAGTTTGAAGTAATCAGTCCCTCAGCCTTGAGTCAATGTAATCAGTCAATCAATATTGAAAAGAATACAGGATATGTACGAAGAAGTGGCTTATATACTGTAGGCAGGTGAGGTGTAGCAGTCGTGATATAAATGACTATAATTTCTTGTAGAAACCTTGTAGAACATTGATTCTTGTACCATTGTGTTGCCAAAGAGTTAAGCTATTTTTCGATATGAATAACTCAATTTCCATAATTTTTCGATTTTTTTTTTTTGGAGAGTGCGCGGAAAATTGGATCACAGCCCTCTATTTAGTTCAAGTTTGAAGTTATCTCCACATATTTTATTACTCATGCTGCAATAGCACGAACACACCCTGAGATGGATATTAGTAAATGAATTATTTTTTAGTAAGTCAACTAGTTTAGTGATTAGTAGAGTATCTGTAGCTATGTTTAAGGACCTGGAGACTAGGATTATTTGACAACAGCAGCAGGAGAAGCGGGTATATCAGTCACTATGTAACGTCAACTTTCCAGTTACTATGACGTCTGAGAGAAGCAGATGTCATTACTGATAACGAACATTGTTTATCAGTTGTATACAATACCGACAAGAAAACGAATGAGACACATGCATAACATCTAAGGTATCTTTATTTTACAGACGTTAGGCCAGCCAGTTGCTTTATCAATACAATGCAGGGACATTAATTAAAGACTGTAGAAAAGGAGGTAATCAGTCCCTAAGCCCGGCAAAATAATACACAGAGAACAGATTTATCATGACTACAGTGCTCAATTTCTGCTCCTAGGCTGAGAGACTGATTATCACTTCTTCTGTCTTCTGTATATAATTCTGCGAGACTGTGGGACATGCTACAGTAGAGTACAAATTAACTGGGACAGGAGTAAATTTTTTTATTATCTCATCCTATGTGTTAGTGTGAGGGAAAAGTTCAACAGGTACATGGTAAGTACAGCAAGTACATGGTAACAATAGTTTGATAACCAGCTACTTGTTAAGGTAGGGGAAGTCTAGCTCCCCCTATCTCCCCCCTTTTTCCCCCACCCCGAAAGTGACAGTTTGATTGCCGGCTGCTTGTTAAGTCGTGACAGTCAGTAGAAGATCTGTTGCCTTACGTGACTTCCACGTGTTAGAACTTTTTCCTTGCCTATTCTTCTTATACTCCTTGACTATAAGTCTTGGTATGGGGGTGTGTGAGGGAAAAGTTCAACAGATAGGAGTATCCAGCAAGTATATGGTAACAATAGTTTGATTGCCGGCTACTTGTTAAGGTAGGGGAAGTCTAGCTCCCGCTATTCCCCCCTTCCTTACCCCCCTTCCTTTCCCCTTCCCTCCCCCCCCCAAGGTGACGTGTGGGGCTTCGGTCAAACAGTAATCACTCGACTCACAACTCCCAGCACTACTCTTGGAATGACAGAGTGGGTCACCTGCCAACCAACGAGAAGAATTGTTGGAGACGGACTAATGTCCTGAGACGTCCCATGTTGTAACTACTTACCTCTGTACATGTATGCCATCGCAGGACGTAACCCCTCATCATTGCAGCGGTAAAGAGCCTGCTTTCCTGTCATCTGGACTGATTATTCGCGGCTATACTCTGTGAAGAACGAGCCGGTGGGTTGTCACCAACACCTGCGAACCCCCCCCCCCATCATCAGGAACGGCTACGATTTCAACAAACACCAGTTCACAACCCGCACCCCAATATCAATATATTTTAGCATTGAGTTTAAAATGTTATTTTTTTATTTCATTTTCATTTTCTTTAAATAGGAAAACCTTTTCATTTTTTTGTTTTTTTTGCTTTAATAAAAAAAAAGTGTTTATTTTTGGAATTATTATTTCGTTTTCTATTCAAAATTTTCCTGGGGAGGACCAGCTTGGTAATACTGTCTAAAATTTGTTACAGGGCTGAGAAAGCCTTCACTTATTCCTGCATAATTAATGTATTTTTTCTTCCGTCCTGGCAACGACCCAACTGCGATCTTGTCAGTCTACAACAATTCCTTTTTCAGTAGGGTTTTTCCTACAGGTGCTCTGGGTAAATGTGGTTTCCCCAAAATTCTCCCTGTCTGTTTAGTTTATTGTGAAATTTCATGAGGGATTTTACACCTGGAAAGGTGCAAGTTTTGTAGCCTTAAGAACATCCCATTTTAGTTTGAGACAGATCGCAGATTTCGAGCTGCAAAGAAAAACTTTTGGTCGGTTTCTGTGAGAACTGACAACACTTTTGACTGTAGAGTGCGCGTCGAGGAAGATGTGGGGGAAAAATGCAAGCAACCCCTCACTATGAAAATTTATATTGAAATAGTGTGAAGGACCGATGACACCGCAAACATTACAGAGAGATTTGGCTCTTTGAGTTCCCAGAACCCAGAAAGCAGGTAAAAAAAAAACAATTATTGACTGTTGCTATGAAGAAAAAAGGGGTGTGGTAGGCACCAAAAATACATGAGGACGACAGACGGTGGAGAAAAGTATTTTTCAGAGAGATTTTATTTTGAAGTACTTTGGGACAGCACGGATTTTAGACGGAGCAAAGGCAACTTGCGGAATGGAACAAACAAAAAGCGCCAAAAAACCCCCCCAGCGTTTTAAACGACATGGAAAGTCTATGGGCCCTTTAAACCCCAAATTAAAAAATCTATGAGTAATAATAAACGCAAGAGAGAAATTAATGCTGCTATTTTTTGGCCTTTACCACCCCGAAGAACTTTTCCAAAATTTAAAAAAAATTCCCGATTCACCCCTATCATGCTATTTATTTTTTCAAATAAATATAAAAATTTTCCCAATTAAAATGCACACTACTGTCCCCTTTCAAGCAATCTTCCCTTTATGGCCCGTATTGTTTTGATAAAAAACCACTGCTGTATTGTATTGTAAACACACTGCTGTATTGTATTGATAAACCCGCTGTATTGTTTTGAGAAACCCTGCTGTATTGTATTGATAAAACATGCGTATTGTATTGATAAACACACTGCTGTATTATTGATAAAACACGCTGTATTGTAATTTATAAACAACTGCTGTATTGTTTTATAAACACACTGGGTATTGTATTGATAAAAACACTGCTGTATTGTATGATAAACACACTGCTGTATTTTATTGATAAAAACTCTGTTTTGTATTGATAAACCACGCGTATTGTATTGATAAAACAACCCCGCTGTATTGTATTGATAAACACACTGTGTATTTATTGATAAACACACTGGCTGTATTTTATTGAAAAACACCATGCTTTTTGTATTGTAAACACATGGCTGTATTGTATTGATAAACACATGCTGTAGTATTGATAAACACACTGGATTTTATTGATAAACACACTGCTTTTTGTATTGATAAACACTGGTGTTTGTTTTATAAAACATGCTGTATTATTTGATAAACACATGCTGTAAGTATTTATAAAACCACTGCGTTTTTGTATTGAAAAACCCCACTGACTTTTGTATTGATAAAAAACATGACTGTTTGATTTATAAACCACTGGCGATTGTATTGATAAAACATGGCTTTTATTTTATTTATAAACCACTGGCTTATTTATTGATAAACACACTGGCGTATTGTATTGATAAATATACGGGTGAGTTTGATAAGCATGCTGATTGTATTGTAAACACACGCTGTATTGTATTGATAAACACATGGGTGTATTTTTTGAAAAAAACACGGCTGTATTGTATTGATAAAAATACTGGCTGTATTGTACTGATAAACCGGGCTTATTGTATTTTATAAAAAACGCTGTATTGTATTGATTTAAAGACTGGCTTACTGTATGATAAAAAAACGCTGGGTGTATTTTTTGAAAACCACTGCGTATTGATGATGAATACACTGGCTTTATGATTAAAAACAACTGGTGTATTTTATATAAAGATATGGCTTATTTATTGATAAACACGTGGCTGTATTGATTCATAAACAATGGCGTATTGTATTTATAAACACACTGGCTGCTTTGTTTTGATAAAGATACTGGCTGATTGTACGGTAAACACGTGGTGTATTGATTGATAAACACCTGCTTTATTTTATTTATAAAACATGCCCGTATTGTATTAAAAACACTGGCTGTATTGTATTGAAAACACACTGGCTGATTGAGAAAACCATGGCTAATTTTATTGATAAAAACCGCCCGTATTGTATTTTATAAAAACCCCTGGCTGTATTGTATTTAAAAAAGATACTGGATGTATGTATTGATAAAAAACTGGACGTATTGTATTGATAAAGACACTGGATCTTGTATTGGTAAAGATATTGCGTAAAAATTAATAAAAACAAAAAGGGACATACCTGATGGAAGGATACACAAATAACCCCCCATAAAAAAAGAAGCTTACGACACGTTTTGGTCCCCACTTGGATCATTGACAAAGTCTCATAACAAAAAAGGGGAGCGGACGGCTATATAGGCAGAAGAGGTGGAGGTAGTATGAGTAGTATACAAGAATTGTATAAATACCGACAAGATGAAAATTAACACATGCCAAAACCCCGGGGATCTCCATCGTCGTTTCGCCATCCCCAAACCCGCCACTGGATGGCGAAACGTCCACAAAAAGACAAACCGACGCCGCACATGTGTCTTTAATTTTTATCAGAGTTGTAGTGTAGTAAATAAGAAAAGTTAGTAGTGGTAGTGGTTTGAAGTGGGGAAAATAAGGGTGACGAAACAGTCAAAAACAAAAACAAAGGAAGGGGGGCATGCAAAAGGGGCTAGAGCCCACAGAGGGAGAGCAAGCGCACAGAGGGGCGGAAAAGGGAAAATGGTGAAATAAAAAAAAATAAAATAAGAAGGGAAAAGAAACCGAGACGGAGAGAGAAAGACAACCCAAGGGAAAACACGAAAGTCGTGTAAGCTTCTTTTTTTTTGTGGGGTTTTTTGTATAATTGCTGATTTTATTGTTTAAAAACACTGCCCAAATTTTATTTATAAACACATGGTGATTGGTTGTAAAGATACTGGCTTATTGTATTTACAAACACCGACTGATAAAATTTTATAAACACACTGACTGTATTTTATTTATAAACAATGGGTGTATTGTATTTAAAAGATACTGGCTGTATTTTATTGATA
>NC_069420.1:55596613-55622230 GCF_026875155.1 Cherax quadricarinatus
AAGCATAATTGTGGGGTTTTTTGACTTTGTTAAATGTAATTTTTTTGCGCAGGAGCCATCTTGCTCTTTTCATTCCGTTAGGTGATGGAATATCCTTAGTAAAGATAAGAACAAAACATTAGGATATGTATGGGGTTGTTTGGTAGGCCATTGTATTTGCAAATGGCTAATTCATGTTTTTATTTAATTATTTATATTTTGTGCTGTTTTTAAATAAAATATAAAAAAAAAAAAACTGACTCGAGAGATGTGATATTATTTTGATTACTGTGTTTAAATTTAATTTAATTTAATTTGATAATATCCTCTAGACTTAATAAATTTATTAAATTTTCATTTCTCTAGTTAGTAGCCTACCATTTTGTAATCCTGAAGCACTATTGAATCATATTGAATTCTAAGGGATATTGGACAAGGAAATACTGACTACTTGTTACGAAAAACCCATAACAGGCTGGATGCTAGAAGGGCAGTCCTTTCTAGTATTCACTGGAGATCTCTAAGCTTTAAAAATCGCTTTTTTTGTAACACCAGGTCATGGTTATACCCCATACCAGGTCATGGTTATATCCCATACCAGGTCATGGTTATATCCCATACCAGATCATGGTTATATCACATACTAGGTCAGGGTTTTATATCCCATACCGGGTCATGATTATACCCCATGCCAGGCCCATGATTAATCCCATACCAGTCATTGTTATATCCCATACCAGGTCAACCTTATATCTATTGCCAGGTCAACCTTATATTTCATACATGATCTTCTATATCCCATACCTGGAGTTTCTGGAGTTTATCTGGAGAGAGTTCCGGGGGTCAACCCCCCGGGGCCCCGGGTCTGTGACCAGGCTCCTTAGGTCAGTGTCCCAGGATGCGACCACACCAGTCGACTAACACCCAGGTCCCATTTTACTAAATGGGGAACATAGACAACAGGTGGAAAGAAACACGTCCAATGTTTCTACTCTGGCTGGGAATCGAACCCAGGCCCTCACCGGTGAAGCAGAGCGTTAACCACCAGGGGGGCTTTTTGGGCAATTATCCGCCCGCTCTCAAAAAAATCGAAAAAATGGAAATTGAGTTATTTATACCGAAAAATAGCTTAACTTTTGGCAATACAATGGTACCAGAATGAATGTTCTACGACGTTTCTACAAAAAAATTAAATAGTCATTTATATCAGTATGTGACGGCGATGTGGGAAATCGGTCTGCTCACAGCCCAAATATTTTTAAATTTTTCCTTGTTTTTTATCTCTTTTTCTTGCATTTTTCCCTTTCTAATATAATATAACTAATAAACATAGGCGGAGCTTACCCGTAGACTTAGAGCCAACCAGGCACCATCTGGGAACGTCGGCTCCAGAGATTTGCCAGGAGAAATCGCTTCATTATTACGCTTATTTTCAGCTTATATATCAACTCTAGGGCTTATTTATCTATCAGAATTGATCTAATATGATATAATAAACACTATAAATAACATACAAACATGTTATATAATCTAGACTGAAAAAACATAGCCATAATAAAGGCGAAGACCATCGGGAATATATCGATATAAATGAGTGAACCTCTCATGTCCCTATTCTTTGGTCTCTGAGTAAGAGAAAACGGTGTTTTGAAGAGGTTAACTGCACTAGAACATCATTTACTAAGAAATACACCCAAACAAACGCGATTTTCGCCCAAAAAAACATAAAAAAAAAAAAAAAAAAAAAATCGAGACGGTGGGCCGGCCGGCGTTCCAGGCCAATATCTCGGGAAATAACTTATTCCCCCTAAATTCCATAATTCTTCCTTTATTACTTAATTGAATGGAATAATATTCACTGAAATTGTAAAATAATGATTTCTCTATTTACTAAAGCTGTTTTTTTTTGGAAATATTCCAATTATTTTGGGATTTATGTGGGAGTAAAGGCAGATATTTTTCAACATTCCAAGAACTAACAACTTTATTTTTGTGAAATAAAGATAAGACACTTAGAGGACATTATAGCTTTAGAAAGTCGTATTAGCATTGTTCTCTCGGCCCAAGTGTCCAAATAAAATTTCGTCGTCCCATATAGGAATAAATTTGGCTACAAAGGGGGATTTTCAGTAAGTTAATCCTTTTTCAGCCTTTTCTCAGTTGTTGTTTGAGGTATATTTTTTATAAATATTTTTAACAAAGAGTGAAAACACTTTGTCTTGTGTACCAAAACTGGAGGGAAATCGGACGGTAAACAAAAGAGCTACAATTTTTGACCGACAGCCCCCTTCATACAGCTTACCAAGTCATCCTTATATCCAAAAATAAGTCATCCTATTTTTGTATTACTTTTTTACACAGCTTAAATAAAAAAAAAAAAGACTGGACTGGACAATACAAAAATAACCCCCCAAATAGAAGAGGGGAGTTTACGACCGTTCCGGCCGATTTGGACCTTTACAATCCACAAAAAAAAGGGAAAATCGGGGAGGGGCATATATACCAGGGGGTGGTGTATAGTGAGTAGGGGAGGAAGGAAGTGTATTTTGGGGGGGGGAAAAGAGTAGGGGGGGCCTCAAATACTAAAAAAGAAGCACGCCGGAGGGGTCCCCACAGAAAGAAGAACAACTACTGGGGCGAAAAAGACAACGCAAAGGAGAAAAAGAAAGAGGAAAGGGGAAGAGGGGAAAGAAAGAAACAGGTTAGGTCACGAGTGTCTGAATTTTGGAGAAATTTTTCAATTAGTGGGGGGGGAAGCTTTACAAGACGAAGCTGGGATAAGATTCATATAAGGAAAGGGTAATTAGGGAAAAATTCAACCGGGATTCCCCCCCCCCCCATCGTCGATGTTCTTGCTCTTACCCTCTGTGGGCACCAGTCCTGGCATGCTTCTTTTCTTATATTTGACTGCCCCCCCACTCTTACTACTACTATTTCCCTTTCCCTCCCCTACTACCAAAAAACCATTATATTATCCTACCCAGAAGTTTTGCATAATAACTATGTTTTACCAAAAATAAAAAAAAAAGGACAATACCGGACGGGGAACGATACACAAATAACCCCACAGAAAAGAGAACTTACGACGACGTTTGGGTCCGATTTGGGACAGGGTTTTTTGTCAAGGGCCCAATCGGGGGAAAAACGTCTCTAACTTCTTCTTTTATTGGGGTTATTTGTGTATTTTTTTCCCATCCTTCAATATCAATTTATTTTAATTTAATACTTGTTTAAAATTTATGATCATTATATGCACATGATACAAAAATTTTATATAAATTTTCTGAAAAGGTCGCTTCGGCCACTAATTATTATAATTTGTGTGGCAACACAGCGTGGCAGAGTGATGCGCAGAGGAGGATGTTGGGGGTTGGTCAGATATCTCAGGTGTGGTAACACAGCGTTCGAGTGATGCTCAACGAGGATGTTGGTGGTTGGGTCAGATTATCTCAGTGTGGCAACACAGCGTGTGCAATGATCCCATGAGCGGGGATTTTGGGTGGTTGGTCAATTACTCGGGTGTAGCAACACAGCGTTCAGATGGCTGCAGACGGGGATTTGTGGGGGGTCAGATTATCTCGGGTGGGGGCAACACAGCGTGTGCAGAGTGATGCTGCTGAGCGAGGATTTTGGGGTGGGTTGGTCAGATTTATCTCAGTGGGGTAACACAGCGGTGAATGTGCGCATGGCGGGGGGTTTGGTGGTTGGTCAGAGTTATCTCAGGTGCCGGGAGAGAATACTAACAATTTCGGGTTTATGTAATATTATTAAAGCCACAAAAGTCGGTTATTTTTTAATACACAACAAAACTTAGTTTTACTGGGGAAATATAAACACTATCTATAATTGACCCTTTATTGAAACTTTTCACCCACACAGGGGGCTTTTTCAAGTCACACAAGACCCCTGGGGGGGAAAGGGTACGGGAGTATTTATAGCATTTCAAAAGTTGAGGTCAGGGGGAGAATGCTGCATCTGATGATCTACCCCGGGGGGTTATAGAGTCTTGGGTAATTTGGAGGGGGGATGGGAAATTGTAGTGACCTTCTGTAGTGTTCTATGTTCCCTTTTGTGGAAGCGATGAAGAAGTTTTTTGGCGATGGGTTTTTGCAGTTACAGAAACAGTTGTTTTTGGTTGAAATTTTTGGTTATAGAATAAGCGATGATTTCCCGGATTCTTCGGGATTGAGTGTTTTCTTCTGTGGGGATAAGTCTTGAGTTTCTATAGTTAATTAAATGGTTTTGTGAATTGCGATGTTGTACACAGGCATTCCTTGTATCGTCAGTCCTGCTTGCATATTGGTGTTCTGAAATACGTGTTTGGAGGTCTCTTGATGTTTCGCCCGAAGAATCCTGGAATCATCGCTTATCTCTATAACCAACAATTTCAACAGAACAACGGCTTCTATAACATAGCTGAACCACGCCAAGAAACTTCTTCATCGCTATCCCACATAAGAAACATAGAACACTACAGAAGGTCTACTCACAACTTGTCCAATTCCCCTGCCAAGTTACCCAAGACTCTATAACTCCACCCGGTAGATCATCAGATGCAGCATTCTCCACCTGTCCTCAACATTCTGAACATGACTATAAATACTCCCGTACCTTCCACCCCAGGTAGATCTGTTTGTGACTTGAAAAGCCCACTGTGTGGGCGAAACGTTGTCAATAAAGGATCACATTATACTGCATATGTGTTTATATTTCCACTGTGCGGTATTTGATACCATTTATTTCCAACTTAGTGTTACTGTTAAGATTTGCATAGTATTTATGGCAAGAATCAATATAATGTCGGTGGCTAAGATTTGCAGCGCGACCACGTGGTTGATTGCTTCATACCGAAGTATTCCGGTGTTAGATAACTACCACAGGATCTGAACACTCATTAAATTCATCCAATGCTTTTTATAAAGAGAATAAGGGAGAGGGAGTGATGAGTAATACATCAAGAAAAGATGGCTACACTTTCCCTGCTGATCATTTTGATAAGATCAGTTTTTAAAAAGGTCAGTTATGGTCTACTTTTACAACTCTATATTCATCGTGTTAAGATATGTATTAAAAGGGCTAATAGGTAGTGTTCAAATTGTAATGACATATTTCTTAAGTAAAAGACAATGTGATGGCAATCCAAGCATTACAGCCTAGTGTGATGAGACAAAAAATGTGGTACTTAGGAGGCTCGGGGTAACATGTACGTGAGTACGTGCATGATGGCTTCGTTACAATGTTCTTAAGAAGATAATTCATCGTGTTAAATATCACGCAGTTAGCAAAGCTAACTGGTGATATTTAATTATTCGCTATTCCGATCTTTGTTAATAATAATAATAATAATAATAATAATAATAATAATAATAATAACAATAATATTTACAACAAGTACATGTACAAGTCCTAGCTGACATCAATGACATACTTGTGGAAAATAATGTATTTTCCGGAAAAAATACAGTGTTTTTTTATGTAAATTAGTGTAATACATTGTATTTAATAAAAAATATGTTAAAAAAAAATGGGAAGCCTGCGCCTGCGCAGTAAAGACTCGCCATGTTTGAACTAGTCAACACAAACGTTAGTGAATAATCGGAAGAATTTTTGTGCTCTAGACGTTAAATTGGGCTGACACCTCTAAAATAGGAGCCGAAATTGTTGGATGTGCATTCCTGCATAACTTGAGATATCAGGCGACTGGACAAGACAGCTCCAGGAACCTCAGATAAGCTATCTAAATTGTGTTGTAATTCTGGCCAGTATTATCTTCATAAATTTGGTTAGAGTGAGGTTTTGAGCATGATACACATTAATCTCCAGTCAAATTGGTGAGTGATATTAAGATATATTCTCTTTCTGTTATGTAAATGTGTATAAGTATCATTAATTTTAATGTACATGATGGTAGGATTGCTGGTGTCCATTTTTCTGTCTCATACACATGCAAGATTTCAGGTACGTCTTGGTACTTCTACTTACAATTAGGTCACCACTACACATACATGTACAAGCATATATATACACACCCCTTTGGGTTTTCTTCTATTTTCTTTCTAGTTCTTGTTCTTGTTTATTTGCTCTTACCTCAAGGAGGCCTGGTCACAGACCGGGCCGCGGGGGCGTTGACCCCCGGAACTCTCTCCAGGTAAACTCTCCAGGTAAACCAATTTATATATTTACCAGAATTCCTGGTGATGCACATTTCATTTGTAATTATAGGTCTAGAGCAACTTGTGGACATGACAGTTGTAGGTATCGAAGGGGGACATTTTTGTGACCTAGGTGTCCCAAATTCCTACTTGTTAAGTAACTTTGTAAATAAAAATTATCTGTTACCATTTATGGTAACACAAATTTGCCCTTGGTCCTTCATAAATTTGGGATTAATTAGTAAAGTCATTAACCATTTAAATTATTTAATAATTATATGTGAAATGAAGAAGGAGGGGATGTTAAGTTTACAAATTTATTTAAATGTGTAGGGGTTTATTACAATTTAATTTGAAAAGAAAATTCGGCCAGTGTATGTTAATTGCTAACCCGGGTGTACAAAAAATTTTATTATAATTTTTTACATGAAATTTAAAAAAGCTCAAGTGTAGCTAGGTTTATTCAAATGAAAGTTGTACATTTCCCTTTTTAAAAAGGCAAAAATTCATACAAACCCGTGTTTTAAATTTTAATTAAATTTTAAATACATTGCATCATGGCTGAAAATGAGAAAATTAAAAAGAAGAAAAACAAAAGGAATATAGAGAAAAGAAAGCCCACTACAAGCTAAAAAAAGGTCATGAAACCAAGGCATATAATAAGTGTTTTGGAATTAAGGGGAATAAAGAAACTGTGAATACTGAGTTTTAAAATTGTTTTTTGATGCTTTGGGGAATAGATATTTTCAAAAAATTTAAATTTACAAAAAATATGAAGGAGTTTTATTATAAAACCGGTAAAACCCTGATAAAGTAGATCTTTTTTTTTAATCAGTTTATAAATTGAGGAAAAGATTCTTTCATGAAAAAGTCAGGCCTTGAAAAAATTAAAATTTAAACCAGGCATTAATCAATTGCTCCAAAAATAAGAGTCTTTGCCCAAAAATCCCAGAATTTAAGTTTACCCGTATTTTCCCTGGAGAAAACTGGAGAAGTTTTGGTCAATTTTTAAAGAGCTGTGCATGAAGGGGGTGATCTACCGTGTAAATAAATTATTTTACCTCAAAGGACAGATTTGAGGAGATCTCACATATCATAAAGCCTTTCCAATGTAATGATTTTTTCAAGGAAGCGTTGACTTGTTGAAGGGCATTATGGAAAGAAAAAGTAATTGGATCTAGTGAAAAATCTTTTAAATTTTTTAAAAACTCCCGATCAACTTACAAAGGTATACAGCGTTTAGAGTTAAACGGGGAGCACTCCAAAACTTTAATTTTAAATATAAACGAAGGAAACAGACTGGTTTTGATTTCCATAGAACAGATAAATTAAGCTGTAAAACACTTGAATGACTCTCGAAAAGTATCACAAGGGTTATTTTTGGGTTTGGGGGAATAAGAACAGGTATACAAGAATTAATTTTTTCAGTTGAAGCCAAACCAATCATTTCAAAGATCAAAAACATAATAACTTGAGGTATTGTCAAGTTTCACAAAGGGAAAAAAATTTCCCAAGGTAATAATCAAAAATTTTATTTCCTAAAAAAAGTTGAAGGGTATCAATACAGGAATAGAAAAAATGATTTCCACAAGGTAAGAAGAAAAAACCCACCCAAGAGAGCACAGTTTTAAAAGGAAACCAGTCAAAGAAAAGAGGATTGTCTTTTCGGGAAGGGTACTCATTTTTCTAAAATTGCAATGCACACAATATGGAATGATAAATTAAAAGATTGGAGGAACTTGACAGTTTTTCGGTGTTTAGGTAATCACAATGTAAAGGTTGTCAAAAATTAAAAAACTGTTATCATGTCCAAAAAAAGGAAAGACCCCTTAAAGTATGTGTAAAGGTCTATGTATAATTTTGATAAAAATGAAATGTTGACAACCCTGCCCAAAACAGTAGCAAAGTAAAAATTGCTGCTAATGTTAATAATGAGGGTTTTTTTGGAAGTGCCTCCCTTTTTTACAGTAAAAATTGTGATAAAGTCAAAATCAAAAAATGTAAGATTATTAACCGGGGATCCAACGTACTTTCATTAAACATAAAAATCTTGATGGGGAAAGTACAGGGGAACCTACAACTCTAAAATTATCGGTTTTTTCTCAGAAAAAGAAGTCAATTGTATGCAGTTTATGAACCGGTTGGGGAAAAAAAAAATTTAAGAAAATTAGAAAAAAGAAAATACCAAAAATCTTAGTAAATACAAAACCCCTTTTAAGTAAATTTCCCCTTTTTTAAGGTGGGGCCGCCATTTTGGGGGGGGCCCCCCCCCCCCCCCCCCCCCCCCCCCCCCCCCCGGGGGGCCCCCCGGGCCCAAAAGGAAACCCCCCCGGGTTTTGGGATTTCTGTAGGCCCAAAAAAATTTATTTTGATAGGTAGGGACTTTTTTTCCCTCCTTTAAAAAAGGGTAGGGTTTAAAGAAATGGGGTTTTGCCACCCTTTTAAAGACCCCAGGAGGCCTGTAATGTACGGTGGGATTCCTCTAATAATAATTCATGACTAGGGAAACTACCAATACCATAACTGTGTGTCTTACTCAGGGAAATCGTCCCCCAGTAAAATTTTTCCATAGAGGAGGTGTTGACCCAGTGCAAAAAATTGGGGGAAATTTTGACAGCTTGGAATAAATGTAAATGAAGAAAGTCCAGACGATTCTTTTACCGGAAAAATACCTAAGAGATGTAAAACTTAAATTTTGGACAATCGGGGTACGACTTCCGTGGGGGGACTAAAACCATCCAGAATTGCCCACTAATTACAGAATGGGCATAGGGGACAGAAAAAGGGCCCTTCAGCCCCGAAAAACTGAGTAAGACACCAAAAATTTTTAAAAGGGCCTAAAATGATATAATTGCTGAAAAATTTAAATTTAAAAAAATTATATAAAAGGGGGGTACCTCCTGAGCAAGCCAAATTTTAGGGTTTCCTTTTTGGGCCACATCTGGAGTGAAAAAGGTTCAAAGATCACTCCTTTGAGGATTTGGGTTTTTTTAAATTAAATGCCAGGAAATAACAAAATGTACCTAGTTTAAATGGGCTTTTTGATGACTGGTCCGTCGTTGACGGAAAAAATTTGGAGATATCTTTTTAAATTTCAGGGGGGAAGGAAATTTTGCCTTTACGGCGGGCATAAGTAAAGTTTTTCCCAAGAGTGGGTTTACAAGAGGCTGGCCGGGTTTTTACCTGCTTTTTTTGGCCTGAGAAAAACCAGTGGGCCCACTTAAGGGCCCCCTGGGAAAAACCCTTTTGCTTTAGGAGCATATTAATTTTGGGGCTAATCCAGTCCGTTCCTACTTCAAGAACGATTTAAAAGCACACCTTAAACGTTTTTGGAAAATCCATGAGGTTAAAAAAAGAGAAAAAAAATTTTATGTGGACAATTTCCTGGGGTTTTGACGTCAACTTGAAGAGGAATGTTAAAAGATTATAAAAGGCTAATTAAAAAATGCAAAATGAAAATATGCCTTGAGGGGAAAGGAACAGTAAATTTGTCCAAATTAAAGGAAAAAAAAAAGTAAAAGGGTTTCCCCGGATAAAGTACCCAAAAAATAGTAATGTATTTGGGGTTTTTCTTGGGAAACCCGGAAAAGGGGATTTGTTTTTTGTTTAAACCTAATAATTTTCAGTATGCCCCAAAAAATTGCTAAGAGGTTTTGCTTTTTGAAATTTCCAAAGTTTTGATCCCCCTAGGTTTAGTGTCCCCCCCTTTCTATAAGAGGGAAAAATTTTAATACAGGAAGGGATTGGGAAAAAAAAAATGTACTTGGGGGATGAAATTCTTTTTTTCGGGGAAATTTTTTAAAGGTGGGTGAATTTTTTTTTGGGGATAATGAAAAAATTCCCAAAGTTGGAGTTCCCCCCCCAGGTGGCCAAACCCAAAAGGGGAAAAAAATGTACTCCCATTTTTTGTGATGTTTAAGATTGGAAAATGAAGCAAAAGCTTACCCTTTAATTGGGAATTGTGTTATTCTTTGTTTTGTCTGAGGGTTTAAAATGGCTCCAATTAAAACCATGCTTTACCTCAGTTGGAATTAAAAAGCATTTATGTAGGTGTCCCAAAATTTGCTAATTTATATAAGAAATAAGTTTTCAGGAGTTTAAAAAATTAGTGATACTGTTTAATTTTTGGGCTGTAATGAGGTTTTTCCTTACAATGGGGGGCCCCCCCCCCCCCCCAAAAAAAGGGGAAAAAAAAGGGAAAAGGGGGGGGGAAAACCGGGCCCAAAAACCCCCCCCCCCCCCAAAATTTTTTTAAAAAAAAAAAATTTTTTCCCCCCCCCAAAAAAAAAGGGGGGGGCCCCCCAAACCTTTTGGGCCCCCCCAAAAAAAAAACCCCCCGGGGTTTCCGGGTTTCCCCCCCCCAAAAAAATTTTTTAAAAAAAAAAAGGAAAAAAAAAAACCCCCCCCCCAAAAAAAAATTAAAAAACCCCCAAAAAAAAAAAAAATTTTTTCCCCCCCCCAAAAAAAGAAAACCCCAAAAAAACCTAACCCAAAAAGGAAGGGTTTTCCCCTTTTTTAAATTTGGGAAAAAAAATTTTTTTCCCTTTTTTGGGGGAAAAAAAAAAAAAAAAAAAAAAGGGGGGCCCCCCCGGGGGTTTTAAAAATTTTTTTTGGGTTTTAAAAAAATTTAAATTTTGGGGCCCCCCCAAAAAAAAAAACCCCCCCCGGGTTTTTGGGGAAAAAGGGGGGGGGGGGGGAAAAAAAAATTTTCCCGGAGTTAACCCAAAGGGTTTCCCCCCTTTTGGGGTTTCCCCCCCCCAAAAAACCCAAAAAAAAATTAAAAAAAAAAAGGAAAAAAATTTTTTTAAAAAAAATTTTTTTTTTTTTAAAAAAAAGGGAAAACCCCCCCAAAAAAAACCCGGGGGAAAAAAAATTTTAAAAAAAAAAAACCAAAATTTTTTTTTAAAAAAACCCCAAAAAACCAAAAAAAACCCCCCCCCCATCCAAGGTTTTAAAAAAAAAAAGGGAAAAAAGGGAAAAAAAATTTTTTTTTTCCCCCCCCCCCTTTTTTTTTTTTTAAAAACCCCCCCCCCCCAAATTTTTTCCCCCCCCCCAAAAATTTTTTAAAATTTTTTTTCCCCAAAATTTTTTAAAAAATTTTTTTTTTTTAAAAAGGTTTAAAATTTTTTAAACCCTTTTAAAAGGGGGGAAAAAAAAAAAAAGGGGAAAAAAAAACCCAAAAAAAATTTTTTTTAAAAAAATTTTTTTTCCCCCCCAAAAAAAGGGGGGTTTTTTTGGGGGGCCCCCCCTTTTAAAACCCCAAAACCCCAAAAAAAAAAGGGGGGCCCCCCCAAAAAAAAGGGGGGAAAAAACCCCAAAAAACCCCCTTTTTAAAACCCCCCCCCCTTAAAAAAAACCCGGAAATTTAAAATTTTGCCGGCCAAAAAAACCCCCTTTTTTCCCCCCCGGGGGGGGGGGGAACCCCCCCAAAAAAACCCCCCCCTTTTTTTTTTTTTTTTTGGGGCCCCCCCTTTTCCCCCTTTAAAAAAGGGGTTTTAAAATTTTTTTCCCCCCCCCCAAAAAAAAAAACCCCCCCCCTTTTTTTTTAAGCCCCCCCCCCCGGGGGGGGGGGTTTTTTTGGGGGGCCCCCCCCAAAAGGGGGGGGGGGGGAAAAAAAAGGGCCCCTTGGGGGGGTTTTTCCCGGTTAAACCGGGGGTTTTTTAAAAAAAAAGGGGTTTTTTTTCGGTTTTTTGGGGGAAAAAAAAAACCCCCCCCCCCGGGGGGGCCGGTTTTAAAAACCCCCCCCCAAAAAAGGGGGTTTTTGGGGGCCCCCCTTTTTTTCCCGGGGAAAGGGGCCCCCCCAACCTTTTTTGGGTTAAAAAAAATAAAAAAATTTTTTTTTTTTTTTAAAAAAAAATTTTTTACCCCCAAAAAAAAAAGGGGGGCCCCAAAAAAAACCCCCCCCGGGGGGAAAAAAACCCTTTTTTTTTTGGGGGAAAAACCCCTTTCCCCACCCTTTTGGGGGGGGGTGCCCCGGGGGGTTTAAAATTTTTGGGCCTTTAAAAATTTTTAAAAACCCCTTTTTTTAAAAAAAAAATTTTTTAAAAAAAAGGGGGGGGGAAAAAAAAAAAAAAACCCCCCGGGCCCAAAAAAAGAAACCCCCCCCCCCCAAAAAAAAAAGGGGTTTTCCCCAAAGGGGGGAAAAATTTGGAAAAAATTTTTAAAAGGGGGTTTTTTTTTTTTTTTCCCTTTTTTTTTTTTTTTTTTTTTTTTAAATTAAAAAACCCCCGGGGGGCCCCCCCCCTTTTTTTTAACCCCCTTTTTTTTTACCGGGGGGAAGGGGGCCCGGGGGGTTTTTTAAACCGCCCCCCCGGGGGGTTTTTTCCCCTTTTTAAATTTTTGGTTTTTGGGCCCCCTTGGGGCCCGGGCCCTTTTTTCCCCAAATTTAAAATTTGGCAGTGCTAGTGGAGGCAGAGAATCGGATAATAATAGGCCTCTCTCGTACATGAGTGTACACCTGATGCAGATGTATTAACACCTTCTCACCTAATATGTGGAAGGAAATTGGAAGCTGCCCCTGTCTATAGAAATAATCCTGAAGAAAGTGATGAAGATTACAATGATGCGGCAGTGTTGTGTGATAAATTTAAAATGCTAAATAAAGTAATTGATCATTTGGTCTAATGTGTGGCGTAAGGAATATCTTCTTACACTATGTGAACACTTTTTATGGAGTGACAGAGGCAGTAAATAGACAGAACATTCAACCAGGTGACATTGTGTTGATTGATACTGAGCAACATCGAACATTGTGGCCTCTGGGCAAAGTATTGACATTGTACCCAGATGCACAAGGTGTTGTCAGGAATGTCAAAGTGTTGTGTCGTGGCCAGGAAAGTTTACACACAATTAATAAATTGATTCCCTTGGAATTAAATGGTATTCAATCAAACGTAATGAAAATCTGAGGGAAAGTGACACGAGTGATATTGAAGATAACACTGACTGAGTGATGCCGAAAAAGGAAATCGTGGTAAGACCTACTAGGAGAACAGCCAACAAGCCAGAACCGGCTGGAATCGTCTCCTAAAGGAAGGAACAATTTGAGTAGTTTAGCAACGAACTCCGGTCGGCCACAGTGTGGAAAATAATGTATTTTCCCAGGATAGGAGATTTTTTTTTTGCCTGTTGCATTTTTATATCCATTTTTTATTTACAAGTGAGCGAAAGCCAGTCCCTCCCTGGGGTAGCTAGCGTAAGTAATTCTTTTGCACTTATGAGCCCACCAGTATTGTCGCATCGGGGCGACGCGAGGTGCATGGCCGAGCAAATGTAGACAGCCTGTACTGTCAGCACAGGCAGCCTATGCTGTCTGCCAGCTTAGTTCATATTTCATGGCATTTAAGTGCTGCCCTCTGTAGGCTTACCCAGGTCAGTGGGATGCTGGGCCCATTCGTCCTCACTTCCCGGCCGACTGACTTGAGAGGTACAATTGCTCCCCCTCCACGGACTGGCTATCGGTCATTCCCTCACATTGCCCGTTGTGCACTCACTCCTTTCCAATTAAAGCCAAACAAGTCCACCGCTGTATCATTGCTACCTATTCTACCTCCATCAGCACTAAACCATTGTTCAACAGCAAGAACAGAATAACAGTGATGGCAGCGGAGTCAATGGCATTGTGAGCCTACTCTCGGGGTGGAGGAGTCGACGCCAGTCAACACCATCGGTCAACACCAGTCAACATCATCCATCATCATCCAACGCCTAAAGAGTTATCTGGTACTCCCAGCGTCTTGACGGGGCGTGAGATAGATCATCGTCCTAGATTTTTTCCCACAAAATCTGGACATAGGCGTCACGGCGTCATCTCCGGCCTTAGCAGTCACATGTTCACCTCATCGCTCTCTACAGCCCTTCAACCCTGTCCAGCACCCTTCTCCTGTCTCCTACAGCATCCTTACGCCCTTCTCAGCTACAAGAAGTAGAGGTGAGGTCGTTTTAGTGTGTTGGCTTCACTTGGATCCACGCTTGACCACGAGGCAGCTCTGGGGTTGGTTGGTACCCTAGTCTGCGTGTACACACCCGCCTCCTACAACCTTCTCTACTATGCAACTACGTCCATCTCCGTCAGTGTGTGTTGTGTTCCTCGCAGTTTCCTCCAAGAAGTTCTACCTGGCTTAACCATGTGGGGATCTAGTTGGTTTAGCCCCTAAGCCAGCCCAGTTCAGCCCCCACAGCAGTTCGTGACTCATCATTATGTCTACAACTACTCAACGTCCACGGATCCTCAGCCAGTGCATTTTTTTTTGTGTTGCCCAGATAAATTTTTCTTTTCCTTGCTGTTACATTCCCAGTTCATCACCAGTTCTTGATTTCCCCCAGTGCATAGTTACAGTAAAACCTCCTCGTACCAGTTCATAGCTTCACCTAAGTTTTTTTTTTTAGCACGTTTATGTAGTGCAGTAAGTGTTTTGTCCTCAGTGTGCTGATGTCGCAGTCAGTCAGCGCGCCCAGACATGCTTGCCAGTGTAAACAAACCACGCACTGCGGTAACGCCAAGTTAGCCACATTTTCTTATATATTCTACGTCCACAGAGTTCTCCGGTCTTCCCTGTTCTTCCTAAGTCCATTCTGATAATTTTTCCTACGTCATTGAAGCCCATAGTGTACAAATGCTATAGGCGTGTAGTATTACCAGCGCATCACTGAAAGTTTTAGGACCTTCAGCACCCAGTACCTTCGTTCATCTCCTGCACTCCAAATTGCAACTGCCAGCACCAGCAACCTTTTCCTGCATGTTGAGAATGCTTGCAACACAGTTTTGTGTTGTGTAACACCTGATTTATTTTAAAATTTGTGCAATTTTTTGCTACCAGTGTTTAAAGTTCAACTAGTTTTCATAAATTTTGTTGTCAGTCTCCTGGTGCAATTATTAAATACCCTTAGCATCATTTTGTGTACTCCCCTGTAGTTCATTCACTTGCATACATCTCTTATTTTGTGTTTCAGAGTGTACCACTATTTTTTGTTGTTGTTGTTTCGCTCAAATTATTTCAATCACTAAGCAGCTTACCTAGTACCATGGTGCTGTGTTCTCTCTGACTCCGTGTTGAGTTGTAGCCAGTGCATATCATTTCTTGCTCTGACCTGTTTACCCTCTTCGTGATCTGCTTTGCGTTTGAACAATTGACGTCATGACTAAGACACGCAGTGGCCTTAACGGTTAGTTCAGTTCCTGCTGACACTGACAATGGTGCCTCAGCTGGCGTGATCACGCGGTAGGGCGAAGCCTCCCTGACAGTTGGTTAAGTCGTGGCTCAGGTCTCGACCACTAGTGGGTCGGCTAATCTTCCATACCCAACCCTTCTTTTTGACGGTCGTTCGAATAGGTTAGAGCCATGGCTGCAGTCAGTTGAGACTACTGTTAAGGCCCAATATGATAGTCCCTCAGATGCACAGTACATTCATGCTGTTGTTGCAGCAGTGATCTCAACCTGGATGATATAGGTTCCTTTGTGCAGCTCGATCGCGTTTGCGAGATTCAATCATTGGTTGCGCTTAAGGAGGAATTTAGGCGCTATTTTTGGTGTAGTCGCCAACGCCAACCTTGAGATCTTGACCAGCGTCTTGCCCGAATGTCAGGCACGAAAGCCCCCTGGCTTGCATTTTGCCGGTTTGAGCAAGCCACCAAAGATTTTGCTTTATGCCATACGTTCCCCTAAGTGGGTGACTGATGACGACAGTATCAAGGTTAAAGGCATCGTCCCCCATACTAGCTGTAGGCATCATGCGGGAGGGATGCCCCCCTAATCTCCAGGGTGCCGTTGAAGTGCTAGGACTCGCCTACACGCAGTCCTGGGTCACATGATCCCATTGCCAATCAAGCCGCGCCTAGAAGGCAAGGTTTTTTGCTTTGGGGATGATCCTAGGGCCCTCCTTCCGCACGTCCACGCGAGCCGTGGGGCCGCCGGATGCATTTTGCTGCAGCGTCAGAACCCGGCCCTAAAGTTTAAACCCCCCGTTCTACAAACACCCGGTCGAGAAAAAAATTTTGTGTTTCCCAGCAACAAAAATCGGCCCCAAAAAAAGAAGCCATCCCCGATTCCTGGACCAGGGCAAAACGTCACCAGCACACCCCCCCTCCGCTCCCCGCTAACGCGTGGTGACTTTTTTTTTAATGTGGCAAACCGGGCATTACCGATCCGAATGTTACAACCTAAGTCCCCGCGGGGGAAACCTCACCGTCCCACGCTCGTATAAGGTAACTGTCACCATCCCCAGGCTGTCTCGAAGGGAGTCTGATGTCCCCAAAACATTTCCCAGTCATCCTCAAATGAGTGTAAAAAGGCGAAGTATTTTTTCAGCGCAGAAGAGCAAGCATTTGTGCACAATGCATTGCTAGCAGAAACCCTTCTGCTAGTTCAGGGAAGGGTTTGGGCCCAAAAATCGCGAAAGACATGTAACCCTGTCGGAGTCGCTGTATTCCCTCCCTGTCAGCAATGCTTCGCCGCCTTTGGGAGTGATTCGCTTGCCGACAGTGAGGAAACAGAGTTGCCGGACTCGAAACCCTACCCTTTTTGGTCAAGTCGCCAAAAAAGCGCGAAAATCAAGCAGCTGGACTCCAAGGATTTTGCGGCCGTCATGCCCTTTCCCTTCGGGTTTACAACCCGTGGGACCCCCTCGTTGGTCCACTGTCCACCGAAGCCTGTCCGTTTTCCTGATACGGTTCAGGTTCGGGGTTAACATCCCTTTCCCTTTCTTTTTCCCGGGGGAATTGGTTCCAGGCCATGTTACAGACCCCTCATCACGGGGACCTTGAGAGGATTCGGAGCCCTGGGGTTTGTTGTAAAGTTGGGGTTTTAATATAAAGGGTAAAATTTTAAATGTGTGATAATTGTTTTCCCCCTGGCGCTCTCTAGGGGTTTAAACCAGGGCGACCTGACCGCTTGTTTCCAGCTGGTGGAAAGAGATTTAAGGGGTTTGGTTTTGGGCCTTTCTGGGGGTGTGTTAGGATCCCTCTGCTTTTGTTAGAAGTTTGACGTTTTGGGAATGTTTGGAAACCGGTGGTTTTTAAAAAAATTTCCCCCCGGGTTCGGTTTTTTTTTGAGGGGTTTTAGTAGATTGTTTGGCCCTTTCCCCCCTGGCCATCACGCTTAGTTCCCAGTGAACCCAGTCGGGGGACCCCAGTTAACCTTCACTCTATTTCAGTGTGGGTAGAGAACGCCTTTGTCAAGTGCAGTACCCCTGTAGGCAGGCGTGTCTGACTCGTGTCATGGCTCAGCGAGCAGAGTTACCCCCCCCCCCCTTTTTTTGGTACAGGTATGACGTACTTTGTCGCTAACCCCTCACTCCTTTATGGTAACGTGAGGAGCTTTTAAAGGGAGACCATGTGCGGGTTGACATGAAGTGCCGATTTAGGGCCTTGAATCGTCCTTGCACACATGCAATGTGGTAGTTGCAAGTCCTTGTTGTCAACATGCACAGTCAAGAATTTCCCCTGCGGAAGAATACCCCACTTGTCGACCTTTTCAGTTCCCCTCCCGGTGAGAGTGGGGGTGAACCCGGCCTTCCTCCCTTTTAAGTGCAGTTTTCCCGTTGGTCTCTGCTGACTCTTCCAACACCGCCCGTGCAGGAAGAGATCGCTTTGAAGACTACCAAGGGTCCCAAACTTCTCCCGGTTTCACCCTGCCGTTCTACAGTCGCGCTTATGGTGAGTCATGGGTTTTACCCCCCTGATCTCTCACCGTATTTCCCCTTTACAAAATACTAAAACCCTTTATGTACCCGCGTATTTCGCCACGCACAAAAATTCTTCGCTGAAGAAATCATTACACAGATGCTCCGGGATGGCGTTATTGAGGAGTCCACTTCCCCATGGAATGCTCCTCTCATTTGGTCTCCAAAAAAGACGGAACCTGGCTCCCTGTTATCGATTACAGGAAACTGAATGCGTGTACAATCCCAGACCACTTTCCGCTGCCAGTTCTAAACGACCTGTTGCAGAACATCGGTGATAATAAGATCTTTTCAACTCTTGATCTTCTTCAAGGGTTATGGCAGATCCCCCTTAATGATGAGAGCAAAGAGTTGACAGATTTCTCTATGTCAACCGGCCATTACCAGTTCAGGAGGATGCCCTTCGGCTTGCGCGGAAGCCCAGTCACGTTTAGAGCTTAGTCATTTGATGACGACAGTTTTCCATACCCTCCTAGGTGGCACGCTCATGGTCTGCCTAGATGATCTCTTATTTCATGTCGAAAGATGTCCCGACACATCTCGAGAAACTTGACAGGGTATTGGACAAGCTAGCTCAGGCAAACCTTAATTTAAAGCTCGCCAAATTTCATTTCCTCTAGAAGGAAATAAAATTTCTGGGTCACGTAGTGACTCAGAATGGCATAAAGATGGACGAGTCTAAAATCTTGGCCATGCAGGAATTCCCCAGACCCATGAGGGTGGTTGCAGTCCGGTCCTTCTTTGGCCGGCGGGTTTCTCCCGCCCCTTTATCGAGGTCTCTCCACCATTGCTGCACCCCTGACACGCTTACTCAAGAAGGATCCCCCTTTTGAGTGGATGGTGTGATCAAGAACGAGCTTTTGTCACTCTCAAGAACAAGTTAATTAACATCGGCCCATCCTTTAGATTCCCTGATTTCACCTTGACGAGTGATGCCAGCAAAGTTGGCATCGGTGCAGTCTTGTCACAGGAATTAATGGTAAGCAATAGCCCATTGCCCATGTAGCTGTGTCCTTTCTAAAGCGGAAGTCAATTACTCAGTGACAGAGCTAGAAGCTTTAGCTATATTTTATGGGCCTTGAGTCATTTTCGAGATATCATTACCATTATCCTATAAAGATTTACACAGATCATCTACCTTTATTGGCCCTTTTTGCTAATAAGAACCTTTGGGAAAGCATTTCTCGGTGGTTGCTCACGTTCAATGACTACAACCCTTTAAAATTTTCTATGTCCCAGGTAAGTAAAATGTTGTAGTGATGCCCTGTCCAGGCATATAGCATTCGTGAGTGTCGACAACTCGATCCTCTGTTGAGGATCTTGAGAGAGCCCAACGGCAGGACCCTGTGTGGTCTCCCGTCCTTTGTTCATGACCAGGAGGCGTTGACTTACAGGGGCAAGTCTCCATTTTCCCCTGAAGGATTTTGGTGGTCAACCCGGGAGTACTCTGCCGTGTTGTACAGCTGGTGGACCCGGCAGAACCATATACCAATGGTGATTTCCGGAGTCCATGATACCAGCTACTCTTAGGTTGATCCACGGTGTCCAGGTTGTAGCGCCCCCGGGAAAGGACCAGAGTATCAAACAGGCACGAATGAAATATTTTGGCCTAAGATGGCAGTGGACATTGCCAAGCATGCACACCGTGTGCTGTTTGCCTAAGCACAGGGGTACCGTTACAGGTCCTAACCCCATTCTAAAGTATCCCATTACAAAGGAGACCTGGGAGAGAACTTCTGTCGACCTGTTGACGAACTTCTCGACCTCGGAGAAGGGAAATAAGCACCTGCTTGTAATGGGAGATTTAAATTGACACGGTACAGTGAATTAGTACCCTTTCCTAATAAAACTGCCGAAAACTGTTGCTTAAAGCTTTCCGTGAGCATGTCGTTCTCCATCATACCTGCCACGTGTACTTCTTTTCAGACAATGGGTCTGAGCTCATAAAAGCATAAAGCAGGATCTTTGCTCCATATTTAACATTCGCCAAGCGCCAGTAGCTCCCACGCCACCCTGGCTTGCGGAACGTACAAATCGCAAAGTCCTGGAGGTGCTCAGGGGTAACCGTTAACCAAAGTTGTACTACATGGGATGAGGGCTATCCCAGATGTTCTCAGTGTACATTAAACTTTCTCTCAACGCTCGACTCGGTGAGGACACCTCATTTCGCTTTGTATGGCTTTGACAAGCGCTTACCGTACGAAATTCTGTTTGCTCGCCTCGACCTTACTTAATGACACTGATAACCCCAGTGTAGTAAAGATGCGGACAATAAAGCTTGTTTTCTGAGGTACGAGAGAACCTTATGATAGCTACGGATAGTTTACGTCTGAGCGCAATGCCTCGCAAGGAAAGCAAAGTGGATTCAGGTTGCAAAGTTATGTTGCTCAAACCCAGTGCAGAACCAGGTATGACACAAATTATCTCAAAATTGTGGCGTTCCTTACCGTGTCCCGACTCAGCTCTGTGTCAATAAGGTTTGTGGTGAGGGAGATTGTACTGGAAACTATCAAAAGAAGCCCACCTTGATTACATGAAAGTATGTCTGACCATGGGCAGCCGACCGAAGCAGAGCTGAGTCGCGTGCATTGCACGCCCACATCAACCAATGATAGGGGACAACCCGTTCTTCTTTCTCACTAATATGTTACTGATGATACCCAGTAAGGCTCCATTACTTATGGCCTGCGAACCCAGGACGCCGTACATTTCTGTGAATTGACGTACCTTCTGATTGTCTGACTCCTACGCTAGTTATGCTAATCGTTTTGCTTGCAGAAAAATGGGTATATAATGCGCACACATGTATAGCTTTGCTGTTAATGGAGTCAGGGTGGACAACATCATGTAAATATTGCAAATGCTTTTAGAGGGACCCAGAGTATAATGAATTCCAGTGGATATAGTATTATTGTAGGTTGTGCTCACCCAGGTGTCGCTTTTTAAAGCCTTGTTATTATGGTGGGGCAGTTGCTGCCCTCCGAGCCACAAGTCCACACCCTTAGGAAATGTTTTTATGAAGGGTTGCATGACATCGTAAAGTACATATAGTGGAGTTGTGTGCCATATATTATGAATTTATAGTTGTAAAGAATAATTTTATAATTTATAATGTGCATTTTGGGGGTACTGTAAAAGTACTCTAACTGTAATTATAAAGAAAAATTCTGTTAATGATTTATTTTCCAAGGTTGTTTGGGGTACGCGAGTAGGTGGTTTGAGAGAGTCACAGTGAGTTAGCATGGTGTGTAGGAGGCGCCGTCGGAAGATGCTGTGTATTTAAGATAGTTTGTAGTTGTACACTTACATTTTGTTTATCCAAACTCAAGCATAGGCTCTATATGGCTTACCTGTATGTTTCACCCAGCTCTGACATGGTCAGGGTGCTGGGGGATGAGTGAGAAATAAGAAATGAGGTTTATAGTGTAATGACGGCCTGACGCTGACGAAAGCCTAGTGCAGTGGGATTTTGGTGGCTTGAAACCTCCAGCCAGCTGTGTGTACTCTTTTGGGCGTTTAGAATTAAGGTTTTTCTGTTCTGTCTTTTTTCTGTTATGTTTGTTATTGGTGGAATTTAATAGATATATTTCTAATTCGGATTTTTTCCTAGGCCTCTGTTATACCAAACCATTTAGATAGTAACACATATGGTTTAGCGCTTACCTGTTTTGATGGGATAGCCCTGGGTGGACGGTTTGGGCTTGAGATGTGTCTACTTTTACCTTTTGCCCTTAGACCAGGCTCAAGGCCCCCAGCTATCCCACATTTTTGCGTAGATGGGAGAATTATCAAATTTTCTGTGGTAATTCAGTTTGCAGCTGGAAAGTCAATAATCATTGTTTACTGGGTTGGTCAGAGGAGCATTCACGTATATCACTCACACTTAAAATAATAATTTACCTATGTTTCACCAACTTTGTGGTTTTTAGGGTGTATTATCTACTAATACCCTGTGAATAATTAACTTTTGTGTGCAACCATTGCTGGTATTTTTAGGGTGTTATTATTAATTAATACCCTGTGAACTCTAATTTTAATTTAGTTGTGCAACATTGCTGGTTTATTTGGGTGTTATTATTAAGTATATCCTGTGAATAATTTACTGGTTGTGTGCAACATTGATGGTTTTTTAGGTGTTATTATTAATTAATTATCCTGTGAATAATTTACTTTTGTGTGCAACATTGCTAGGTTTTTAGGGTGTTATTTTAATTAATATCTGTGAATAATTTACTGTTGTTGTGCAAACATTGCTGGTTTTTAGGGATGTTTATTATTAATTAATACCTGTGAATAATTTACTTTTGTGGTGCAACATTGCTGGTTTTTAGGGTGTTATTATTAATTAATTACCCTGTGAATAATTTTCTTTTGTGTGCAACATTGCTGGTTTTTTTGGGTGTTGTTATTAATTTAATACCCTGGGAATGATTTTACTTTCTGTATAATATGCTGGTTTTTGGGTGTTATTATTATATTTAATACCTCTATAAATCATTACCTTTTCTGTGCCATATTGTTGATTTTAGGGTGGTTATTAATACTTTATTATTTGTGCATAATTTACTTGCAGGTTTACAACTCTTGTGATTTTTAGGGGGTTATGACCCTCACCTAAATTTCTGGGAAAATAATTTACCTTTGCAGGTGCAGTAGCTCTTATTTTTTTTTTTTTCTGCTCCAGGGTTTTCTTTTTGTGTGCCAATCCTGTTTTAATTTGAGGGAGTCACATGACAACTCCTTGTGAATATACTACTTCAGTATATGTACCTTGCTGTGTGCTTTATTATTTTATATCAGTAAGTTCTGTGGCTGGTAGTAAGATTTGGTGCTATTATTTCCCAAAATGGCTGACACTGGTGAAAATTCTGAGGATGACATGCATTTGGAAGGTGACATTGAATCAAATCCCCATGATAGGGACCTGGATAAGGAAGTAGTAATTTTACAAATGAAATTACCCTAGTTGCAGAAGAAAAGGAACGGTTAAGGATTGAGCGACAAAGATCCAGGAACAGAGAGCCTTAGAGGAGCTTAGGGCTCAAGAAAGAGCTAAAGAGAGGCAGCTTGCTTCTCACCCAGACAGACACAAGGGTAGATGTTTTTCATTTGGATAAAGCCATAAAATTTGTGCCCAAATTCCTAGAGAAAGACCCAGACCAGTTTTTTCTGTTATTTGAAAGTACGGCCAAATCCCAAGTTTGGCCGGAAAAGGAATGGGCGACATTAGCAAGAACCCAATTAGTTGGTAAAGGGTTACAGGCTATTAGTTCTTTAGAAGGATCTGCCTTTTCTGATTATCATAAGCTAAAAGAGGTAGTTTTACTGGCTTATCAAATGTTGCCGGAAAGGTACCGGCAGAAATTCAGAGGACTAAAGTTTCAGTCAGGGCAGTCTTTGGTGGAATATGGTAAGGAGAAGATGTCACTTCTAAATAGGTGGTGTCGCTCAAAGGGGGTGGTAGGCAATTATGAAGGTGTAATTACCTTAATTTTGTTAGAGGATCTTTTGGGAAATGTTCCTTCTGACCTTAAGGCATATCTTGAGGAGAAGGATCTTGATGATTTTAATAATGCTTTAGAGCTGGGTGACAGATTTTTAGCTAACCAAAAATTTGGTAGTAGTTACCACACCCCACATACTAATAATGGTAAGTTTTCTCCACCCACCAATAGGAATAAGAAATTTCAGAAGTTTAAGCCACCCATTTATCAGCCTAATAACCACAAGAGTTTTAATAACCCTAATTTTCCAGTACCCACTCGAGGAGGTTTTAAGTCAGCTGTCACAGGTCCAGGACTACAAGGAACAGGTGGGACGAGCCCAGTTCCCCAGAACCAAGGGATCCAACCTAGGTCAAATGGGCAGGGGGCCTTTAAACCTTATCACTGTACATATTGCAATAAACAGGGCCACCTGCAGCCATATTGTCGAAAGATGCTTAGGGACCAGGCTGCGGCAGATGCTTCTCCAGTAAATACACCGATTACACATGATGTGGCTTGCATTGCAGTCTTGCCCCAAGGTATCCAAAGAAGACCAGCTGTCTTTGACCCTCGGATGAAGGTCTATTCAAGTAAGTCTACTGTGGCCTTACACCAAAATGAAGGTAGGGTCACGGGTGTTATGTCTTTGAGGGACACTTGTAGCACATACACCTTGCTTCGCAGGGGTGTATTGCCAGTGTCGGATGACACCTACACCGGATTGGACATTTTTCTTAAAGGGATAACTGGAGTCCCTGTCAGGACTCCAGTGCACAGGTTATGGTAGAGTCTGAGTACCAGTCTGGGTACCTACCTGTAGGTATTGCAGAAGATGTACCTTTTGCAGGAGTTGACCTTCTACTAGGCAACAATGTTGTGGGACTCCTCAAAAGTGAGGAATGTTTGGTTTTGCAGGACCCTGCTTTACAAGGTGGTAATGACCCAATTGGAGCAACGGTACCTGAAAATTTTTCAATGTGCTTTCGGACTAAACAGGGGAACAAGGCAGGAGCTGTGCCTCCCTGTGACCCTTCTGCACACTGTGGTGATGGTTTGGGCATGGGGAGCCTGTTCATTGAGTCTGACCTGCAGGAGACTCTGAGCAGTGATGAACCGGCTCAACCGGAACTCGGTTGGAGAAGTGGTCTTGGTGCTGATGTGGGAAAAAATCCCCTGACTCTGCAGCAGCTGAGTGAGGCCCGGGAAGGTTGTGACCTCCGGAACGCTATTCATTTATCAGTTGTCGCGGAGGATGTGGTTCCCAAATTTACCAAGTGTTTATTTTGCAGAGTTGATCAAATGAGCAAGACTCTTTTTAAGAGGACCTGTGCTTACGTGGCGCGGCAGAACTATTAAAGTGTCTTTGTCAGTATTTTTTACAGATTCTGAAGGAACGGCATTTCAGTGTTAAGACGGGAGAGCTAAATAATCAGTGTTTATTAATAAATTCCTTTTCTAACAGGTTACCAGAGTCTTACCCTTTCTGAATAATTTTGTGTGTGTGGTTTTGAGATTTCTGGTGAAACATTTTTGTCTCTTAGGCTTTGCACAAATCACCCAGAAGTCATATTTTATGAAATGTCATGTAGTTTTGAGAGGCCTACTTGAGGTTAAATTTACCAATGTATATCATCCTAGGAGTCAAAGAAAAGCACCATGGTTTTCCCAGTCTCTCAGGGCAATGCATGTTTGTTTTCCCCAGTACCAGAAGGACTGGGAGGAGGGAATTCCCCTCCCTTTCATTACCGTGTGGGGAAGCACTCTGGAATCATTAAGTCATGTGCTACGTGAGGATGGTGATGTTTCCCCGGCGGTGTTTTTTCTCGGTTTCAGAAAATTCTTGGCTAAGATGAGGTCGATGGCACTAGTGCACCAGTCTGCCAGTCCGCCCAGGATGACGTGGGACTATGAGGTGGTGCTACACATTCTGGAAGCTGGAGAGATGGGATTGGCATTGGAGCCGGGTCCTGGGAAGGCTATGATGGAACTGTGTGGTGACTTCAAAATGATGATGGATAAAGTCCCTGAGAAAGATAATGTAAGCAGGAAAATTGTAAGAGATTGTGGAAGATTTGGATCTTCTGAAAGACTGGTTGAAGTGTTGGCTCAGCCATGGTGCACCTTAGTGAAAGAGTTTTGGGATGCTGAAAAATGGGGCCATGTTAAACCCCATGAGGTAGAGGTTTCCGAATTTGTGAAATGTCAGCAGGCCTGGCATGATGTAAGCTGGGGTGAAATAGGTTCCTTGAAGGAAGTGAAGTGTTTATTTCTAGAGACTGTGTTTGTATCCAGCGAGAGTCGGTGGACGTTGTTTTTACTGG
>NC_069420.1:55622730-55644790 GCF_026875155.1 Cherax quadricarinatus
CTTAAAGTAGTCTCAACTGACTGCAGCCATGGCTCTAACCTATCGAACGACCGTCAAAAGAGAAGGTTGGGTATGGAAGATTAGCCGACCCACTAGTGTCGAGACCTGAGCCACGACTTAACCAACTGTCAGGGAGGCTTCGCCCTACCGCGTGATCACGCCAGCTGAGGCACCATTGTCAGTGTCAGCAGGAACTGAACTACCGTTAAGGCCACTGCGTGTCTTAGTCATGACGTCAATTGTTCAAACGCAAAGCAGATCACGAAGAGGGTAAACAGGTCAGAGCAAGAAATGATATGCACTGGCTACAACTCAACACGGAGTCAGAGAGAACACAGCACCATGGTACTAGGTAAGCTGCTTAGTGATTGAAATAATTTGAGCGAAACAACAACAACAAAAAATAGTGGTACACTCTGAAACACAAAATAAGAGATGTATGCAAGTGAATGAACTACAGGGGAGTACACAAAATGATGCTAAGGGTATTTAATAATTGCACCAGGAGACTGACAACAAAATTTATGAAAACTAGTTGAACTTTAAACACTGGTAGCAAAAATTGCACAAATTTTAAAATAAATCAGGTGTTACACAACACAAAACTGTGTTGCAAGCATTCTCAACATGCAGGAAAAGGTTGCTGGTGCTGGCAGTTGCAATTTGGAGTGCAGGAGATGAACGAAGGTACTGGGTGCTGAAGGTCCTAAAACTTTCAGTGATGCGCTGGTAATACTACACGCCTAGTAGCATTTGTACACTATGGGGCTTCAATGACGTAGGAAAAATTATCAGAATGGACTTAGGAAGAACAGGGAAGACCGGAGAACTCTGTGGACGTAGAATATATAAGAAAATGTGGCTAACTTGGCGTTACCGCAGTGCGTGGTTTGTTTACACTGGCAAGCATGTCTGGGCGCGCTGACTGACTGCGACATCAGCACACTGAGGACAAAACACTTACTGCACTACATAAACGTGCTAAAAAAAAACTTAGGTGAAGCTATGAACTGGTACGAGGAGGTTTTACTGTAACTAAGCACTGGGGGAAATCAAGAACTGGTGATGAACTGGGAATGTAACAGCAAGGAAAAGAAAAATTTATCTGGGCAAACACAAAAAAAATGCACTGGCTGAGGATCCGTGGACGTTGAGTAGTTGTAGACATAATGATGAGTCACGAACTGCTGTGGGGGCTTGAACTGGGCTGGCTTAGGGGCTAAACCAACTAGATCCCACATGGTTAAGCCAGGTAGAACTTCTTGGAGGAAACTGCGAGGAAAAACAACACACACTGACGGAGATGGACGTAGTTTGCATAGTAGAGAAGTTGTAGGAGGCGGGTGTGTACACGCAGACTAGGTACCAACCAACCCAGAGCTGCCTCGTGGTCAAGCGTGGATCCAAGTGAAGCCAACACACTAAAACGACCTCACCTCTACTTCTTGTAGCTGAGAAGGGCGTAAGGATGCTGTAGGAGACAGGAGAAGGGTGCTGGACAGGGTTGAAGGGCTGTAGAGAGCGATGAGGTGAACATGTGACTGCTAAGGCCGGAGATGACGCCGTGACGCCTATGTCCAGATTTTGTGGGAAAAAATCTAGGACGATGATCTATCTCACGCCCCGTCAAGACGCTGGGAGTACCAGATAACTCTTTAGGCGTTGGATGATGATGGATGATGTTGACTGGTGTTGACCGATGGTGTTGACTGGCGTCGACTCCTCCACCCCGAGAGTAGGCTCACAATGCCATTGACTCCGCTGCCATCACTGTTATTCTTTTTCTTCTGTTGAACAATGGTTTAGTCTGATGGGGGTAAAAAAGGGTAAAATGAACACGGTGGACTTGTTTGGCAAATTTGGGAAAGGAGTGAGTGCAAAAGGGGGCAATGGGGGGGAATGCCCGATAGCCATCCGTGGGGGGGGAGCAATTGACCTCTCAAGTCATCGGCGGGAAGTGAGGACGAAGGGGCCCAGCATCCCCTGACCGGGTAAGCCTACAGAGGGCGCACTTAATGCCATGAAAATAACTAAGCTGGCAGAAGCATAGGCTCTGTCTGACAGTACAGGCTGCTACATTTGCTGGGCCTGCACCTGCGTCCCCCCGAGCGACAATTGGGGGGCTCAAAGTGCAAAAAAATACTACGCAGCTACCCCAGGGAGGGACTGGTTTTTTCGCTCATTTGTAAAAAAAAAAATGGTATAAAATCAACAGAAAAAAAAAAAAAATCTCCACCCGGGGAAAAATACATTATTTTCCACCGGGCCGCCCGGGAGTTCGTTGCAAAACTACTCAAATTGTTCCTTCCTTTAGGAGCGATTCCACCCGGGTTTTCGGTTGTTGGCTTTTTCCCTAGTAGGTCTTACCACGATTTCCTTTTTGGGGTCACCAGTCTTTTTATTTTCAATATCACTGGCATTTTCCCTAATTTTCATTTACTTTTGATTAATTTCCCCTTTATTCCAAGGGGAAATCAATTTATTAATTGTGTGTAACTTTCCTGGCCACGACACAACACTTTGACATTCCTGACAACCCCCTTGTCACGGGTAAAATTTTAAATATTTTTCCCAGAGGCCAAAATGTTCGGTTCCCATATCAACAAAACAATGTCACCGGGTTGAATTTCTGTCTATTTATGCCTCTGTCACTCCTAAAATGTTCCCCAAAAGTGTAAGAAATTTTCCTTACCCACACAAAACCCAATGATCAATTACTTTTTTTTACTTTTTAAATTTACACCAACACTCCGCATCTTTTAATCTTCATCCTTTTTCAGGTTTTTTCTATAACGGGGGCAGCTTCCAATTCCTTTCCCACAATTAGGTGAGAAGGGTTAATACATCTGCATCAGGTGTATCCCATGTACGAGAGGGCCTATTTTTTATCCGATTCTTGCCTCCACTAGCACGCACGAAATTTTTCCCAAAATTTAAAATTTTCTCCCAGGTAGTACTTTCAGAGACACCTTTTCACGTGCCAAGTCTTTCGTAAGCCCCCCCCCCAAAGGGGGGCTCTGGGAGTAATAAATTTCCGGGTACACCCTCGCGGGTTTTGACAAGACTAACATCATTACATTATTTAATCTATCAAAGTTGAGCACCTGCAAAAAATTTTGGGCATATCGAATAAACTCGGAAGGATCTCCTAGCTGCAAATTTTCGAAACACTTATAAACTGTTCGCAGACAATCCTGGTCCCAAATGAACTGCCCAGACCTTACAGGGAGCAAACAAACATACCTTTCGGGGGAAAACACCATCTGAATACCTTTTAAAAATTATTGGACCACTATAGTCTACACCGTTGCATCAAATGGTTTCACTAATTGTACACGCTCCTTTTGCAATGGGGGAAAGGGACCGGGGTTACTTTAGGCTGGCATCCACCAGTGAACTTTAAAAAGATTTAATCCCCCTTTTTTAATGTTTTGCCGCCTTTGGGGAATTGAAATTTTCCCTAATACAATTTAAGGTATCTTGTACCCCACTGCTTTACATTTTTGGGGCATTTAAAAACAATTAAATTTTTAGATGATGACTTTGGGCAGAAAGATGGGGTTTACATATCCCCCCAATTCAGCATTTTGTAACCTACTCGGGGCCCTAATTACACTGTTTTCAAAATACACCCCCCAATTTCTCTATTATGGAACCTTTCCAATTTGTCTTTCCATTATCAATTTAATCTCATTTCCATAGTTTTTCTTCCTTCCCTCTTTATCCATTACCCAAGAGGATGTAAAAACTTATATAGATATTCATCTTGTTGAAATTTTAAACCCCCTTTAGTTTACATTGATTAAATTTTGGGGGTAAAGAAGAAACCATTTATATCATGGCTAAGGAAGGCAAACAAATTGGGAGCGGTGGTCACAGTTTTTTCAAAGGGAAATATACATTTTTGTACGGGCCCAATTTACTTTTTTCCCAACCAGCCGGTCCTTTAAACCAGATACGCATTTCAAACTTACAAAAGAAAACCTCGGGGACAAAAATTAGCTGGATTCTCCTCACCGGTATATGATTAAATGTTAAAATAGCGACCCAAACATTAACTTTCTTGCAGCTGTTTAATTCACGACCTTTTTTGTACGTACAAAATTTACTGTTTCCATTATGAATCCTTTGAAAGGATACCCATTATCAGCCCAATTACGTTCACATATTTATCCCTGCAACTTTTTTTCTATAATTTGTAATTTGACCCTCATAAATAGCTGTTAATTCCAATGAGGAAAACATGTGTTTTTAATTTGGAACACTTTACCCTCAGACATAAAAAGAGAGAAACACTATTACATTGAAGTAACTTTGCTTCATAGCCAATTTGAAGCATCACAAAAAATGTGGAGAAATTTTTTCCCCCATTTGGGATGGCCACCTGGTGTGGGAACCCAACATTGGAATTTTCTTTATCACCAATTAATTCACCCCACCTGTTAATGAACCTGGGGTAAATTTCACCCAATACTTTAATTTTCCATGTTTCCTGATTAATAATTTCCCTCTTATAGAAGGGGTGACACAAAAACCAGGGGATAAAAAATTTTGGGAAAAACTTCAACAAGAAAAAACTCTCTTAGCTAATTTTTTGGGCATACTGTAATTATTATTTTTCAACATTAAAAAAATCTCTTTCAGTATCCCAAGAAAACCCCAATACATTACATTTTTGGTACTTCATCCCGGGGAATCTTTACTTATTTTTTCCTTTAATTTGGGACAATTACTGTTCCTTCCCCAAAGGCATATTTTTCCTTTGCTTATTTTTTTAGCCTCCTTAATCATTAACATTCCCTTCAGTTGACGTAACCCAAAAATTGTCCACAAAAAATTGTTTTGCTCGTTATTTTACTCAGTGGACTTTCCATACTTTTAAAGGGTGTGCATTATCGTTGCTTGAAGTGGGAAACGGCTGGATGTGCCCCAAATAATAGTCCTAAAGCGAAAGGTTTTGAGGGGTAAGGGTCACGGTTTCAGGCCCTAAAAAACAGGGACAATCCGTCAGCCTCTTGAAAACCCTCTTAGGAAAACTTTCTTATTCAGCCTAAAACATAAAATTTTTCACCCGAAATTTTAATAAGATATCTCCTAAATTTTTTTCCCTCAACACGACCAGTCATCAAAAATCATTTAAAAAAAGGGCATTTTTTTTTACTCCTGGCATACAGTTAAACCAATCCCCAAAGGAGTGATCTTAGAATCCTTCTTTACTCCTGATGTGGGAAATGGACCATAAATTTTTTGGCTTCTCAGGAGGGACCCCTTCATATATTTATTAATTAATGTTACAATTATATCTTTGGGGAGTTTTAAAAATTCTGGTGTCTTACTCAGTTTGCGGGGCTGACCTTTAAAAAGTCCCTATGCCCTTCTGTAATTAGTGGGCAATTCTGATGGTTCAGTCTCCCCGGAATCGTCCCGTATTGTCCAACAAGTTTTCATCCCAGGTTTGTTTTTGAGTAAAAGAATCGTCGGACTTTCTCATTTACATTTATTCCAATGTGTCTAATTTCCCCAATTTTTGCACTGGTCAACACCATCCCCATGGAAGAATTTTACTGGGCCCATTTCATGGTAAGACACACAGTTATGGTATTTGGGTTTTCCTTAGTCATGAAATTTTTTTCAGGAATTTCCCACCGTACATTTCATGGCCCCCGCAGTCTTCAAAAGGGTGGCACCACATTTCTTTACCATACCCCCTTTTCAAGGAGGCATAATAGTCACTTCCTATCAAAATATTTTTGGGCCCCAAATCTCACTTACACCAAAGGGGCTAAAATTTTCATTTTGGAGGCTTTGTGTAGCTTTACTAAGCCCCCTGTAGATATTTTTTTTTTGAAGTTATCTACAGTTACTGATTTAAAACTTTTTTTTCATTGCCCAAAACCTGCAGTACATAAACATGTATACAATTGAGCCTTTTTTCTGAGAAAAACCAAAAAAAATTTTAGAGTTTTTAGGATCTCCCTCGACTTTTATACCATCAAGACATTTAGTTTAATGAAAGTACGTTGGGATCCCTGTTTTAAAAATGCAGTTACATTTTTTGATTATGATTTATCACAATTTTTCCTGTAACACAGGTGGTATTCAGCAAAACCCTCTTATTAACATTAGCAGCAATTTTTACATTAGCTACTTTTCAGGATTGTCAAAATTATCATTATTATCAACATTATCACATAGACCTTTAAAAAGACTATATGGCTCTTCCTTTGTGACATTGATAAAATTTTTTAATTTGGGGATGACAAACCTTTAATTGTGTTACCTAAACACCTGAAAACATCTGTCAAGTTTTCCCCCAACTTTCAACTTTATCATTCCATGAATTTTGTGCATTGCAATTTTTAAAAAATGAGTACCCCTTTCGAAAAACATCTTCTTTTTTTTGACTGGTTTCCTATTAATGTGCTACTCTTAGGTGGTACTTATTCTCTTACCTTGTGGAGAATCATTTTTTCGATTCCTCTACTTGATATGCACTATGCAACTCTTTTTTAGGAAAAGAAATTTGATTATTTCCTTGGGGTAATTTTTCCTTTGGAATTTACAGATACCCAAATTTTATTGTTTCATCTTTTTAATGAGTTTTTGGGGGCTGGGCTTCAACTGAACAATTAATTTTGTTACCTGTTCTTATTCCTCCAGACCAAAATAACCCTTTTGGGTACTTGTTTTTGAGAGTCATTTAAGTGTTTTACAGCTTAAATTTTTTGTTCTATGGCACTCAATAACCATCGATTCCTTCAATTATATTTTATTTCTTAAAATTTTTTAGAGTGCCTCCAGTTTAACCTAAACTGCTGTATACCTTTGTAATGTGATCTGGAGATTTTTAAAATTTCAATGATATTCACAATCCCATCTACTTTGTTCTATATTACCCTAATGACCTTCAACAAGTCAACTGCTTCCTTGTAAAACCTCTCATTGGGAAAAGGGTTGTATGATTTGTGAACTCCTCTAATTGTCCTTTTAGGTAAAAAATTTATTAAAAGGGTAGATCACTCCTGTCATGCACACGCTTTAAAAAATTTACCAAAAATTTTTCCCAGTTTTCTCCAGGGTTAAATACAGGGAAACTTAATTCCCGGGTTTTGGCAAAGACATTTATTTGTTGGGGGAGTTGATTAACTGTGGTTTTCACATTTTAATTTATTTAAGGCCTGCTTTTAAAATGAAAAAATCTTTTTCCCCAATTCAAATACTGATTTAAACATAAAAATCTACTTTAGTCGGGTTCTACACGGTTTTTCTAATAAATCTCCTTCATATTTGTTGTAATATAATTTGTATGAATCAATTTTATTCCCCAAAGCTTTAAATACAATTTTAAAAACATATATTCACAGTTTCTTTATTCATTAATTTCCCAAACACTTATTATATGCCTTGGTACATGACCTTTTCTAGCTTTTAGTGGTGCTTTTTTTTGCTCTTTTCCATAGTTTGTCTTTTATATTAATTTTCTCTTTTTAGCCCTAGCAAGTATTAAATTCAACTTAATTAAAAACACGATTTTGTACTGAATTATGCACTTTATAAAGGTAAATAGTACAATTTCATTTAATAAATCCTAGTACACTTTAGTTTTCAATTTCGTAAGAAAAATTTTAAAATAAATTTTACTACACCGAGCTTGCAATTACACTACACTGGCCCAAATTGTCTTTTTCAAATTTAAATTGTAATAATCCACTACACATTTAAAAATTTTTAAAATTAAAAATCCCCCCTTCTTCATTTCACATATAATTTTTTAAGTAATTTAAATGGGTTTAAAGACTTCACTAAAACATCCAATTTATGAAAGGGCCAACGGGCAAATTAGGTTACCAGTAAAGGTAACACAGATATTTTTATTTTCAAAGTTACTTGACAAGTAGGAATTTGGGCCCCCTAGGTCACAAAAATGTCCCCCCTTTGATACCCACAACTGTCATGTCCACAAGTTGCTCAGACCTATAATTTCAAAGAAAGTGCATCACCCGGAATTCTGGAAATAAATTGGTTTACCGGGGATTTTACCTGGAGAGAGTTCCGGGGGTCAAAGCCCCCGGGGCCCGGTCTGTGACCAGGCCTCCTTGAGGTAAGAGCAAATAAACAAGAACAAGAACTAGAAAGAAAATAGAAGAAAACCCAAAGGGGTGTGTATATATATGCTTGTACATGTATGTGTAGTGTGACCTAATTGTAAGTAGAAGTACCAAGACGTACCTGAAATCTTGCATGTGTATGAGACAGAAAAATGGACACCAGCAATCCTACCATCATGTACATTAAAATTAATGATACTTATACACATTTACATAACAGAAAGAGAATATATCTTAATATCACTCACCAATTTGACTGGAGATTAATGTGTATCATGCTCAAAACCTCACTCTAACCAAATTTATGAAGATAATACTGGCCAGAATTACAACACAATTTAGATAGCTTATCTGAGGTTCCTGGAGCTGTCTTGTCCAGTCGCCTGATATCTCAAGTTATGCAGGAATGCACATCCAACAATTTCGGCTCCTATTTGAGAGGTGTCAGCCCAATTTAACGTCTAGAGCACAAAAATTCTTCCGATTATTCACTAACGTTTGTGTTGACTAGTTCAAACATGGCGAGTCTTTACTGCGCAGGCGCAGGCTTCCCATTTTTTATAACATATTTTTTATTAAATACAATGTATTACACTAATTTACATAAAAAATACACTGTATTTTTTCCGGAAAATACATTATTTTCCACAAGTATGTCATTGATGTCAGCTAGGACTTGTACATGTACTTGTTGTAAATATTATTGTTATTATTATTATTATTATTATTATTATTATTATTATTATTATTAACAAAGATCGGAATAGCGAATAATTAAATATCACTCAGTTAGCTTTGCTAACTGCGTGATATTTAACACGATGAATTATCTTCTTAAGAACATTGTAACGAAGCCATCATGCACGTACTCACGTACATGTTACCCGAGCCTCCTAAGTACCACATTTTTTGTCTCATCACACTAGGCTGTAATGCTTGGATTGCCATCACATTGTCTTTTACTTAAGAAATATGTCATTACAATTTGAACACTACCTATTAGCCCTTTTAATACATATCTTAACACGATGAATATAGAGGTTGTAAAAGTAGACCATAACTGACCTTTTTAAAAACTGATCTTATCAAAATGATCAGCAGGGGAAAGTGTAGCCATCTTTTCTTGATGTATTACTCATCACTCCCTCTCCCTTATTCTCTTTATAAAAAGCATTGGATGAATTTAATGAGTGTTCAGATCCTGTGGTAGTTATCTAACACCGGAATACTTCGGTATGAAGCAATCAACCACGTGGTCGCGCTGCAAATCTTAGCCACCGACATTATATTGATTCTTGCCATAAATACTATGCAAATCTTAACAGTAACACTAAGTTGGAAATAAATGGTATCAAATACCGACACAGTGGAAATATAAACACATATGCAGTATAATGTGATCCTTTATTGACAACGTTTCGCCCACACAGTGGGCTTTTTCAAGTCACAAACAGATCTACCTGGGGTGGAAGGTACGGGAGTATTTATAGTCATGTTCAGAATGTTGAGGACAGGTGGAGAATGCTGCATCTGATGATCTACCGGGTGGAGTTATAGAGTCTTGGGTAACTTGGCAGGGGAATTGGACAAGTTGTGAGTAGACCTTCTGTAGTGTTCTATGTTCTTATGTGGGATAGCGATGAAGAAGTTTCTTGGCGAGTGGTTCAGCTATGTTATAGAAGCCGTTGTTCTGGTTGAAATTGTTGGTTATAGAGATAAGCGATGATTCCAGGATTCTTCGGGCGAAACATCAAGAGACCTCCAAACACGTATTTCAGAACACCAATATGCAGCAGGACTGACGATACAAGGAATGCCTGTGTACAACATCGCAATTCACAAAACCATTTAATTAACTATAGAAACTCAAGACTTATCGCCACAGAAGACAACACTCAATACCGAAGAATCCTGGAATCATCGCTTATCTCTATAACCAACAATTTCAACCAGAACAACTGCTTCTGTAACATAGCTGAACCACTCGCCAAGAAACTTCTTCATCGCTATCCCACATAAGAACATAGAACACTACAGAAGGTCTACTCACAACTTGTCCAATACCCCTGCCAAGTTACCCAAGACTCTATAACTCCACCCGGTAGATCATCAGATGCAGCATTCTCCACCTGACCTCAACATTCTGAACATGACTATAAATACTCCCGTACCTTCCACCCCAGGTAGATCTGTGTGTGACTTGAAAAAGCCCACTGTGTGGGTGAAACGTTGTCAATAAAGGATCACATTATACTGCATATGTGTTTATATTTCCACAGTAACACTAAGTTACTGTTCGATGTATTAAAAAATAACACTTGACTTTTGTGGCTTTAATAAGTATTTACATAACCAGAAATTGTTGAGTATTCTCTCCAGCGCACCTGAGATAACTCTGACCAACCCACCAACATCCTCGCTCATGCAGCATCACTCTGCACACGCTGTGTTACCACACCTGAGATAACTCTGACCAACCCACCAACATCCTCGCTCATGCAGCATCACTCTGCACACGCTGTGTTGCCACACCTGAGATAACTCTGACCAACCCACCAACATCCTCGCTCATGCAGCATCACTCTGCACACGCTGTGTTGCTACACCTGAGATAACTCTGACCAACCCACCAACATCCTCGCTCATGCAGCATCACTCTGCACACGCTGTGTTGCCACACCTGAGATAACTCTGACCAACCCACCAACATCCTCGCTCATGCAGCATCACTCTGCACACGCTGTGTTACCACACCTGAGATAACTCTGACCAACCCACCAACATCCTCGCTCATGCAGCATCACTCTGCACACGCTGTGTTGCCACACAAATTATAATAATTAGCTGGCCAGAAGCGACTCTTACAGAAAATTTATATAATGATATTGTATCATGTGCCATATAAATGATCATATATAAGCAAGTATTAATTAAACTAAATTGATATTGAAGGATGGTAAAACATACACAAATAACCCGCACATAAAAGAGAGAAGCTTACGACGACGTTTCGGTCCGACTTGGACCATTGACAAAGTCACACTGTCCAAGTCGGACCGAAACGTCGTCGTAAGCTTCTCTCTTTCATGTGCGGGTTATTTGTGTATCGTTCCAGTCACGGTATTGTGCCTTTTTTTGTTATTTATGGTAAAACATAGTTATTATGGCAACACTTCTGGGTAGTAGATAATATAATGGTTTTTTGGTAGTAGTGGAGGGAAGGAAGTAGTAGTAGTAAGAGTAGGAGGGGGCAGTCAAATACTAAGAAAGAGAAGCACTGCCCAGGAGCTGGTGCCCACAGAGGGTAAGAGCAAGAACATCGACGATGGGATGGGGGGGGAATCCTGGTTGAATCTTCCCTAATATACCATTTTCCT
This sequence comes from Cherax quadricarinatus, assembly GCF_026875155.1. NCBI lineage: Eukaryota > Metazoa > Arthropoda > Malacostraca > Decapoda > Parastacidae > Cherax > Cherax quadricarinatus. The sequence goes on from NC_069420.1 coordinate 55,634,216, forward strand.
TATATGAATCTTAGTCCTAGCTTCGTCTCTGTAGATGCCTTCCTCTCCCACTACATTGTAATATGCTCCAAACTTCAGAACACTCGTGACCTAACCTGATTCCTCCTTTTCTCTTCTCCCTCTTCCCCTTTCCTCTTTCCTTTTTCTCCTTTGCGTTGTCTTTCTTCTGCCCTATGTAGTTGTTCCTTCTTTCTGTGGGCACCAGCTCCTGGGCAGTGCTTCTCTTTCTTAGTATTTGACTGGCCCCTCCTACTCTTACCTCCTCCCCACTACTACTTCCTTCCCTCCTCTACTACCACTACTACTACCACCTCCTGGTATATATGCCCATCCTGATCTCCTTTTTGTTAGTGTGACTTTGTAAATGGTCCAAGTCGGACCGGAACGTCGTCGTAAGCTCCTCTCTTCTATGTGCGGGTTATTTTTGTATTGTTCCAGTCCAGTCTTTTTTTGTTATTTAAGCTGTGTAAAAAAGTAATACAAAAATAGGATGACTTATTATTGGATATAAGGATGACTTGGTAAGCTGTATGAAGGGGGCTGTCGGTCAAAAAATTGTAGCTCTTTTGTTTACCGTCCGATTTCCTCCAGTTTTGGTACACAAGACAAAGTGTTTTCACTCTTTGTTAAAAATATTTATAAAAAATATACCTCAAACAACAACTGAGAAAAGGCTGAAAAAGGATTAACTTACTGAAAATGCCCTTGTAGCCAAATTTATTCCTATATGGGACGACGTAAGGTTATTTGGACACTTGGTGCCGAGAGAACAATGCTAATACGACTTTCTAAAGCTATAATGTCCTCTAAGTGTCTTATCTTTATTTCACAAAAAATAAAGTTTGTTAGTTCTTGGAATGTTGCAAAATATCTGCCCTTTACTCCCACATAAATCCCAAAATAATTGGAATATTTCCCAAAAAACAGCTTTAGTAAATAGAGAAATCATTATTTTACAATTTCAGTGAATATTATTCCATTCAATTAAGTAATAAAGGAAGAATTATGGAATTTAGGTGAATAAGTTACTTCCGAGATATTGGCCTGGAACGCCGGCCGGCCCACCGTCTCGATTTTTTTTTTTTTTTTTTTTTATGTTTTTTTCGCGAAAATCGCGTTTGTTTGGGTGTATTTCTTAGTAAACTGATGTTCTAGTGCAGTTAACCTCTTCAAAACACCGTTTTCTCTTACTCAGAGACCAAAGAATACGACATGAGAGGATTCACTCATTTATATCGATATATTCCCGATGGTCTCTCGCCATATTATGGCTTATGTTATTCAGTCTAGATTATATAACATGTTTGTATGTTATTTATAGTGTTTATTATATCATATTAGATCAATTCTGATAGATAAATAAGCCGTAGAGTTGATATATAAGCTGATATAAGCGTAATAATGAAGCGATTTCTCCTGGCACTCTCTGGAGCCGAGCGTTCCCAGATGGTGCCTGGTTGGCTCTAAGTCTACGGATAAGCTCCGCCTACTGTTATATTAGTTATATTATATTAGAAAGAATAATGCAAGAAAAAGAGATAAAAAACAAGGAAAAATTTAAAAATATTTGGGCTGTGAGCAGACTCGATGCCCACATCGCCGTCACCATACCTGATATAAATGACTATAATTTCTTGTAGAAACGTCGTAGAACATTCATTCTGGTACCATTGTATTGCCAAAGAGTTAAGCTATTTTTCGGTATAAATAACTCAATTTCCATAATTTTTCGATTTTTTTTGAGAGCGGGCGGATAATTGCCCAATAGCCCCCCTGGTGGTTAACGCTCTGCTTCACACGGTGAGGGCCTGGGTTCGATTCCCAGCCAGAGTAGAAACATTGGACGTGTTTCTTTCCACCTGTTGTCTATGTTCCCCATCAGTAAAATGGGTACCTGGGTGTTAGTCGACTGGTGTGGGTCGCATCCTGGGACACTGACCTAAGGAGGCCTGGTCACAGACCGGGCCGCGGGGGCGTTGACCCCCGGAACTCTCTCCAGATAAACTCCAGAAACTCCAGGTATGGGATATAGAAGATCATGTATGAAATATAAGGTTGACCTGGCAATAGATATAAGGTTGACCTGGTATGGGATATAACAATGACCTGGTATGGGATTTAATCATGACCTGGCATGGGATATAATCATGACCTGGTATGGGATATAACCATGACCTAGTATGTGATATAACCATGATCTGGTATGGGATATAACCATGACCTGGTATGGGATATAACCATGACCTGGTATGGGATATAACCATGACCTGGTGTTACAAAAAACGCGATTCTAAAAGCTTAGAGATCTCCAGTGAATACTAGAAAGGACTGCCCTTCTAGCATCCAGCCTGTTACTGGGTTTTCGTAACAAGTAGTCAGTATCCTTGTCCAATTATCCATTAGAATTCAATATGATTCAATAGTGCTTCAGGATTACAACTGGTAGGCTACTAACTAGAGAAATGAAAATTTAATAAATTTATTAAGTCTAGAGGTATATTATCAAATTAAATTAAATTAAATTAATCACAGTAATCAAAATAATATCACATCTCTCGAGTACAGTATTTTTTTTTTATATTTTATTTAAATACAGCACAACATATAAATAATTAAAATAACACATGAATTAGCCATTTGCAAATACAATGGCCTACCATCAACCCCATTACATATCCTGAATGTTTTGTTCATATTCTTACTAAGGATATTCCATCACCTAACGGAATGAAAAGAGCAAGATGGCTCCTGCGCAAAAAATTACATTAACAAAGTCAAAAACCTCACAATTCATGCTTGTGCAAACACAACCCCACCAAAACACTGTACAATAAGACCCCTTGCAAAGTAAACAAAATATAATACAGCATTCAAAGATAAAGTTATATATTACAATAACTTAAACAAAAGGCAAACCTAAGCCGACAATAAACAGTGCAATGACACATACCACAATAAAACTTCCCGCCTAAACAATGAGCAGCAAACACCTAACAGAATGAAAAAAAAAAACAAGATAGCTCCTGCACAGAAAATAACATTAACAAAACCAAAACCTCACAATTTATGCCTGTGCATACACAAAACCCCCCACAGCTCTGTACAATAAAACCCCTTGCACAAAGTACACAAATTATAATACAGCATACAAAAAAATATAATTATACATTACATTAGCTTAAACAGTAGGCAAACCTAAGCCTACAATAAACAGTGCAATAACACATACCACAAAAAAAAATTGAGCAGGAAACACCCGCAAGTAAAAGACATAACATTATACATACAATAACAGCCCAACGTTTCTGTAACTTGATTTTTTTTTTATTTTATTTAAAATTCTATTACAAGATGCAATATAAACATACCATGAAATGGTACATGTAATGACAGAACATTCAACACTCGTACCACAACGGTCCACTAAGTGAACATACAAACAAAATTACCGTAGATAACCTAACTCAACCTACAATCTACCTAGAAACACAGTGTTACATAATCACAAAGATCTTCATAATACACTGATGTAAACATTAACATCCAACACTTCCACTATCCCCACCCGCCCCTCTACAAGTTGAAACCCTAGCCATTCTCACGTGGTTAAACACCATAACAATATGTAACATTAAAAAGTTACCATTGCCAATCTCACGTTATTATACACATTGTCAATGTTAAACGTTAAACAAGTTAATATTATAGCTACTCTCATGTGGGTAAAAACAATATCTATATTAAACATTAAAAAAGTTATCATAGCCACTCTCGTGTGGTTAAACACATTATCAAAATTAAACAATAAACAGGTTAACATCATAGCCACTCTCGTGTGGTTAAACACATTATCAAAATTAAACAATAAACAGGTTAACATCATAGCCACTCTCGTGTGGTTAAACACATTATCAAAATTAAACAATAAACAGGTTAACATCATAGCCACTCTCGTGTGGTTAAACACATTATCAAAAGTAACAAGAAACAAGTTAACATCATAGCCACTTTCGTGTGGTTAAACACATTATCTAAATTAAACAATAAACAAGTTAACATCATAGCCACTTTCGTGTGGTTAAACACATTATCAAAATTAAACAATCGATAAGTTAACATCATAGCCACTCTCGTGTGGTTCAACACATTATCGATATTAAACAATAGACAAATTAACATCATAGCACTCTCGTGTGGTTAAACACATTATCAAAATTAAACAATAAACAAGTTAACATCATAGCCACTCTCGTGTGGTTAAACACTATCAAAATTAAACAATAAACAAGTTAACATCATAGCCACTCTCGTGTGGTTATACACATTATCAAAATTTTTTTTTTTTTTTAAATTCCAAGGTTTAGTCATCGTGGTTTTAAGGTTATCCTGTATGCAGTGAACATAACCATAGATTCCAAAATCATCATTCATCTCCCTTCCACTCTATTCATAACCCTCCCACCATCCACACAAAGAAGCCTAAACCAACCCACCCTCATGCATCCCCCGGTAGGAGACCAACCCTTTGCCCGCCCTCTGGGTTCATGAGGAGGAGGCCCCCCACAGTGAGATTCCGGTAACCCTCCGAGAAGCTAACTACCCACCTCCCCCCATAGACGTGCCTATTCCTACACATAGTTCTATAAAATCTCGCTGCTAACGCTTTTATCCTCAACTCTCCCCTAACCTCCCTCATCCCCCAAGATATATGTAAATAATCCGCCATAACATACATTAAGGCTCTACCCACATCACCCGGCACCCCATTTACATCCAACAGTAAGGCCCTTAGGAATGGCCATTGCCCCCCCCCAAAAATCTGATAACTCTCACCATCCATAACCTCACCCCCTCCAAAGAGGGACAAAAATATACCGCATGAAAAGCCGTTTCGATGTCCCCACAATGCAAGCATGAGTCCTCTCTCACAAGACCCATTCTACACAACACATCCCTAGAGGCCAATATTCCCATCAGAAAACGATATACTAACTCACGTACCCTCGCTGGTATTCTAAGCAATCCAAACTTCCTCCATATGCTTATCCAGTCATATGTTGAATATACAGCAAGCCCCTGTAAGACACCCTTGCCCACCACAGCACTCACCATTCGTTTGACCTGTAAAGTGGACACCTGTTTTACATGTAATAAAACCCTCATGTCCTCACAATACCTCAAATCCCTTCCACACCACCATTTCCGTGCATCCTCCATTACCCTACCTACCCTGACTCCTCTGTTCCCCCCAGTCCGGATATATCTTTGTTTAATATATAAAGCCATTACTCTATGTCCCAATGACATCAGGCCAAGACCCCCACGTCTCCCCTCCGTCATCACCACGTCCTTGCTCAACCATGCCCTCCCAAACCCCCACACATACCTTAGAACCTTCCTCTGGATTTCTGCAATATCCTCTGCTCTTAAAGGGAACACCTCAGCCACTCCCCACACCTTACTGTAAACCAGAGAGTTTGACCACTAAAACTCTCTGCTGTAATTGTTACGTCCCTATCCCTTAAGCCTCCTAGCCTACCCAAAACCCTGCTCGTAACTAATTCCGAATTTATCTTTCTACTCTCCTGCACTTCCGCCATGTACCATATTCCACAAACCTTAATTCTGTCCACTACTGACCATCACAACCCCTCCCCCAATCTCCCTCCCACCCAATCCCCCACCTCTAATAGTCTCGACTTCATTAAATTAACTCTCATCCCCGTAGCGTCCCCAAAAATCTGAATGATTCCACCAACTTTCCTTAGATCTTCCTCATGCCTTACCAGCACAGTAGTATCATCTACGTACCCCACATCCCCCCCCCCCCACCCCCCTAATCCGTGTTCATTCATCACCTCATCCACCAGCCCATAAAATGGATTCTGTACGCAGGCAAACAATAACTGAGAGAGTGGACAGCCCTGCCTCAAACCTCTCTCCATCAGTACTGGGTCCCCAACTTACCATTAACCTGTACCCTAATAACTGCTCCCTCATACAAGGTTTGCACCCATCTCACCACCTTCTCCCCCAAACCCAACTCTTCCAAACAAACTTTTAAGAAATCCCTATTCACACAATCATACGCATTAGCCCAATCTAAACCAAGTATTCCCCCTCCGGCAGTCCTCAATAAAATCCCTTATGTGACTATGCCCGTCCCTCATACTTCTTCCCGGAATGCCAAACTGTCCCCCATGTACCACTGATCCTAGAACCTTCTTCAGTCTATTGCCCAGAGTTTTAGCATAAATTTTATAATCTGCACACATTAAGGATATTGCTCTATAATCATTCAATACTTTCCCATCCTTCTTCTTCGGCACCAACACAACGATCCCTGTGTTCTGGGTCTTCCCCATCCTCCCACTGCTCCACATATGATTCAAGACTTCCACTAACCCATACCTAATGCATTCCCAATAAACTCTATAAAATCATTCGGTATTCCATCAATGCCCGGCGTCTTACCCTGACTCATCCCGTAACACCGCCTCCCCCACCTCCTCCTCACTAATACTACCCTCCAGCATTTCCCGTTCCTCTTGTCCCAATACAATAGTATTCTGCATAACCCCAACTACCTCCTCACTGACAACTTCCTTGTTCCTCCTCCATTTCTCCCTAAACCAATAATCAGCATAACCACTAATATCATCTGTATCGGTAAGACCTTGACCCACCACATAACCCCCCCCCATCAGCAACAACTAGATGTGCTATGGTAGTCACCTTCTGCCTTTCCCTAAATTTTCTCAGGACATAACCTGATGGTCGATCACCCTTTAACACCTCCTCTAATCCTGCCCTAACTCTAATCGCATTAAACCTTTCATTATGTAATCCTTCAATCACTACCCTTAAGCCATCCACCTCACCTCGCACATCTCCCCTTCCCCCCCCCCGTCGTAAACAGCATTCAGATGTCCCTCCAGGTAGTTTTGCAAACCATATCTCCACCTTGCCTGTTCCTTTCCACGTTTCCTAAAAAACTCTGCTATACCTGTTTTTGCCCGCATCTCCCACCAGTCAAGCAAATCCATCCCACCATCCCTACCCTCCCAGCAATGTCTCCACCATTCCTCAAAGGATGAGCCCTCATCCCCCTCCTGCAGAAGCCTCACATTCAATTTCCAATACCCAGCATATATGCATAATATACCATCCACCCGCAGATCAGCTATCACCGCCCTGTGATCCGAAAAACCGACATCAAAAGCCCTCACTCTCTCCACACCTATCCCCTGCATCACATATATCCTATCTAACCTCGCCCCATAATTCCCACGAATGAACGTGTGCTCCACCCATACTCCCCCCTACCCACCACATCTACAACTCCTACATCCCTTAACACATCCCTTAGCGCACCCAAAACACATCCTGCCCCCCTCGGGGACACATCACCATACCTAATCACACAGTTCCAATCACCTCCAATTACAGTTATGGAAGGTAAACCCCGCAAATAATACAGTAAAACATCACGAACAAAATCAACTTTGACTCCAACATTGTTACATGCCGGCATATATACACCAATGAAACATACTCTCCTCACCCCCCAGTGCCCATCTACCCTTACAACCCTCCCCCCTCCCCCCTCCTCCCAACCCATGACTTGCAATGGGCTGGTCTCCTTGACAGCTACTGCTACCCCTCCTTTTAATTGCAAAGCATTACTGACAAACATTTTATAACCCCTCAAACTCAATTCACATCCCTAAACCTATGGTTATGCTCCTGCAAAAAACATACATCCACATCAAACCTTCGTAAAAACCACTCTAACCAAACCCTTTTTACCTCAGTTTTAAGCCCATTGACATTTATTGTGACACACTTGAATTTGCCAGAAGAGGGGGCTTACCCCTATGCCGCTGTATCTTACTCACTTCACCTTTCTCAGTACCTGTACCATTTTTATCCTTTTTTCTAACCTGTCCTCCAGCCCCACCTTGCCCCCCCCACTGATCTTCCCCAGTACACCCCCTCCCCTGCTTGCCTTTTCCCCTACAACTACCCATGACTTCTTCCCGGGTCTCTGCCCAGGTGTTAAAACCTCATCGAGGTCAAAAGCACCCACAGTCCTTTTGCGTGAGTTCTCACTCACACACAAATCTACCTCCTCCACGTCCTCTTGATGGACTTCCACCACCACTTCCCTTTCCTCTCTATCATTCCTCGAACCCTTCACCTGTCCCTGCTGCTCAACCATCAGCTGTATCTCACTTGACTTCTCAGGACCATCCTCCCCAGCCACCGTCTCGTCGAAGAACTCCTGCAACACCGCTTTCAGCAACTTCTCCTGGTTAGACTCTTCCACGTCTACCCGTCCCTCAGGCGATGGGGGCCCCTCCCCTGTCACCTCCGGGATGGTTACACAGGTACCGACCGTCGATACTTCCCGTTCTACCTCTTTACTCCATCGACCACTCGTCACTGCTTCCTCCTCTCCCAACTCAGGCATCAACTCACATGGTCTCTGCTCCACTGCCAATGTACCAGGAGCCCTGGTAGGCTGCCTTCTAGGACACTGTGCTGCCATATGGTCATATGAGCTACAAAGTCGACAGGTCTTTCTCTGGCCGGCATAGTGTACAAAGACCTGCGTCCTGGACTCCACCAGCATGACGTAGGACGGTATAGGCCTAGCCAACGTCATTTTGAGGGTATAAGAGCCCTCAGGTCGTCCCTTATATGGCCCTTCTTTCCATACTCCCATCGTTGCTGAATGAACTTTACCGTAGTTGTTGAAAACCTCCTGTATACTGTACGCCGTCGCCTCGAAAGGGACATTCCTCACCTTCACCCACGTATAGTACCTGGATACGTCGTGCATAACAACGTCCACTGCCGAGTTCACTGTCACCTTCCTCTCCTGGTACTCTTCAACAAGTCTGTCATAGACGCCGGTATGGTTCAGTTTCAGGAATACTCTGGTCATCCCATTTAAGGCAACGCCATATACTTCCTCGTTGGGGACACCATAGGCGTTCCTGATGATAGCAGGTAGCAATGTATGCATCGTTGCTCCAGTAAGCGTTCCACGTACCAGCTGTATACAAACAGTGTTAATCCGCTGTCCCACTCGGTACGCCATTTTGTCTTCTAGTTGCTAAAGGTCACCACCAGAGGGCAGGTGTAGCTACTAGGCATGCGTCCTCTCTCCCCGGAGGTCGAGAGACCACGAGTACAGTATTATTGTGATGAAAGCACATATCACATTTATAATTCTTAAGTACCGTCTGGTACATTAACATTTAATAAGATATTACAAATATGTACAAGTAAGTGTGTATGTGTGTAAGTGCTCTAAGTAGTTCGCTATGTCTCAAGACTCGACTAGACTTAAACAAGTGACTGACAAAGTCCTCAAACTAACTTCTTGACCGACTGGCAACCAGAACAGTCTGCTTGAACAACAAAAAGAATGCTAAGCCCAATAGCAATATAACAAGCGACTGCGACACAATCAGGATCAAGGAGATAATATAACGACACTAAGCAGGGACCATCAGCAGATCCTCCACAAAAGTTACAAAACTCCCATACTACTGAATCTAAGTTTAGCATAGGAAAAACCCTGACTGTGATTATACACAGATACCAGTACAAATTAGGTCATAAGCTATAGCTAAGGACCTGAGATACTCAGAGTGTCTATGAGACACACAACCTCAGTACAACGTCAAAAATCACTAAGTCTATACAAGGTTCTGTGAACAGAGTTCTACAGAACTAACAAGAATAATGAGACAGACAATCTGTCCAACCACCAAGCGAGTCTAGAGCAGACTTAATACTTCAGACGAGGTGAGGACACCCCCCCTCGATCACGTGATAGCTCCGTGGACAGCACAGCTCAGAAGCCGGCAGTCTAACGAGTAACAAGCAATAATTACAGTAGTTCGACAATCAAGACTTGAACTGAGCACATAATATGTAGCATCTTAACAACATAAGTCAAATAAGAATATAAAGCAATACATTTACGATTTAGCTATTATCGCAAATATAAGCAATATAAAATTAAATGAAAAGGTAATATACATTATATATATATACATAATAATCATTGTAACCCATTCAGGGGTTGCAACCCCCCCCCCCAACACGACAGACGGTCGCACTAGGAGTTGCATTAATGTCTTTCACATTACTGATTACTCAGGTTACATTACTAACAATATAATATAAAAATTAATCAGTCTCTTGTGCCAAGCACTTCTACAATTTCACAGCGTCCGTCACTAGGATATGCCCCTAGTACTAGGGCAGTACACAGTATCGCATCTCTGCATACTCGTGGTTATGTACATCAGTGTAGAGACAGGATAGCGTAGATGAGCTGGGCACGATGAGGCTCGATCATAATAGATGAGACTGCATTCCACTCTTTAGTAGTGGTTGTAATAAAGTTGGTAGAATTACCGACAATATGTAAAGTAAAAGGACACAAGTGCAACTAATGTGACATTTATTGTGGCAACGTTTCGCTCTCCAGGAGCTTTATCAAGCCATTACAAACAATACATGGACACAGAGGGTATATAAAGGCTCAAGTGAGGT
>NC_069420.1:55645290-55680614 GCF_026875155.1 Cherax quadricarinatus
AGACTTCTGGGAATATTCCAGTGACTTATATTGTATATATATTTAGAACAATATTTAAAAAAAAATTTTTTTGTATTTTTTTTGGGTAAACAAGTTTTGTAAACAATATATTGATTATTATTTTTTGTGTGCTTATTGGGGTTGTATACAACGAGTGTATATATATAACATTGCACCTTACTTTGGTCTCACAGGCCACATAAGTTATGTGAAAAAATAAAATAGTGAAAAAAACAAATACAAGTAAACCAAAGTTTACCAGGTGAGCGACAGTCGCCGCTGTTGTCATACGCTGCTCATTTTCTACAAACTTCATGCCTTTATATCTGGGTAAGTACTGATGAGAAAATTTTTTTTGGGGGGGACTAAAACAATCAGAAAAATAATCTTAACATTTTCATAAGAAAAAATAATTTTTTTTTTCGAACATTTTGCGACACCAGGAGACACTTCATCTACTCCTACCTTATCTCCCAAAACATACTCAACCCCTGCCAATTTGGATTCAGGCCAAATAAAAATACTAATGATGCTATTATACACATGCTAGAACATATATACACTGCAATAGAGAAAAAAGAAGTCCCACTGGGGATCTTCATTGACTTACGTAAAGCTTTTGATACAGTTAACCATGATTTGCTCCACGTAAAATTGTCACACTATGGTATAAGAGGGCACTCCCTCAACTACCTCAAGTCATACCTCAGCAACAGAAGCCAATATGTGTATGCAAATGGGCAAACTCTTCTGCACAACCAATTACAGTTGGTGTCCCACGGGGAAGTGTCCTTGGCCCTCTTCTCTTTCTCCTATACATAAATGACCTACCAAATGCTTCGCAATTACTCAAACCCACACTATTTGCAGATGACACTACATACGTCTTCTCCCACCCGAGCCCAGTCACGCTAGCCAATACTGTAAATACAGAATTACAGAAAATATCTACCTGATGAGGACTAACAAACTTACACTAAACATTGACAAAACCTACTTCATTCAGTTTGGGTAACAGAGCTACAAAATGTCCCTCTTAACATAATGATAAAGGGAATCACCTATCACAAAGCTAACAGAGGGAAAATTCTTAGGAATCCACCTTGATAATAGACTCAAATTTCATACACATATACAACAAATTTCTAAGAAAATTTCCAATACTGTAGGCATACTATCGAAGATACGGTACTATGCTCCACAGTCAGCCCTCCTGGCCCTATATCACTCTCTTATTTACCCCTATCTCACCTATGGAATTTGTGCATGGGCTCAACAACAAGTAACCATCTCAGACCACTAATTACCCAACAAAAGGCTGCAGTTAGAAGATAACAAATTCTCACTATAGGCAGCACACTCCACCAATATTCAATACACTAAACCTATTCACCATACAAAACATTCATACTTATTACTGCACCTATTACATACATAGAACATTTAACTCTGATATTAACCCTCCCCTCAAACATCTCCTTGCCAACCTCAACAGAACACATGACCATAACACAAGGCACAGATCACTCTTTGATGTTCCTCGTGTCCATCTCACACTATGCAAAAACTCAATGCACATAAAAGGCCCTAAAATCTGGAACTCATTACCTGTAAATATAAAAGAAACACTACCTGTTTATAAATTCAAGTCTCTCTAAAAGATCACTTACTCACCCAAAACCAAATAAATACTGAATAACTGAACCTTATAAATTGTATATCTTAAATGTTTCTCACAATTATATCACATAAATGTTAAACCTAAAACCCAATCTAACTTTATTATTTTTTAAATACACTACCTAACAGAATACTCCATTCTACTGAATGTACAACAATGCATACAACCATATGACCTGTCTTTGTAATACTCACTTGTGCTTTATAGTAATCTGTTTACATTAAAGTTTTATCACCGATGTCATCATTGCTTAGTTCATCTTAATTTAAATTTTTAAAGCCAGCCCGTAATGCTATGCATAGAAATAAGTGGCTTTGGCATACTGCTCTTTTCTGTATTTTTGTACCTCTGTATGTGTGAAACAAATTTTTAAAAAAAATAAATAAAAAATAAATTGGGCCTTTTCCCGACAGTCAAAGGGTTAAACAAGTAATGGTAACTAAAAAAAAGTCAAAAATGTTAAGTATAAATTGTACTGATAGTAAAAAATGGTATTTGATAATAAATTTGGTAAATAAAAAATGGTATTTGAAAATAAATTTTGGTAAATAAAAAATGGTATTTGATAATAAATTTGGTAATAATAGCAATTAATAGTTTTTAAAGAAATATGAGGTTGTAATATGGACAGAGAAAGTATTAATTAAGCAAATATTTAAGCAAACAATAGTGATTAAGAAAATTATATAACAAAAGGGTGACTTATGCTTACTAGAAAAATCACATTACTGAGGTAGTTGATTTGATTACAAGAGATTGTACTGTGAAATTTGTACAATAAGGGAGCAAAACATACACTACACATGGCCTTAGGAGGATATTGTTTAGTTATTCTCTGTAAGATTAATATCCCTGAGAAATCATGAGAGATCATTCTCATTCGTGATTGTGTACAGTTGACCTACATTTTTTTTTCCAAACTAGAATTTTCCCATCCCGTGTGAAGCATTGGTGTATTGTGTCATTATTCACTCGCTTAAGTTTTCTGACTCTATACAGAAGGTTCTGACATTTTTTGGTGAGACACTCGTTTATGTATACCTTTCTTTACTTTAATAGACGTAATAATTAAGTCTTTTTTCCAGTCTTGTGAGTGGAATCTAAGCATAACACTTTTTCTACAATGGGACCCTAGTAACCTGGCTTCCTTTATTTCTGACTCTGGTACTGTAATTTTTGTTTGGTCCTTAATGATCTGGAGAGTAATTTCTTTACTGTTTGTTTGGTTCATATCACTGGGAAAAAGTGGACTGTTAACTATTACTGTGTCCAATAGTTTTTCTTGCTCAGTTGTATCTTGGAGAGCAAAGTAGTCGCTGAACTGGTTATCTAAATTGTTCTTCCATTCTTTTACTGCTTCTTCAACCTTTGTATTAAGAGATATTATTTGTTCTGTATGGCCATCAATGACTGTTTGGATGGTCTTGCCATAGTTAGTCATTCCTGGTGTTAATAACTTTTGTTCAAGACTGAGGATTTTGTTCTCGAGTTGTGTCATCCTGGTGTCTTGTTTTGTTAGTGTCTCTCGAAGATTCATATTTTCAATAACTAAGGTGGAGATGCATGACTTTAGGGTATCTGGATCGTTGGTCATACCTGGGTGACTACTTGGTAGGTTGAATCCGGTGAAGAGAGAGGTGGTAGAGGTGGAGGCAGCCATGTTTGGTGTTATTGTTGTGGTGTCGCACTGGGCGGTGGTGAGAGGGGTGGTGGATGAGCTGGCATTGTCCTGGGTACACTTGTTGAATAGTCGATTTTTCGGTGTTTTCTTGCTGGCCTTGGTGCTGTTTCCTCTGAGATTACACCTCATAATACTACAGGAATTGTTGTGATCTCTGTTTTGTAAGTACATTTGCACTTTTCACAGCAATAGCTTTCTTGATTGCCTTTTTCTTGGCCAAGATAGTAGCGATAGTTTTATGGGGTTTGTTATACAATCTGGCCAGCACGGAGACACACACTCCATTTTTGTATTTTGCAATGATCTCTTTCTTAAATCCAATAGTATTTCTCACCCTTTTTACCACAGGGCTGGCACTAGAAGCTTTCTTTGGTGGCTTATTTAACAGTTACAAGCACTAAAAATAATGTAATAATACAAAATGTATTGCATGTACGTGTGGAATCGTCCTCACTGGCTTGTAAACAATGACACATTGGCTGTACATGGAGTGGCCAGGCCAATCAGGCTGCACGGACACGTTCAGGATGAATGACTTTAACCGAGTTCTTTGTCATTAACTGAGCCAATATTTTGATGCAAAAACGTGTCGTTATCCAATTTTCACATTATTCGATGACGTCATTAACTGAGAGTCCACTGTATTGTAATAAACAGAATAAAGGAAATCAGCCCTAATACACATTATTTAGGTATGCATACTGGTCAGAGAGCCCATTGTAAGTCAGAGTCATCGGTAAATGAGTACATCGCTAAGTGAGAAGAGGCTGAAATATTATTATTAAAATATTTTTTAACACACCAGCCATCTCCCATTATGGCAGCGTGACCCAAAAAAAAAAGGAATAATATTTTATCATTGACACTCCATCACTGTCTTGTCAAATAAGCGCTGACACTACAGTTCCAAATGGTGCGTCCCACCTCCAGGACTCGAGTCCATCTAAATGAATCCCTTAATGTTACCTTGTTCATAGTACAGCAGCACATGAAGTCATAAAAAACCACTTGCCTCCACTCACTCTAACAGGCTTACTGGATGATTAATCCCCTCGCACATAAAACCTCCTTTACCCCCTCCTTCCAACCTTTCCTAGGATGACCCCTACCCCGCATTCCTTCCAGTTCAGATTTATACGCCATCCACGTTGTATTACTGTGTTCCAGAGTCTCTAAATGTCTAAACACCTTAACAATCCCTCCTTAGTTCTTTGGACATATTTAATAATGCCATACCTCCTAATCTTCAAGCTACTAATTCTCTACATAACATTCGCACCCCATATTGCCCTCAGTCACATCTCTACTGACTCCACCCTCCTTGCTGTAACATTCACAACCTATGCTACGCATCCATGAATAACGTTCTTCATCTCCAAAGATGCACAACTCACTTTTCCCTCCCTCCTCCCATCAATTCTATGGCTCACTTCATGTTTCACAGACCCAGCTGCTGACAAGCTCACTCCCAAATACAGTAGAGCCCTGCTTTACGACGTTCTGCCTTACGGCATTCCACTAATTTGGACATTTCAAATTATGACCAAAACTCGCTATATGGCTCCACCCACCTGACTCTAATACAGTCACTGTGCCCCACCCAGTTTGTTTACATTCTCCATGAGCAGTGAGTCTCCCTATTATGTCTGGAAACTTTCCAAAATTTCAAGAGTTTTAAGGATATTTCATGTTTTATATTTATTTATTTTTTATTAACACATCGGCCGATTCCCACCAAGGCAGGGTGGCCCAAAAAAGAAAAACTTTCATCATCATTCACTCCATCACTGTCTTGCCAGAGGGGTATTTTACACAAAAGTTATAAAACTGCAACAGTAACACCCCTCCTTCAGAGTGCAGACACTACTTCCCATCTCCAGGACTCAAGTCTGGCCAGCCGGTTTCCCTGAATCCTATCATGTTACTTTGCTCACACTCCAACAGCACGTCAAGTATTAAAAAGATTTGTCTCCATTCGCTATCAAATACGGTCACACATGCTTGCTGGAAGTCCAAGCTCCTCACACACAAAATCTCCTTTACCCATTCCCTCCAACCTTTCCTTTGCCGACCCCTACCCCGCCTTCCCTCCACTACAGATTTATACACTCTCAAAGTCATTCTGTTTCGTTCCATTCTCTCTACATATCCGAACCACATCAGCCCTCTGGATAATAGTTTTGGTAATCCCACACCTCCTCATTTCCAAACTACGAATTCTCTGCTGCATTATATTCACACCACACATTGCCCTCAGACATGACATCTCCACTGCCTCCAGCCTTCTCCTCGCTGCAACATTCATCACCCATGCTTCACACCAATATAGGAGTGTTGGTATAACTATACTCTCATATATTACCTCTTTGCTTCCACGGACAAAGTTCTTTGTCTCCACAGACTCCTCAGTTCACCACTCACCCTTTTCTCATCATCAATTCTATGATTCACCTCGTCCTTCATATATACAGTGTACCCTCATTTTTTATAATTAATCCATTCCAGAGAGTGTGACTATTATCGAAATTGACGATTTGCAAATCCATTTTCCACACAAGATATAATGTAAATTATATTAATTCGTTCCAGACACCCAGAAGTACCAATAAAATTTTTTTTTTTACTTAAAGATAGATTTACATGCACAAAAGAATGAACATTCAACATGACAGTTATCTTTATTGAAGGCTGTTGTTGATGAATGGAAGACAGGGAGGAGGAGAGGGAAGAGCAGTTATTGTTTGGAAGGGGAATCCCCCTCCATAAGGACTCTAGGTCACTTCAGGGGTCACTTTTCTAGCCACTTCCCTAGCTTACATATAGATTTACATGCAGAAAATAATATCAAATAAATACAAAGCACTAATAAAATGTATTACCTGGAGTTTACCCGGAGAGAGTTCCGGGGGTCAACGCCCCCGCGGCCCGGTCTGTGACCAGGCCTCCTGGTGGATCAGAGCCTGATCAACCAGGCTGTTGCTGCTGGCTGCATGCAAACCAACGTACGAGCCACAGCCTGGCTGATCAGGAACCAACTTTAGGTGCTTGTCCAGTGCCAGCTTGAAGACTGCCAGGGGTCTGTTGGTAATCCCCCTTATGTATGCTGGGAGGCAGCTGAACAGTCTCGGGCCCCTGACACTTTTTGTATGGTCTCTTAATGTGCTAGTGACAAACCCCCGCTTTTCATTGGAGGGGTGTTGCATCGTCTGCCAAGTCTTTTGCTTTCGTATTTAGTGATTTTCGTGTGCAAGTTCGGTAAATAGTCCCTCTAGGATTTTCCAGGTTATATAATCATGTATCTCTCCCCGCCTGCATTCCAGGGAATACAGATTCAGGGAAACCCCAAGCGCTCCCAGAAATTGAGGGTGTTTTATCTCCTTATGCGCGCCATGAAGGTTCTCTGTACATTTCTAGGTCAGCAATTTCACCTACCTTGAAAGGTGCTGTTAGTGTGCAGCAATATTCCAGCCTAGATAGAACAAGTGACCTGAAGATGTTATCATGGGCTTGGCCTCCCTAGTTTTGAAGGTTCTCATTATCCATCCTGTCATTTTTCTAGCAGATGCGATTGATACAATGTTATGGTCCTTGAAGGTGAGATCCTCCGACATGATCACTCCCAGTCTTTGACGTTGGTGTTTCGCTCTAAATTTTTTGGCCAGAATTTGTTTTGAACTCTGATGAAGATTTAATTTCCTCGTGTTTACCATATCTGAGTAACTGAAATTTCTCATCGTTGAACTTCATATTGTTTTCTGCAGCCCACTGAAAGATTTGGTTGATGTCCGCCTGGAGCCTTGCAGTGTCTGCAATGGAAGACACTGTCAGCAGATTCGGGTGTCATCTGCAAAGGAAGACATGGTGCTGTGGCTGACATCCTTGTTTTATGTCGGATATTAGGATGAGGAACAAGATGGGAGCGAGTACTGTGCCTTGTGGAACAGAGCTTTTCACCGTAGCTGCCTCGGACTTTACTCTGTTTACGACTACTCTCTGTGTTCTGTTAGTGAGGAAATTTATAGACCATCGACCGACTTTTCCTGTTTATCCCTTTAGCACGCATTTTGTGCGCTATTACACCATGGCCACACTTGTCGAAGGCTTTTGCAAAGTCTGTATATATTACATCTGCATTCTTTTTATCTTCTAGTGCATTTAGGACCTTGTCGTAGTGATCCAATAGTTTAGACAGACTGGAGCGACCTGTTCTAAACCCATGTTGCCCTGGGTTGTGTAACTGAGGGGTTTTTAGATGGGTGGGGGAAACTTGCTTCTTAGGACCCTTTCAAAGATTTTTATGAATGGGATGTTAGTGCTATCGGTCTGTAGTTCTTTTCTGTTGCTTTACTGCCCCCTTTGTGGAGTGGGGCTATGTCTGTTGTTTTTAGTAACTGTGGGACACCCCCGTGTCATGCTCCCTCTCCATAGGATGGAAAAGGCTCGTGATAGGGGCTTCTTTTCAGTTCTTGATGAACACGGAGTTTTCCCTGAGTCTGGCCCTGGGGCAGAGTGCATGGGCATGTCAAATTTTTCGCCTGTTCGAAGTCATTGGGGTCAGGATAACATCAGATAGGCTTGTGTTAACCAAATTTTGTGCTCTCTCATAAAAAAAATTTATTTTGATCTTCGACTCTCATCTGGTTAGCGCTTGCTAAAAACTGAGTCATATTGAGACTTGAGTAGCTCACTCATTTCCTTGCCCGTCATCTGTGTAGGACCAATCTTGTTAAGTAGGGGCCCAATACTGGATGTTGTTCTCGACTTTGATTTGGCATAGGAAAGAAATACTTGGGTTTCTTTCGATTTCCCTTTATGGCTTTTAGTTCTTCCCCGTGATTCCTGACTTCCTATAAAATTCCTTTAGCTTTAGTTCGATGCTTGCTTTTTTCTCTGACCATGTCTTTCCCCACGCATTTCAGATATAAATTTACCTCTTTTAGCCCTCTGTTATTCTTTTCGTCGCCTGTAAAGGGAGCGCCTGTCCCCTTTCTATTTTTCACTACTCCTTCCTTTTTCTTAGAGGAAAAAAGCCTTGTGCCCTAATCGAGTGCCACCAAGTTAATCTTTCTAGGCATACGTTGGGGTCCGTGTTGCTTAGTATATCTTCCCAGCTTATATCAGTTAGGACTTGGCTTACTTGGTCTTACTTTATGTTTTTGTTATTGAAGTTGAATTTGGTGAATGCTCCCTCGTGACTAGTCTCATTATGTCGGTCTGGGGCTCCACACATACATGTCTGAACCTCAATTATGTTGTGATCTGAGTATATTGTTTTTGATATGGTGACATTTCTTATCAGATCATCATTGTTAGTGAAGATGAGGTCTAGTGTATTCTCCAGTCTAGTAAGCTCTATTATTTGCTGGTTTAAATTGAATTTTGTGCAGAGATTTAAAAGCTTGTGTGAGTGTGAGCTTTCATCAGAGCTGCCTCCTGGTGTTATTACTGCAACAATATTATTTGCTATATTCCTCCATTTTAGGTGCCTTAAGTTGAAATCCCCCAGGAGCAAGATGTTGGGTGCAGGAGCTGGAAGATGTTTCCAGACAGTGGTCAATTTTTAACAGCTTTTTCCTGGAATTGGCTGGGATGTTGCATCCGGAGGCTTGTAGACTACCACAATGACTAGGTTTTGGTTCTCGACCTTTACTGCTAAAACTTCCCCTACAATCATTTGAGGCATTTAGCAGTTCTGTGCAAACAAGTGACTCTGCAATGTACAGGCCAACCCCCCCCCCCCCCTTTTTGCCTGTTCACTCTGTCACATCTGTATAGGTTGTAACCTGGGATCCATATTTCGTTGTCCAAGTGATCCTTTATGTGGGTCTCAGTGAAAGCTGCGAACATTGCCTTTGCCTCTGCAAGCAGTCCACGGATGAAAGGTATTTTGTTGTTTGTTGCTGGCTTTAGACCCTGTATATTTGCAAAGAAGAATGTCATCGGACTGGTGGTATTGTTGGTACTGGGGGGGGATTTTTTTTCCGGCATTAGTATCTGTATCTGTTGGTTTGGAGTGGAGGCCATCGACTGTGGTTCCACTCCAGGAATGACTGGATTTGGTGTACGATTTCTGCCATTTCCTGCCAGTTTTTTTTTCCTTCCTGGCACTAAAAAACCTCTCCCTCTTGAGTGGCTGGGCTAACCCAGGTTTTCCCATGGCCTGGATGTTTTGTACCTTTTTGTACCCTTTAGATGGTGTGGCCTGGCAATTTAAGTTATAGCACAGTTCTTTCCTGTACTGAAGAGGTACACATTTCAGGGTTGAAAAAGCTTACAGGAAGGAGTTTGCATTTTCCTGTTGTCATGTGGGCATGGCATTTTCTAGGGTGGTCATAGTTGCATGTCCCGTCTGTTTTTCTCCAGATTTCCCATGTCTGCAGATACCAAGTGCATAGTATGTGCACAGGCTTGGTTTCCGTTTGCCTTGGGTTTCTGTGACTGTATTCCCTGTTGGTGCATGTTTCCCTGTCTTATTCCTATCCTCCCTAGCACCAACAATGGAGCTCCCACCAGTTGTTTTTGGTAATATATCCTCACTATAGCTAGTGGAGTCCTCTTGTTTGCTATTTCCTGTGGTATTTCTAGTTTGCAATATTGGTTTTATCTTATCTTTGACTACACTGTTTCCCTACTACGGCTCCTGTCCCCTATGAGGTCATTTATATGTATTCCTTCATGCATAATAATTCCCGACTACCTGGACAAAATCTCCAGCTTCACCATTACTGTCTCCCAGGACAGCACCTCCAGCTTCACCATTACTGTCTCCCAGGACAGCACCTCCAACTTCACCATTACTGTCTCCCAGGACAGCACCTCCAGCTTCACCATTACTGTCTCCCAGGACAGCGCTATCAGCCCTACATTTACTGACTACCAGGACATCACCTCCAGCCTTACAGTTTCTGACTACATGGCCAGTATCAAGGGCAGTACCATTCAGCCCAGACTTTTTATGTTCCCATCTGTTGTAGAAAGCTTCCAGGTTGTCTATGAAAGCAGCTTTGGTGTTACCCTCTTTTAATACCCTTGTGATTTTAGTCCACAGATTTTCCTCATTTGGGCATACCCAAAAACACTTCCCTGTTTTAATACTGCTTGTAGCTAGTTCTTGGATATCTGCACAAGGGGCGTGACACCAATTTCCACAAAAATGACAATTTATCCATGTGGAAGCCTGTTTGTTTGAATGTTTAAATGAACATTTA
This sequence comes from Cherax quadricarinatus, assembly GCF_026875155.1. NCBI lineage: Eukaryota > Metazoa > Arthropoda > Malacostraca > Decapoda > Parastacidae > Cherax > Cherax quadricarinatus. The sequence continues at coordinate 55,655,861 of NC_069420.1, forward strand.
ACATCACACTTATGTTTACTGAAGACTCTTGTTGGTGTATGGCAGACGGGGCAGAGGGAGGGGAGACGAGTTTATTGTTGGAGAATATGACATAAGAACATAAGAACATAAGAAAGGAGGAACACTGCAGCAGGCCTGTTTGCCCATACTAGGCAGGTCCTTTACAATTCATCCCACTAACAAACATTTGACCAACCCAATTTTCAATGCCACCCAAGAAACAAGCTCCGATGTGCAAGTACCTCTCAAATCCAACCCCTCCCACTCATGTACTTATCCAACCTAAATTTGAAACAACCCAAGTCCTAGCCTCAATAACCCAACTAGGTAGACTGTTCCACTCATCAACTACCCTACTTCCAAACCAATACTTTCCTATGTCCTTTCTAAATCTAAACTTATCTAATTTAAATCCATTACTGCGGGTTCTCTCTTGGAGAGATATCCTCAAGACCTTGTTAACATCCCCTTTATTAATACCTATCTTCCACTTATACACTTCGATCAGGTCTCCCCTCATTCTTCGTCTAACAAGTGAACGTAACTTAAGAGTCTTCAGTCTTTCTTCATAAGGAAGATTTCTAATGCTATGTATTAATTTAGTCATCCTACGCTGAATGTTTTCTAACGAATTTATGTCCATTCTGTAATATGGAGACCAGAGTTGAGCTGCATAATCTAGGTGAGGCCTTACTAATGATGTATAAAGCTGCAGTATGACATCTGGACTTCTGTTGCTTACACTTCTTGATATAAATCCCAGTAATCTATTTGCCTTATTACATATGCTTAGGCATTGCTAATATCAACTAATATCAACTCTATGGCTCATTTATCTATCACAATACAACTAATATGACATAATAAACAATATCAATAACAAAGAAACACGGAATAAACTCTAGAATGAATAAAATAAGTCACTATGCATGTCACAGGAGGTGTTCTGTTGTTGTTGGGTGTATTAGGGCCACTGAGAGCATAAGCCGTCCATAATAGTGGTGAAGCAGCAGCTGAGGTGGTGGTGTTTTCTGTAGCCCTATATAACTCTAACAACATTGGAGGAGTTAGTAGAATCACTGAATCACTGAAGAAGGCACCCTCTACCACCATCAGAACCATCACTACCACCCTCTACCACTATCACAATCACTACCACCCTCTACCACTATTGCAACTGCTACCACCATCACTACCACCTTCTACCACCATCACTACCACCCTCTACCACCATCACTACCACCCTCTACCACTATCACAACTGCTACCACTCTACCACCACCACTTTTGTATCTTTCTACAAACTTTTCCTTAAATTATATATGTTTCTCACATTCTTTACCAAAGGGCTGGCACTAGAAGCTTTCTTTGGAGCCATGGTGACTTATTTAGCAGTTGCAAGCACTAAAACAAGTGGAATATTATGAAATGTATGGTATGAACTCGTGGGATCATCCTCACTCACTGATAAACAATGGCACACTGGCTGGGAATGGAGTGTGAGGCGGCTCGGGGCTGTGCGTACGTGTCCCAGATGAACGACTATTTGCAAGTCGAATGACGATTTGTGAGTAAATGTTTTGATGAAAAAAGTTAAAATTTCCGAAAATTATGATTTTTGAGCCTTACGAAAAACGAGGGTCCACTGTACACCTACTATCCAACTTACAACCTGCCCGACATACGACCATTCGACTTACGACAGTGTTTTCTATGCCAAATTTCTGGGAAATAAACAACTGTTTGTGTTGTACACAGTGTTTATCCTAAACCTTACAGAATAAAATAAAGTACTAACAGCATAAAAAGTAAAGAAAAAATGAAATACAGTGGTCTCTCGTTTATTGTCCTTAATCCATTCCTGGAAGTGGGACTATTAACAAAATAGACGATTTTCGAATCAATTTTCCCCATAAGAAATAATGTACATACAATTAATCCGTTCCTGAAACCCAGAAGTATTAAAACAAAAAAATTTTTTACATGAAATATAGATGTAGTACATAAACAATGCAATGGGACATGATGAATGAAACATTAACAGCATAACACTTTCCTTTATTGGCAATTCTTCTTAGTGTATGGAAGACTGGAGGAGGAGACAGACTGAATTACTGTTTGGAAGGGGAATCCCCTTCCATCAACACCTCAGGTACCAAGTGCTTTTCTGGGGTTGCATGTCTTCTCTGTTTCCTAATGCCACTAGGCCCAGCTTGAGAGGCACTGGAGTCCTGTCTTGCAAAAAAACTGTCCAGAGAGCTCTGTTTCTGGCATCTCTTTAAAACTTCCCTAAAATGGGCCAAGACTCTGTCACTGTACAAGTTGCCGATATGGCTTGCAACATCCTTCTCAGGGTGATGTTTCTCTATAAATCTTTCCATCCTACCCCACATTTCAAAAATCTCCTTAATTTCTGAAGAAGGCACCTTCTTCCATCTCTTCCTCCTCAAATGCAGCAAGATTCTGAGCTGTGATTTGTTGCTGCTCCTGCTGAAGCCCTTGCAGCTCCTCAGTGGTTAGCTCTTCATTGTGGTAATCCACCAACTCTTCCACATCCTCCAAACTCACATCCAACCCCATGGAACTCCCCAGTGCCACAATAGAGTTCACAACTGACATAGGCTCATCAGGGGCTGCCTCAAACCCTTCAAATCCTTCGTGTGGACACAATCTGGCAACCAGTTTCTCCAAGCAGAGTTCAAAGTCCTCGTAGTGACTCCCACCCAAGCCTTACCTATAAGGCTTACGCAATGGAGAATGCTGAAGTGTTCTTTCCAAAACTCTCTTTGGGTCAAGTGAGTGTCTGATGTCACAATAAAGCACCTTTGAAACAATGCTTTGGTGTAGAGTTTTTTAAAGTTTGAAATGACCTGCTGGTCCATGGGCTGGAGGAGAGGAGTGGTATTCGGGGGCAAGAACTTTACTGTGATGAACTCAAACTCCTTCAGAATTAGGTCATCCAAGTTTGGAGGATGAGCAGGTGCACTGTCCATTACTAGGAGGCACTTGAGATCCAATTTCTTCTCCAGAAGGTAATTCCCCACTAGCATTAGCACAGAACATGAGCATCAGCCTGTCTTTCATAGGCTTGTGTCCTGGCAGTGCCTTTTCTTCCTGAGTAATGTAGGTCCTCTTTGGCATTTTCTTCCAAAAGAGGCCTGTTTTGTCACAATTGAACACTTGTTCAGGTTTTGGTCCTTCAGTCTCTATGTACTCCTTGAATTCCTGCACATATTTTTCAGCCGCTTTTTTGTCAGAACTGGCAGCCTCACCATGCCTTATCACACTGTGTATGCCAGTATACTGTACAGTGGCCCCCCGTTTAACGATATTTTTTCAATCCAGAAGTATGTTCAGGTGCCAGTACTGACCGAATTTGTTCCCATAAGGAATATTGTGAAGTAGATTAGTCCATTTCAGACCCCCAAACATACACGTACAAACACACTTACATAAATACACTTACATAATTGGTCGCATTCGGAGGTGATCGTTATGCTTTAAATTCACTCACATCGCCACTAGTTGCAGGCAATTTCTTTACCAAATCGTCATGCAACTGCCTAGCCTTTTCACAAATAAGTGATGTCATAAGACTATCTCCTGCTAATTGTTTCTCATTTATTCACACCAATAATAACTTCTCAACATCTTCGAGTATTGGTGATCTCATTTTTGTCAGCATATTCACCCCCTTTGCAACAACAGCTTCCTTGATTTCCTTTTTCTTGGCCACGATGGAAGATATGGTTGTACGGGACATTATACATCCTGGCCAGTTCGCCTACACGTACGCCACTTTCATATTGTTCAATGATGTTTTTCTTAAATTCAATCGACTTTCTCACCTTCTTTACCAAAGGCTTGGCACTATGAGCTTCCTTTGGAGCCATGGTAGCTTATTTAGCACTTGCAAGCACTAAAATGAATGGAATATTATGAAATATTTCATATGAACAAGTGAGGGCACCGTCGCTCACGGGTAAACAATGGCACACTGACTGGGAAGGGAGGCCGCGGTGGCTCAGAGTGTGATTACGCATCCAGGACGAAAGACGATTAGCAAGTCAACGGACCATTTGTGAGCCAATGTTTGGACGAAATAACACGACGATTTCCGAAAAGGACGATTATCGAGCCGGACAATTATTGAGGGAGCACTGTACCAAAACAAAACAATAAAATAAAGTCATTACAAAAATGTGATGTTGATATTCAGTACAGTGGAACCTTGAAAATCGAACGTACCAAATATCGAATGTTTTGAAAATAAGACCATTTTTTCGGACAAACTGTGTACCAAAAATTGAACGCGTTTCAAATTTTGGACCACTGGGAACAAGACCTGTCCGCTGGCCCGCTCTGTCCGCATCCCCGCGCAGGCGCCGCGAGCAGTCTAGCTTTGTTTATGTTTGAGTGAACACTAACCTGCGCTCTCATTCACACATTTTACGATTATTTCGTTGTGTTTAGTGCTTGTGGGACTGTGAAATAAGCTGCCATGGGCCCAAAGAAACTTGCTAGTGGTACCCCTGTGGTAAAGAAAGTGAGAAACACCATAGATGTGAAGAAGGAAATAATACAGAAGTATGAGAGTGGTGAGACTTGTTGAGCTTGCCAGGATGTATGGGAAAAACAAGTCGACCATCAGTTCTATCCTGGCAAAGAAAGAACAAATCAAGGAAGCTGATGTTGCGAAAGGCGTTAATATGCTAACCAAAAAAAGACCACAAATAGTTGAAGAGGTTGAGAAGTTGTTGCTGGTGTGGATCAAGGATAAAGAGATTGCAGGTGATAGTGTTTCAGAGACGATTATTTGCGAAAAGGCAAGGAAGTTGCATGCCAGTCTGGTACAGAAAACTCCTGGAACCAGTGCTGATAGTGAATTTAAGGCCAGCAGAGGCTGGTTTGAGAGATTTAAGAAGTGTAGTGGCATACACAATGTTGTAAGACATGGTGAGGCAGCCAGTTCAGACAAACGGGCGGCTGAGAAGTTTGTACAGGAGTTTAAGGGGTACATAGACAGTGAAGAATTCAAACCTGAACAAGTGTTTAATTGTGATGAAACAGGCTTGTTTTGGAAGAAAATGCCAAAAAGGACCTTCATTACACAGGAGGAAAACGCACTGCCAGGACACAAGCCTATGAAAGACAGGCTTACTCTTTTGTTCTGTGCAAATGCTAGTGGTGATTTTAACCCCTTCAGGGTCCAAGGCCCAAATCTGAAGTGGTGCCCCAGTGTCCACGAATTTTCAAAAAAAAATTTGTTATTTTTTCTTATGAAATGGTAGAGAATCTTTTTGTGAAGGTAATAAAACAAAAAGTACGAAATTTGATGAAAAATTTATGAAATTATGCTCTCGCGAATTTTGATGTGTCAGCGATATTTACAAATCAGCGATTTTGCCGACTTTGACTCCCATTTTAGGCCAATTACATTATTTCAGTCAACCAAATTCCTAGCTATTTCACTAGTATTACTTCTATTCTATCGATTGAGCACAAGAAATCGCCTAGTCAACTGTTTCAACTACAAATTAAAGTGATCAGAAATTGTTAATTTGGCCAATTTAACACAAAGTTCAAAATATTCCAATTTCAAAATAGGGTCCAGAATAAACAATGTAGGTATTCCTGGAACTAAACTAACATTTGCTCTGTTCATTAGTTATGTTTTGAGGCTTTACAAATAAATTCCATTTTGATTTTTTATTCACATAATGAATTTTTATTCACACCAAAAAATAGAAGATTTAGTGTTATGCAATACTGTAATAATTGTATAAATATCATCACCATATTTGTGAATGCATATTAGACCCACCAGCTGGCATGTATTAGATGTGTGAGGTCGTTTGTTTACTCTTGAATATCGGCAAAAATTTAACATTTCTGCTACTTTGAGCTCAGTTTCAAGCCATTTCCAGTGCTAAAACCAATCAAAATCATTCTATTTCTGTAATATGTCTTCCATTCTATCAAATGAGACCAAGAAATCGCAAATACAACTATAAAAAACATACGAAAAAACACTGCAAAGTTGCTGTTTTCATCGAAAAATCATGATTTCATTTTTTTTCTCTCATTATACAGTGTGCTGCAGGATCTGTTTTATGTGGTGCACACATACCACATAGATGTATTCTCTCATATCTAGGCCCAAATGTACCACTCACAGTTTATCAGAGTGAGCTGAGCTCATGACGTAGATCTACGGTTTGGACCCTGAACGTAAAGCCGTAGATCTACGGGACGGACCCTGAAAGGGTTAAAGTGAAGCCTTTACTTGTGTATCATTCAGAAAATCCCAGAGTGTTTAAGAAAAACAATGTCTTTAACCCTTTGAGGGTCGACAGGCCCTCTCCGAAACTCGTTCTCAGGGTCGGCAAAATTTAAAAAAAAAAAAATTATTTTCTCTTATGAAAAGATAGAGAATCTCTTCCCGATCATAAAGACACCAAAAGTTTGAAATTTGATAGAAAACTTACGGAATTATGCTCTCGCAAAGTTAGCGGTCTCGGCGATGTTTACGCATCGGCGATTTTGCCCACTTTGAGCCCCATTTTCGGCCAATTTCACTGTACTAGTCGACATAAAACATGAATATTTCGCTAGAACTCCATTTTTTCTATCGAATGGGTGCAAGAAACCACCCATTTATGAAATTCAACCATCCAGTACAGTGGTCAGAATTTAGCAATTTTGCCAATTTCACACAAATTTCAAAAGATGCCAATTTCCGAATAGGGTCCAGAATAAACAAGAAAGACATTCCTGGCACTAAAATGACATTTCCTCTAGTCATTAGTCACGTCTCAAGGCCCCTCTTATATTCTTTTGCTTTCCACTTTGAATTTTTATTCTCACAAAAAATATAAGATTACTGTTATGCAGACTACTGTATTAGTGTAAAAAATGGTATAAATATTATTGGTGCACTTGTGAAAGAATATTAGACTCACCAGTTGACGTGTATTGCACGCTTGGCACGATTTGTTTACTTTTTGAAGTTTGGTAAAAATCGAACATTTCTGCTATTTTGAGCTCAATTTCAAGGCACCTTTCATTGTAAAACCAGTCAAAATCATCTCAATTTCTGTAATATGTCTTCCATTCTATAAAATGAGACCAAGAAAACTAGAATACAACAATAAATACCATACGAAAATACACTGCAAAGTCGCTGATTTATTCCAAAAAAATGGTCAAAGTTTTTTTTTTCTCATTATGCACTGTGTGCTGCAGGATTTTTTTAAAACTGTGCACACTGACCACATAGACCCATTCTTTCATATGAAGGCCTACCAGCTTTCTCCCACTAGATTTGAGGCCGCTAGAATTTATGAGTACTAGTACGTCAAAAACCCCTACGCTTAAGACGTACTAGTACGACCAAAACCCTCAAAGGGTTAAGAACAAGTTATGTGTCTTGTGGAAAGCTAATCATAAGGCTTGGGTCACAAGACAAATTTTCAAAGAGTGGGTCAGTGAAGAGTTTTGCCCCAGTGTGAAAAAATACCTCCAGGAAAAGAAATTGCCACTCAAGTGCCTCCTGTTAATGGACAATGCTCCTGCTCATCCTCCAAACTTATTAGACCTCTTGTCTAAGGACTTCAGTTTTATAAAAGTGAAGTTCTTGCCTCCTGACACCACTCCTCTCCTCCAGCCCATGGACCAGCAGGTCATTTCTAACTTCAAAAAACTCTACACAAAAGCAGTGTTTGAAAAGTGCTTTGAAGTGACCACAGACACTAAGCTGACCCTAAGAGAGTTCTGGAGGAATCACTTCAACATCTACAACTCCATAAGCCTTATAGGTAAGGCTTGGGAGGGAGTGACTTCCAGGACTTTGAACTCTGCTTGGAGACAATTGTGGCCAGATTGTGTCCAAAAGAGGGATTCTGAAGGGTTTGAGGCTGACCCTGACCCTGACCCAGCTCACCCTCTGCCTGTTGTAGACACTGGGGAGCACCCTGGGGTTGGAGGTGAGTGGTGAGGATGAGGAAGAGTTGGTGGAGGACCACAGGGAAGAGCTAACCACTGAAGAGCTGCAAGAGCTTCATCTGGAGCAGTATCAGACCACAGCTGAGGAACTTGCTTCAGAGGAGGAGGAAGAGGGAGTGGATGAGGTGCCTTCTTCAAAGATTAAGGAGATTTGTGCCAAGTGGAATGATGTCCAAATGTTTGTGCAGAAGTACCACCCTGAGCAAGCTGAAACAAGCCATCTTTGCAACAAATTCAGTGACAGAACCATGTCCCATTTTAGGGAAATGTTAAAGAGGCGCCAGAAACAGAGGACTGTGGACAGTTATTTTGTGAGACAGGGGTCCAGTGACTCTCAAGCTGGTCCTAGTGGCATTAAAAAACAGAGAAGGGAAGTAACCCAAGAGAGGGCTTTACCTGAAGTCCTCATGGAGGGGGATTCTCCTTCCAAACACTAACCCCAACTCCATCTCTCCACCTCCCTATCTTCCAGATGCCATCACCAATCTTCAATAAAGGTAAGTAAAAATGTTATTTTATATTTTATATTATATGTATGTATTATTTTATATGTATGTTATTTTATATGTATGTAAAACAGTAATTAATCTCAATAAAATGTATTTTTTGTGTGAATATTTTTGGGTTTCTGGAACGGATTAATTGTATTTCCATTATTTCTTATGGGAAATATTGATTCGAATTTCAGACTTTTCAAAATTAGAACTAGCTCCTGGAACGGATTAAGTTCGATTTTTGAGGTTCCACTGTAGTAACGTTTGACTTACGTCCATTTCAACTTACAGTGGTCCCTCGCTTTTCGTAGTTCTCAGCAATCGTAAATTTCGCCAATCATAGGCGTATTTTTGTATAAACATGGACTCGCTTTTCGTAGGTTGACTCGCGAATAGTAGTTCGTCTGGGACGTGTATGCACGGTGTGAGCCGGGGAGGCCTCCCTACCCAGCCAGTCTGGCATTGTTTACCAGTGAGTGAAGGTCCCCTCAAGTGCTCCTACGAAATATTTCATAACATTCCACTCATTTTAGTGCTTGCAAGTACAGTGGACCCCCGCATAATGATTACCTCCGAATGCGACCAATTATGTAAGTGTATTTATGTAAGTGCGTTTGTACGTGTATGTTTGGGGGTCTGAAATGGACTAATCTACTTCACAATATTCCTTATGGGAATAAATTCAGTCAGTACTGGCACCTGAACATACTTCTGGAGTGAAAAAATATCGTTACCCGGGGGTCCACTGTACTAAATAAGCTACCATGGCTCAAAAGAAAGCTCCTAGTGCCAAGCCTGTAGTAAAGAAGGTGAGAAATATGTACAGTGACAAAGTCTTGGGCCATTTTAGGGAAGTGTTAAAGAGACACCAGAAACAGAGCTCTCTCCACAGTTACTTTACGAGACAGGACTAGAGTGACTCTCAAGGTGGTCCTAGTGGCATTAAGAAACAGAGAAGACAAGCAACCCCAGAGAAGCAATTGGTACCTGAGGTGTTGCTGGAAGGGGATTCCCCTTCCAAACTGTAAACAATCCAACCTCTCTCCTCCTCCAGTCTCCCATACACTAAGAAGAATCTCCAATAAAGGTAAGTGTTATGCTGTTAATGTTTCATTCATCATTTCCCATTGTATTGTTTATGTACTACATGTATATTTCATGTAAAAAAATTTTTTTTTTAATACTTCTGGGTGTCAGGAATGGATTAATTGTATTTACATTATTTCTTATGGGGAAAATTGATTAGCAAATCATAAATTTCATTTATAGTAGCTCCTCCAGGAACGGATTAATTACGAAAAACGAGGGACCACTGGACGACCGATTTGTCGGAACCGAACTTGGTCATAAGTCGGATGGCACCTGTACTCTGATAACTATACTTACGTGTACCTGTATCTAAATAAACTTACACACTGTGCTGGCATGCAGGTACAAATTAAAAGCACTAAAAGTGTCTTAATAGTCTTGAGGATGCCATATTAATGATGATCACAATAATAATATACAATAAAAAATACTCTGAGCTGCATTAAATGTTGTGTACAACCTCTAATCACTTAATGACGGAGTTCCATTCCATAGACCACATCGGCAAATGAATTCGTCGCTAAGTGAGGAGCATAATATAATGGTAGTGGGTTTGTGTCAAGAATCTCTGATATTGTTTTAATGTCACCTTTGCACCATTTCTAACATTTCTGGTATATTCTTAAATGTTTATAGAGTAGTGTACTATATACTGAAATAAAAAGAATAGAGAAAATCAGGTCTAATATACAGTATTTAGGTATGCATACTGGTCAGAGAGCCCACTGTAAGTCCGAGCCATCAGTAAATGAGTATGTCGGTAAGTAAGGAGTGGCTGTATTATGTCAATATAAACATTTTCATTAATCCATCTATGATATTTTTTTTTAATTATATAATACACATGTTACATAACATAGAAACATGATAAATCCACCCCAAAGTAGAATAAATTATGAAATGTTAGGTGTAGATGAGCGTGTATCAACCAAAACCAGACATGTTTGTCTGTATGTTTACATCCTCTGCATCCCTCTCCTCTCTCATTTACTCATTCTCTCTCTGTGGTTTATTCGTTTCACCTCGTTTACTCACCTCTCGCCCTACATTAAGACTACAAATATTTTAAGGTCAGTAATGAGTGTACTGTTAATGCATTTTATCACTCTATTGTGCTCCAACTGTCATACTACAGGGTGTCCACAAAAACACTCCCTGATTTCAAACAGGCATAACATGTAACTTTATTGTAATAATCTTTCACAGTAAGTAGCTTTAGATGCAGGATTTCATTCAGTTTCATGTGGTATAGGGTAGCATTAAAGGCACTCAATGTGCACCCCTATGGTTGCTCAGCAAACATTGATGTGATAGTCCATTTCAGTTAAGACGCTATGAAGCATATCTGGTGTTATCATGCAAACTGCTTCAGTGATCAAAATTTTCAGCTCCTCCAGGGTTGCAGGTAGTGGTGGTACATAAACTGTACTCTTCACATACTCCCAAAGAAAGAAGTCACAAACAGCTAGGTTCAGTGACTTCTGGAAGTGGCCTGCGAGGTCACTGTACCTAACTGTTTGTGATGTCTCAAAACTCCAGACCGTCGCGTTAGCCACTGGACCAGCTAGCCACAATAAGATTCGTGCATTTGTGGTCACAGTGGTGCCTATGCTAACCTTTCTATGGTGTAGAAATATACCTAGTTGGATGAATCTTATTGTGGCTGGCTGGTCCAGAAGCTAGCGCAACAGTCTGGAGTTTTGAGACTCTCTGATCGCGGGTTCTATCCCCGCTCATGGTAATGTCTAACAAGTGTATGTAATTTAACTCTTTCAGGGTCGACAGGCCCTCTCAGAGACTTGTTCTCAGGGTCGGCCAAATTTCAAAAAAAAAAAAAAAAAAAAAAAAAAAATTTCTTATGAAAAGATAGAGAATCTTTTCCCAATCATAATGACACCAAAAGTATGAAATTTGATGGAAAACTTACGGAATTATGCTCTCGCGAAGTGAGCGGTCTCAATGATGTTAAGCATCGCAATTTTGCCCACTTTGAGCCCTATTTTTGGCCAATTCCAGTGCACTTGTCGACAAAAATCGTAACTATTTCGCTAGAACTCTATTTTTTCTATCGAATGAGTACAAGAAACCACCCATTTACCGATTTCAACTATCCAATACAGTGGTCAGAATTTAGCAATTTTGCCAATTTCACACAAGTTTCAAAAGATGCCAATTTCTGAACAGGGTCCAGAATAAACAAGAAAGACATTCCTGGCACTAAAATAACATTTCCTCTGTTCATTAGTCATGTCCCCAGGCCCCTCTTACATTCTTTTGCTTTCCACTTTGAATTTTTATTCTCACAAAAAGATTTACTGTTATGCAGACTACTGCATTAGTGTAGAAATGGTATAAATAATATCAGTGCATCTGTGAAAGAATATTAGACTTACCAGTTGACATGTATTGGATGCATAGCATGATTTGTTTACTTTTGAACTTTGGTAAAAATCAAACATTTCTGCTACTTGAGCTCAATCTCAAGGTACTTTTCTTTGTAAAACCAGTCAAAACCATCTCAATTTCTGTAATATGTCTTCCATTCTATAAAATGAGACCAGGAAAATTAGAATACAACAATAAATACAATACGAAAATACAGTGCAAATTCGCTGTTTTAATCCAAAAACACGGTCAAAGTTTTTTTTTTTCTCATTACGCATTGTGTGCTGCAGGATTTTTTTTATACCGCGCACACTGACCACATAGACCCATTCTTTCATATGTAGGCCTACCAGCTTTCTCTCACTAGATTTGAGGGCGCTAGAATTTAGGCATACTAGTACGTCAAAAACCCTGGTGCATATGCTGTACTAGTACGGCTGAGTCCCTGAAAGGGTTAAGGGTCTTCAATCTTTCTTCATAAGGAAGATTTCTAATGCTATGTATTAATTTAGTCATTCTACGCTGAATGCTTTCTAATGAATTTATGACCATTCTGTAATATGGAGACCAGAACTGAGCTGAGTAATCTAGGTGAGGCCTTACTAATGATGTATAAAGCTGTAATATAACTGCTGAACTTCTGTTGCTTACACTTCTTGATATAAATCCAGAAGAGGATTTATATCACTCAGGAGGACACCTTTTCACTGAGGAGGACACTAACAATATCCCAGTAATAAATTTTTATAGTGGGCTGAAGACGATAAATGATGCAAAAACATAGTCACTAGCAAAATGGTTATCAAACAGATAGACCGACTAAAGCAAAATAAATCCCAGGGCCCTGATGAACTTTTCTTAGAGTTTCTTAAAGAGTGTAAAATGGAACTTTGTGAACCATTGACTAATATTTTTAAGATTTCTCTTCGAACAGGTGTAGTGTCTGATATGTGGAAGATGGCTAATGTAATTCCTATTTTTAAAGCAGGGGACAAGTCGTTTTCGTCAAATTACCGCCCAATAAGCCTAACCTCAATAGTAGGCAAATTACTAGAGTCAATCATAGCTGATAATATAAGAAGCCATCTGGATAAGCACAGCTTGATTAATGATACTCAGCATGGATTCACGAGGAGCCGTTCTTGCCTAACTAATTTATTAACCTTCTTCAGTAAAGCTTTTGAGGCCGTTGATCATGATAAAGAATTCGATATTGTTTATTTAGATTTTAGTAAGGCTTTTGATAGAGTACCGCACCAGAGACTTAAAAAAAGTGGCAGCTCATGGCATAGGTGGAAAAGTGCTGTCATGGATTGAGTCATGGCTCACTAATAGGAAGCAGAGTATGCTTAAATGGGGGTTAATATCTGAGTGGGGATCTTGATAACAAGTGGGTACCAAAGGGATACCAGTATGAGGCCCGTTGTTGGTTTATAACTATATATCAATGACCTTGTGCAAGTATTTATAGTCGATGTGTGCATTAAATTCGCCAATGGACCATAAGATTTGGTTGTTGTCGATTCAAACTGTAGAATCAGGGAACTTCAGGTGGATTTAGACAAACTCTGTTCTTGGTCAGAAAAATAGCGATGCAATTCAAATGTAGATAAATGCTAGTGTTCTGAAGCCACAGGAGTGTCCATACCCCTAGACTTATAAGTTATTTATTAAAGAACCTTTAGCCATACGATTGCAAGAGGACTTGGGTGTTATGTGGAGCAGCAACCTTGGACCAGACAGCCATGCCTAAGCGTACGTTAATAAGGCAATGATTATTGGGATGTATATCAAGAAGTGTATGCAACAGAAGTCCAGAGGTGTGTATACTGCAGCTTTATTACTCATTAGTAAGGCTCCCTCATCTAGATTATGCAGCTCAGTTTTTGGTCTCCAAATTACAGAATGGAATTAATTCGTTAGAAAACATTTCAGTGTTGAATGACTAAATTAATACAATAGCATTAGTTGTAGAAATATTTCATTATGAAGAGAAAGATTGAAGACTCATTAAATTTCATACAGTTCTGGTCACCGTATTACAGAATGGATATAAATGCTCTGGAAAACGTACAAAGGAGGGCATAACAAAAGATGATTCCCATGTATAGAAATCTTCCCTATGAGGATGGACATGAAGGCCCTGAATCTGCACTCTCTCGAAAGGCGTAGAATTAGGAGGAAATGATCGAGGTTGTATCAATGGAAAACAGGAATATATAAAGGGGTTGTAAAAATAGCGTGCGGAAAAATTTCCAGCTAAGGACAGGACTCGCAGCTATGGTGTCAAGTTGGAAAAATTCAGATTCAGGAGAAGCATACAGGAAAGCACTGGCTTGGTAAAAAGAGTTGTGGATCGTTGGAAAAAAACTCACGAGTACAGTTATTCAGGCTAAAAAAATTTTGTAGTTTCAAAAACAGGTTAGATTTAATACATGAACGTGGGTTGTGGGTGGGTGTGAGTTGGACCTGACTAGCTTGTGCTGCTGGGTCTGGTGCCATGCTCCATCCTTGGGAGTGGAGGTTAAGCGTGGACCGGACTGAGTGGGTCATTGGGTAATCCGGGGGGCTGGTCATTGGGTAATCTGGAGGGGGAGGAAGGAGAGGGGAGGGGGAGGAGACATGGGACCTGCTCCTGCATGGGTCTATAGGCCTGTTGCGTGTTCCTTCTTTCTTTATGTTTCTTAAGCTCGCTCGCTCTCCCACAGTAATGGATTAAATTATGACAAATTGAGATTTGAAGGGACATTAGTAAGTATTGGTGCGCGCGCTCAATAGGGTAGTTGATGAGTGGAACAATCTACCTCGGTGGGTTATTGAATATAATTATAAATACGTATATCTTTGTATTATACAAATTTTGTTTCATTTATAATTAATATTCTACTGTACAACTATGAAATAATAACTTTCCTACTGTACAAACCTATGATATACTATTTCTCAGTAATTAAGTAGGAATGTAAGCCAAACAATGTTAAGTAAAAGTTAAAAGGAACAAGTGCAACTAATGTGACATTTATTGTGGCATCGTTTCGCTCTCCAGGAGCTTTTCAGGGCCCTGGGAGAGCGAAAGTTGCCACAATAAAATTTGTCACATTAGTTGCACTTGTGTCCTTTTACTTTACATATTGTCGGTAATGCTTACCCAACTTTATTACAATATTGTTATAGTTGGCACCATAATGCCAACAAGGCATAAAAGAGGCCTCTTTGCATGGCAACCCACTAATGTATAATTCACAATCTCAATGTGACTGTTCGCGCACAAAAGACATCAAATAAATAAAATAAATAAAAAAATAAATTGAGGATAGGAATTGGGTAGTTTCAAATTTAGGTTTGGATAACATTCACGAAGTTGAGAGGGGTTGGATTTGAGTCGGCACTTGGCATATATTTGTGTGGATAGAGTATTTAGACCTTTATTCTTTGGGTTAAGCACTGGAAAAAAACTGGGTTGGGCAAATGTTTTGTTAGTGGGATGGATTGTAAAGGACCTGCCTGTATGGGCCAAGAGGAGGCCTGCAGCAGTGTTCTCCTTTCTTATGTTCAGCGCTGCACATCACAGTTATCTGTTTGCCTTTTTACGTACGCTTAGGCATTGCTGTCTTGGTTTAAGGTTACTACTTATCATAACACACGCTCCCTCGCGACACCCCTCCCGGCCCCCCCGCCGCGCCCCCCAATCTGTATGGCTAAGTTCTACTTATTTAACTTATAAGAGAACTAGCGGAACACTCCCTAGCTTCAGAACCTTGATTTACCTACACTGACTGCCCTTCTGCCACTTTTCTGACCAGGTAATGAGTTTTGTCATAAATCCTCCTGAAGGTTCCTGGACATCTACGTGTGACATCAAATGATCCTACTTATCTTGTGGTCATCGATGAATTGTCATATCACTAGCATTCCCTCACAAGAACATTGTTATATATTATAAACAGCCAACACGGGCCCAAAGACTGTTCCCTGGGATGCCACTTATTTACAGATCCCCCATTTGGATTTAACCCCACTCGCTTAGCACCACTCTCTGCTTTCCTATTTGTGAGCCTTGACTCAATCTCCATGACAGCACATTTTTCACCATGCCATGAGCTGCCACTTTCTTTAATCAGTCTTTGGTTCAGGACTCAGAAAAGCTTTACTAAAACTCTAAGTAAACAATATCAAATTCTTTAATCGTGATCCCTCTCACTCGCACACGATCTCTCTCTGCCTTGCGCGTCACGCTCTAGAAAGTAAATAAATTTGTGAATCCTTGCTGAGTATCAGATTAATCAGACTATGCTTTATCAAGATGGCTTCTTATAATCTCAGCTAGAACTGATCTAGTTAACTTGACCTACAATTGAGGTGGTCAGGCATATTGGGCGGTAACATTTATTGGTAACGGCTTGTCCCTTGCTTTATAAATAGGTCATTAACTTTCAGCACATCTTCAACTATCAGACAACTACACCGGTTTGGAAAGAGATAAATTAAAAATACTAGTTAATGGTTCACAGAGCTCCATTTTGCATTCCTTAAGAACCCTTGAAAAAAAGCTCATCAGGACCCCGGCGCTCGTTTATTTTGTTTCTGTTGGCCTATTTGTTTATAACAATTTCATAGTGGACTGTGATGTGACATAATTTATCTTTTAGGTCCCACTATCTTCTCTAATTAATT
Source organism: Cherax quadricarinatus (assembly GCF_026875155.1). NCBI lineage: Eukaryota > Metazoa > Arthropoda > Malacostraca > Decapoda > Parastacidae > Cherax > Cherax quadricarinatus. The sequence continues at coordinate 55,672,507 of NC_069420.1, forward strand.
ACTGGAAGATACAAAATAAGGCATCTTACCGTGACAGGAACGATACACAAAAAAACCCAACATGAAGAGAGGAGCTTACCGCGACATTTAGTCCACTACGTGGACTTCTTCCCCTTCCCCCATTCCTTTTTTTCGCCTTTGGGGTCTGTTCTTTCTTCTGCCCTGTGTTTATTTGTTCCTTCTTTACTTATTATTGTATTTTACCTCTGGTGTTTCTTGCTCTTACCCTCTCTGCGGCACTGAAGCTCCCTTGCAGTGCTCCTCTTTATTAGTATTTGACTGGCTCCTCATGTCTTCTTTTACCTTTCACTTAACTCCACCACTACTACTACTACTATATCTACTACAACTACTACTACCACCTCCTTGTATATACCCATCCTTGCGCTCCTTTTCGTTAGTTTGACTTTGTAAATGGGTCCAAGGTCGGACCGAAAACATCATTGTAAGCTCCAGCACGCACGCGCACGCGCGCGCGGGGTTATTTGAATTACTGGGATATTGTTTTGTGTCTTCATGGTGTAGTAAAAACTGAGAGAAAAAATAATTACGCGCGTCTCTCTTCGCTCAGCACATTTCATTCTCTTTGTCAGCTCTCGATGCTCATAGTTATTTGTTTAAGGGGACCTATCTTATCTCTAACTTTTGTTCTTTAACTTGAAAAACTTTTTGGGGTTAGTTCGCGAATCCACTAGCAACTTAATTTGCGTAGTCTGGTTTTGCTTTTTTTATCCCCTTTTTTTAAACGTCCCTCTTAATGTCAATACAGTGGAACCACTCGGGTAATGGCAGCACAGCTATTGCCAAAATCGGATAGTGGCAAGTTTTTGTTGTAAAAATTTAGGCTCGGCTAATGACCAGAAATCCAAGTTAAGGGCATTCGTCCTGAATGTGTCCGCTGCGGCCTGAGCCCATGTAAGCCAGTGTGGTGTGCTATTGTTTACAAGGCAAGGGAGGGACGATTCCTTGCATACATGCGATATATTTTGTTTTATTCCATTGTTTATAGTCCTTTGTAACTGCTATATACGCCACCAGGGGGCCCAAAGGAAGCTAGTAGTGCCAGCCACTGTGGTAAAGGAGGAAAGACAACACAATAGAATTCAAGAAAAAACTTGTGCAGCAAAGTACCAAAGTGGAGGAGGAAGAGAGAGGGCATGAATGGGCCTTATGCAGTGTATTCAGTGCTTTCTACGATATGGTACAATACTAAAGCAGGCAGGTATCGATAAAGGCTATAGTGCCAGCCAGTCACGAAAAGTGTAGAATTAACAGTGTAGAAGTAAGTTAAAGCGAGGAAAGGAAGGTAGCGATAGAAATACGACACACAAGTAACATCTCACCAATGTTGGTGGATGGTTGCATCGGGGCAATGAAACATAACTCGGCCGCGCTCGCATCCTCCACCAACCTAAACCTCTGCCACGCACTCTCTCCTCCTCAAACTAACTAAATTAACTAACATCGCGCCTACAAGGTAAGTGTAAATATAAAAGGACCCCCCAATGGAAAATATGTGGCCCGTCACTCTGACTTTTTGGGTTATGCTTGGGACTTTACACATATGCTGCTATGTAGTAATCTACTGTACCTGAACTGTATTTGATGTATACCTGAATAACCTTACTTATTTTATATCTCTCTTAAAATGTAAATTTTTTTATTTATAAATTAAATACATTGTTTTAAGTGTGATAGTGTTTGGTGGGTTCTTCTGGTGCCGCACCACCACCATACCACTTATGTACGGCTTCTCTCAGTGGCCCCTTATAAACCACAACAACACTTCCATCCTTTAATTCTTCTCATACGTTATGCATATTTTATTCATTCTAGAGTATTTATCATGTTTTCATTTTCATTAATATTGTTTTTTTTTAGTCATATTAGATGAATTGTGATAGTTATAAATAATCTCTACCCGAAAAACACACTGTTCCTAGCTCCGACTAACCCCATCGAAGTCTCCCTTATTTATCAACACGCTAAAAAAAACAAGGCAGGAGAATTTTAAAATACCTTACCACCTTTATATACAAAAAATTGTGTCACAAGTGCTCATAACAAATCATTGCAACACTCTTTAACAAAATCATTGAAAATCCTCCACCTTCCCTACTGTATCTCAAAATAGCAAGGGCAACCACGATCCACAAAGGAGGAGACCAAACAGAGTTGAATAACTATAGGCAATATCCAACTTACCACCCTCTCTCAAATCTTCGAAAAAAAATTAATTCATAAAGAATCTACTCCTACCTTATCTCCCCAAACATTCTCAACCTGACCAATTTGGATTTCAGGGCCAAATAAACTCTCTCTCGCTCTCTGCGCTCGGCTATTATACACATGCTAGAACCATATATACACTGCTTCAATAGTGAGAATCTCTCTCGTCGTCCCACTGGGGATCTTTCATTGACTACGTAATCTCGCGCACGCGCGCTCGCTCGCTCCAGTTACCTGACTTGCTCCACGTAATCTCGCCGGCCGCACTCATTACGCTGCCCGCCTATAAGAGGGCACTCCCTCAACTACCTCAATGTATACCTCGGCAACAGAAGCCAATAGTGTATTGCAGTGGGGGCAAACTCCTTCTGCTGACAACCAATTACAGTTGGTGCCACAGGGAAGTGTCCTGGCCTCTTCTCTTGCTTTCTAACATAAATGACCTACCAAATGCTTCGCAATTACTCAAACGACACATTTTGCAGATGACACTACATAAGTCTTCTTCCCACCCGAGCACACCCAGTCACGCTAGCCCAATACTGTAAATCCGAATTACGAAATATTCTACCTGGATGAGGACTAACAAACTTACACTAAACATTGACAAAACCTACTTCATTCAGTTTGGTTAACAGAGCTACAGATGTCCCTCTTAACATAATGATAAACGGATCACCTATCACAAAGCTAACAGAGGGAAAATTCTTAGGAATCCACCTTGATAACTGACTCAAATTTCATACACATATACAACAAATTTCTAAGAAAATTTCCAAGACTGTAGGCATACTATCGAAGTTTACGGTACTATGCTCCACAGTCAGCCCTCCTGGCCCTATATCACTCTCTTATTTACCCCTATCTCACCTATGGAATTTGTGCATGGGGCTCAACAACAAGTAACGATCTCAGACCACTAATTACCCAACAAAAGGCTGCAGTTAGAATGATAACAAATTCTCACTATAGGCAGCACACTCCACCAATATTCAATACACTAAACCTACTCACCATACAAAACATTCATACTTATTACTGCACCTATTACATACATAGAACACTTAACTCTGATATTAACCCTCCCCTCAAACATCTCCTTGCCAACCTCAACAGAACACATGACCATAACACAAGGCACAGATCATCTTTGATGTTCCTCGTGTCCATCTCACACTATGCAAAAACTCAATGCACATAAAAGGCCCTAAAATCTGGAACTCATTACCTGTAAATATAAAAGAAAACACTACCTGTTTATAAATTCAAGTCTCTTCTCAAAGATCACTTACTCACCCAAAACCAAATAAATACTGAATAACTGAACCTTATAAATTGTATATCTTAAATGTTTCTCACAATTATATCACATAAATGTTAAACCTAAAACCCAATCTAACTTTATTATTTTTTAAATACACTACCTAACAGAATACTCCATTCTACTGAATGTACAACAATGCATACAACCATATGACCTGTCTTTGTAATACTCACTTGTGCTTTATAGTAATCTGTTTACATTAAAGTTTTATCACTGATGTCATCATTGCTTAGTTCATCTTAAGTTAATTTTAAGCCAGCCCGTAATGCTATGCATAGTATAAGTGGCTTTGGCATGCTGCTCTTATCTGTATTTTTTGTACCTCTGTATGTGTGCTCAAATTTTTAAATAAATAAATAAATAAATAAATATTAGCGTCATACTGAAGCATAATAAACTCGTTTCCCTCTTGTCTCCTACTTGTCTTCCATACACCAACAAGAGTCAACAGAGGTAAGTGTGATATTAAATGTTCATTTATCCATTTTATTAGTGCTTATATTTATTTGTTATTGTTTTCTGTATGTATATCTATATTTAATCTTTAAAAAAATATTTTTTAATACTTTTGACTCTCTGAAACGGATTAATTGAATTTCCATTATTTCTTATGGAGAAGTTTAATAATGCTAAAGGCAAAATCGGTTAAATGCAAGCTCTCTGTAACAGATTAATGCCTTTACCTGAGCGTCCACTGTATACTGATTCATACAGGTCGGCCATCACAAATCCGGCAATCAGTTATTCGGTTCCTTCAGTTATTCGACACTAATTTTGGCTAGCATAATTTCAAATTTCCAGGGTTGCCACACCAACCTGCTGGTACTGTTTGGTGGTGCTACTTGCTGCATAAGTCATTCCAATTTCTTTTCCACCATTTATTGTTTTAACCTGCTTACTTTTAGCCCCAGCCATGGTTCCAATGAATAAAAGAAATGCTTCTCATTATGTAAAGCACCTACACAGTACATTATACATTAAAGATAAGGTGGCTTTGAAGCCACTGTCGGATCCCATGAGCTCAGTCTCATGAAGCAGGAGAATATGGTTATTATTACGCTAATATCAACACTACAGCTTATTTGCCTATCACAACTGATCTAATATGACATAAGAAACAATATAAATAACATAAAACATGTTATATACTCCAGAATGAATAATATTTGGCAAAACACCGAGCAGTTCGACAGTTATGAAGAGGATATGGTAAACAAATACCATTCTCCTATCCTTGTCTTGGTGGCTTATATTAGAGAAAATGGAGTATAGCACAGGGCTAACTATGACATACACTCATACTCCTCCATAAACATGAAAACAAAAAAGTTATTTTCTCTCTATAGATTATCACACATAGCAGCATATGTGTAGAGAACCTAGGATAACCCCAAAAAAGTCAACATGGCTTATTTTTAGTACCTGGCTTGGGTTAGCCATATATGAGTTTTGGTAAATATTCAATTCCCAGCCAGGGTAGAAACATTAGGCATGTTTCTTTACACCTGTTGTCTATGTTTACCCATTAGTAAATGGGTACCTGGGTGTTAGCCGACTAGTGTGGGTGTTATCCTGGGACACTGACCTAATTTTCTTGAAATACTCAGCATAACAAGTGCCTTTCTATACAGTAGTATGTCACTGATGTCAGCTAGGCCTGTATACCTTGTACATGTACGTGTAGTAATTAAAGATATTATTATTATTATTATTATTATTATTATTATTATTATCATATTATTATTATTTTCTCAGCTGTTTGTTGGGCAATGTATGATGGAAAGATCTTCATGTACACCAAAATGAAAGAAATCAGACAATAAATAGCGGAGTTCACTTCTCAGCCATTAGCGGTCGCTTAGCGGTATATTTTTGTATGGTTGTTATGGTTATATTCTCATTTTTTGGTCTCATTTGATAGAATGAAAGATAAAATTACAGAAATAGATATGATTTTCATTGCTTTCATGATGAAAAGTACCTGGAAATTGCGCTCACAGTAGCGAAAATTTTCTATTCTTTAGCGAAGCTCGAGAGTAAAAAAATGATGTCACCATCCAATACCTGTCCGCCTGCCAGTCTAAATTTCAGTACGGAGTCAAGAATGGATTGACATTATTTATACAATTATTACAATAATGCAGTAGTCTGCATAACAGTAAATCTTCGATTTTTTTGTGAATAAAAATTCCAAGTGGTAAGCAAGAGTAATATAAGAGGGGCCTGGAGACGTGACTAATGAACAGAGAAAATGTTATTTTAGTGCCAGGAATGTCTGCATTGTTTATTCTGGATCCTATTTTGAAATTGGCATCTGTTGAAATTTGTGTGAAATAGGCCAAATTGCCAATTTCTGACCACTTTATTGGGTAGTTGAAATAAGTGAATGGGCGGTTTCCTGTACTCAGTTGACAGACTAGAAGTAAATAAGTTTATTCAGGTATACACAAATACAGTTACATAGATTATCATATATATCAGTGTATGTATAGAGAACCTAGGATAACCCAGAAAAGCCAGACAAAGTGACTTATTTCCAGTACCTGGCTTGGGCTTGCCATATGTGATTTTTGGTAAATATTTCTTTTTTCTCAGTTGTTTGTTGGGCTATCTCACTGAAACTTGGGCAATGTATGATGGAAAGATGCTTCTTAACGTACAACAAAATAAAAAAGACGGACGATAAATAAGGGAGTTCACTTCTCAGCCATTTGCCGCCTCTTTGCAGTACATTTTCATAAGGTTTTTATGGTTGTATTCTCATTTTTTGAACTCACTTGAGAGAATGGAAGATATATTACAGAAATAGACATGATTTTGATTGCTTTCATAACGAAAAGTACCTTGAAATTGAGCTCAAAGTAGCGGAAATGTTCGATTTTTGCCGATGTTCAATGAACTGTGTAAGTCAAGTTGGTTAATTTTATTAAGTGTATTCTAACCTAACCACTCTGTAATTCGGCAAACTCAGTAATCCGGCACACTACAGGTCCCAATGATGCCGGATTTGTGATGGAGGACCTGTAATATGACCTTCACCTATTTTGATATGTCTATAAATTCCTTTCTTCTGCCCTAAAAGATATTTGAGCCTATTATTCATCCATTTTGGGTCATTTTATTCAATCTGATTTCTTTATATGGGGTAAAGGTAGTAGGTTGGTAGACAGCAACCACCCAGGGAAGTACTACCGTCCTGCCAGATGACTGTGAAACAGAAACCTGTAACTGTTTTGCATGATGGTAGGATTGCTGGTTTCTTTTTCTGTCTCATAAACACGCTAGATAACAGGGATATCTTGCTACTCCTACTTACACTTTGGTCACACTTCACAGACACGCACATGCATATACATATACATACATCTAGGTTTTTCTCCTTTTTCTAAATAGCTCTTGTTCTTCTTTATTTCTTCTATTGTCCATGGGGAAGTGGAAAAGAATCTTTCCTCCGTAAGCCATGCGTGTCGTATGAGGCGACTAAAATGCCGGGAGCAATGGGCTAGTAACCCCTTCTCCTGTAGACATTTACTAAAAAAGAGAAGAAGAAAAAACTTCATAAAAACTGGGTTGCTTAAATGTGCGTGGATGTAGTGTGGATGACAAGAAACAGATGATTGCTGATGTTATGAATGAAAAGAAGTTGGATGTCCTGGCCCTAAGCGAAACAAAGCTGAAGGGGGTAAGGGAGTTTCAGTGGGGGGAAATAAATAGGATTAAATCTGGAGTATCTGAGAGAGTTAGAGCAAAGGAAGGGGTAGCAGTAATGTTAAATGATCAGTTATGGAAGGAGAAAAGAGAATATGAATGTGTAAATTCAAGAATTATGTGGATTAAAGTAAAGGTTGGATGCGAGAAGTGGGTCATAATAAGCGTGTATGCACCTGGAGAAGAGAGGAATGCAGAGGAGAGAGAGAGATTTTGGGAGATGTTAAGTGAATGTATAGGAGCCTTTGAACCAAGTGAGAGAGTAATTGTGGTAGGGACCTGAATGCTAAAGTAGGAGAAACTTTTAGAGAGGGTGTGGTAGGTAAGTTTGGGGTGCCAGGTGTAAATGATAATGGGAGCCCTTTGATTGAACTTTGTATAGAAAGGGGTTTAGATATAGGTAATACATATTTTAAGAAAAAGAGGATAAATAAATATACAAGATATGATGTAGGGCGAAATGACAGTAGTTTGTTGGATTATGTATTGGTAGATAAAAGACGGTTGAGTAGACTTCAGGATGTACATGTTTATAGAGGGGCAACAGATATATCAGATCACTTTCTAGTTGTAGCTACACTGAGAGTAAAAGGTAGATGGGATACAAGGAAAATAGAAGCATCAGGGAAGAGAGAGGTGAAGGTTTATAAACTAAAAGAGGAGGCAGTTAGGGTAAGGTATAAACAGCTATTGGAGGATAGATGGGCTAATGAGAGCATAGGCAATGGGGTCGAAGAGGTATGGGGTAGGTTTAAAAATGTAGTGTTAGAGTGTTCAGCAGAAGTTTGTGGTTACAGGAAAGTGGGTGCGGGAGGGAAGAGGAGCGATTGGTGGAATGATGATGTAA
>NC_069420.1:55681114-55849898 GCF_026875155.1 Cherax quadricarinatus
AAAAAAATAAATAATTAAATTAAGAAGGAAATTGTACATAAATAGAGGAAGGGTTGACACCTCGTCAGTGTGACTTTGTTTATGCTGGAGGGAACATTAGTCTCCCTGCTTTTTCCAAACATTTCACAATAACTCAGCATTGAGGCAGTGGTATTTAATAACATATATGTTATAAATAATAATAGTACATGTTATTATTAATAACATGTATTATTATTAACATGTATGTATTTAATAACATCTGTTATAAATAATAATAGTACATATTATTAATAACATGTATTATTATTAACATGTATGTCATTAAATACCATTGCCTCAATCACTGCCTCTACCACTCTAGTCACACTCAATCTACAAGCACCAAATGTTTCTCACAATTATATCACATAAATGTTTCTCACAATTATATCACATAAATGTTAAACCTAAAACCCAATCTAACTTTATTATTTTTTAAATACACTACCTAACAGAATCCTTCATATGACCTGTCTTTGTAATACTCACTTGTGCTTTATAGTAATCTGTTTACATTAATGTTTTATCACTGACTTCATCATTGCTTAGTTAATCTTAAGTTAATTTTAAGCCAGCCCGTAATGCTATGCATAGTATAAGTGGCTTTGGCATACTGCTCTTATCTGTATTTTTTTGTACCTCTGTATGTGTGCACAAATTTATAATAAATAAATAAATAAATAAATAAATGTTTGGAAGAGCAGAGAGACTAATGTTCACTCCAGCATAAACAAATTCACACTGACAATGTGTCAACCACTCCCTCGTATTTTTGTACAATTTCCTTCTCCAATTATATCATATTTATTATTATTATTATTATTATTATTATTATTATTATTATTATTATTATTATTGTTATTGTTATTATTAGCTGTAGCAGAAATGTTTAATTCTTTGCTGTGTTCAAGAGTAAACACATGATGTCACCGTCTAATACCTGTCCGAATAGCCATTCCAATATGCAGTCATGAATGGGTTTACATTATTTATACTGTAGTTTAATAGCAAATAATGAACAAACAAAACACTCACCACACAGTGGCGGGAGGGCTGGCTGCCAGTTGTGGGGGGTCAGAGGGAGGGTAGTATGGACTCGCATTGGTGGCGGGAAACTTAAATATGATTTGGCGGCTGGGAATTTGGCGGTTGGGAATTCGCGAATGTGTAAAGCCCGTGAAAGTTGAAAACGTGAATGTTGAGGGAGGCCTGTATATATATAATATATATATATATATATATATATATATATATATATATATATATATATATATATATATATATATATATATATATGATATATATATTATATATATATATATATATATATATATATATATACATGTATATATATACATATATATATATATATATATAATAATATATATATATATATAATATTAATATATATATATATATATATATATATATATATATATATATATATAGGTAGTAGGTTGGTAGACAGCAACCGCCCAGGGAGGTACTACCGTCCTGCCAAGTGAGTGTAAAACGGAAACCTGTAATTGTTTTACATGATGGTAGGATTGCTCGTGTCTTTTTTTCTCTCTCATAAACATGCAAGATTTCAGGTACGCCTTGCTACTTCTACTTACACTTAGGTCACAATACACATACATGTACAAGCATATATATATACACCCCTCTGGGTTTTCTTCTATTTTCTTTCTAGTTCTTGTTCTTGTTTATTTCCTCTTATCTCCATGGGGAAGTGGAACAGAATTCTTCCTCAGTAAGCCATGCGTGTCATAAGAGGCGACTAAAATGCTGGGAGCAAGGGGCTAGTACCCCCTTCTCCTGTATATATTACTAAATTTAAAAGGAGAAACTTTAGTTTTTTCTTTTGGGCCACCCCACCTCAGTGGGATATGGCTGGTACGTTGAAAGAAAAAGAAAAGAAATATATATATATATTATTATTATTATTATCACACTGGCCGATTCCCACCAAGGCAGGGTGGCCCGAAAAAGAAAAACTTTCACCATCATTCACTCCATCACTGTCTTGCCAGAAGGGTGCTTTACACTACAGTTTTTAAACTGCAACATTAACACCCCTCCTTCAGAGTGCAGGCACTGTACTTCCCATCTCCAGGACTCAAGTCCGGCCTGCCGGTTTCCCTGAACCCCTTCATAAATGTTACTTTGCTCACACTCCAACAGCACGTCAAGTATTAAAAACCATTTGTCTCCATTCACTCTTATCAAACACGCTCATGTATGCCTGCTGGAAGTCCAAGCCCCTCGCACACAAAACCTCCTTTACCCCCTCTCTCCAACCTTTCCTAGGCCGACCCCTACCCCGCCTTCCTTCCACTACAGACTGATACACTCTTGAAGTCATTCTGTTTCGCTCCATTCTCTCTACATGTCCGAACCACCTCAACAACCCTTCCTCAGCCCTCTGGACCACAGTTTTGGTAATCTCGCACCTCCTCCTAACTTCCAAACTACGAATTCTCTGCATTATATTCACACCACACATTGCCCTCAGACATGACATCTCCACTGCCTCCAGCCTTCTCCTTGCAGCAACATTCATCACCCATGCTTCACACCCATATAAGAGCGTTGGTAAAACTATACTCTCATACATTCCCCTCTTTGCCTCCAAGGACAAAGTTCTTTGTCTCCACAGACTCCTAAGTGCACCACTCACTCTTTTCCCCTCATCAATTCTATGATTCACCTCATCTTTCATAGACCCTATCCGCTGACACGTCCACTCCCAAATATCTGAGTACATTCACCTCCTCCATACTCTCTCCCTCCAATCTGATATTCAATCTTTCATCACTTAATCTTTTTGTTATCCTCATAACCTTACTTAGATATATATATATATATATAATATATATATATATATATATAATATATATATATATAGGTAGTAGGTTGGTAGACAGCAACCGCCCAGGGAGGTACTACCGTCCTGCCAAGTGAGTGTAAACGAAAGCCTGTAATTGTTTTACATGATGGTAGGATTGCTGGTGTCCTTTTTTCTGTCTCATGGACATGCAAAATTTCAGGTACGTCTTGCTACTTCTACTTACACTCAGTCACACTACACATACATGTACAAGCGTATATATACATAACCCTCTGGGTTTTTCTTCTATTTTCTTTCTAGTTCTTGTTCTTGTTTATTTCCTCTTATCTCCATGGGGAAGTGGAACAGAATTCTTCCTCCGTAGGCCATGCGTGTTGTAAGAGGCGACTAAAATGCCGGAGCAAGGGGCTAGTAACCCCTTCTCCTGTATATATACTAAATTTGAAAGGAGAAACTTTGGTTTTTTCTTTTGGGCCACCCCGCCTCGGTGGATACAGCCGGTGTGTTGAAAGAAAGAAGATATATATATATATATATATATATATATATAAATATATATATATATCTAGGTAGTAGGTTGGTAGACAGCAACTGCCCAGGGAGGTACTACTGTCCTGCCAAGTCAATGTAAAACAAAAGCCTGTAATTGTTTTACATGATGGTAAGATGGCTGGTGTCTTTTGTCTGTCTCATAAACATGCAAGATTTCAGGTATGTCTTGCTACATCTACTTACACTTAGGTCACACTACACATACATGTACAAGCATATACAGTGGACCCCCAGTTCGCGAAGCCATCGGTATCCGATAAATCCGGTATACGAAGCATTATATCGCAAAAAATTTGCCTCAGTTCCCATTACAAAATCCGGTATGCGATACAATTCGTACGAGATGTGTCCAGTGTTTACAAGCCAGCCAGTGTGCGCACATCTAGGGATACATTCGGTACATTCTATATTATCCATATTATCACTGTTTTTGGTGCTTGTTTCCGCAAAATAAGTCACCATGGGCCCCAAGAAAGCTTCTAGTGCCAACCCATCTAGACCAAGGGTGCTAATGACTACTGAAATTAAGGAAATGTGTGCTAAGTGGCTTGAAGTGCAAACCTTTTTTGATGAAAATCACCCTGACACAGCTACTGCAAGCCGTGTTGGCAACCTGTACACTGACAATGTTGTGAACCACTTTAGGAAAGTCATAAAGGACACGAGAGGTACAGGCCTCTATGGACAGATATGTTGTGTGACAGAAGTCCAGTGACTCTCAAGCTGGTCCTAGTGGCATTAAAAGAAGAAGGGAAGTAACCCAGGAAAAGGACTTGCTACCTCAAGTCCTAATGGAGGGGGATTCCCCTTCTAAACATTAAAAACTTCGACACTCTCCCCTCCTCCCATCCCATCAATCATCACAGATCTTCATTAAAGGTAAGTGTTAATTATTCATTGTGATTATTCCCTATGTTATATTGTTATTGTAATTATTACATGCATTAAACTTAATTATCATGTGGTAAAAGTTTTTTTCAATACTTTGGGTGTCGTGACGGTTTAATTTGATTTTCATTATTTTTAGGAGAATATTGATTCGCTTCCAATAATTTGGTTTACAATAGCTCCTATGAAGGGAAATTAAATATTTGAACTGGGGCCACTGCATATATACACACCATCTGGTTTCTTTATTTTCTTTCTAGTTCTTGTTTATTTCCTTTTAAACCCTCCAGGGGAAGTGGAACAGAATTCTTCCTCCTAGCCATGCGTGTGTGTAAGAAGCGACTAAAATGTGGGGGCAAGGGGCTAGTAACCCCTTCCCCTGTATAAATTACTAAATTTTAAAAGGGAAACTTAGTTTTTTCTTTTGGGCTACCCCGCCTGGGGGGGATACGGTGGTACGTTGAAAGAAGAATATATATATATATATATATATAAAATATAATATATATATATATATATATATATATATATATAGGAAAGAGGGAAATTTTTTCCCCAGTTAAAATTTAGGCCTTTAGACAAGGATGTGTGATGTCACCGTGGTTGTTTAATAATTTATTTATAGATGGGGTTGAAAGGGGAAAGTAAAATGCGAGGGTCCTTGGAAAGAGGCGTGGAGTTAAAAGATAAAGAATCACACACAAAGTGGGAGTTTGTCACAGCTGCTCTTTGCTATGACACTGGTGCTCTTGGGAGATTCTTGAGGGGAGTTGCAGAGATTGGTGGATGAATTTGGTAGGGTGTGCAAAAGAAGAAAATTAAAGGTGAATACAGGAAAGAGTAAGGTTATGAGGATAACAAAAAGATTAGGTGATGAAAGATTGAATATCAGATTGGAGGGAGAGAGTATGGAGGAGGTGAACGTATTCAAAATATTTGGGAGTGGACGTGTCAGCAGATGGGTCTATGAAAGATGAGGTGAATCATAGAATTGATGAGGGAAAAAGAGTGAGTGGTGCACTTAGGAGTCTGTGGAGACAAAGAACTTTGCCCTTTGGGAAAGGCAAAGAGGGGAATGTATGAGAGTATAGTTTTACCAACGCTCTTATATGGGTGTGAAGCTGGGTGATAAATGTTGCAGCGAGGAGAAGGCTGGAGGCAGTGGAGATGCCCATGTCTGAGGGCAATGTGTGGTGTGAATATAATGCAGAGAATTCGTATTTTTGAAGTTAGGAGGAGGTGGGGGGTTTACCAAAACTGTTGTCCAGAGGGCTGAGGAAGGGTTTTTTGGGGGTGGTTCGACATGTAGAGAGAATGGAGCGAAACAGAATGACTTCAAGAGTGTATCAGTCGTAGTGGAAGGAAGGCGGGTAGGGGTGGGCCTGGGAAAGGGGTTTTGGAGGGGGGGGGTTTAAAGGAGGTTTTGTGTGCGAGGGGCTTGGACTTCCAGCAGGCATGCGTGAGCGTGTTTGATAGGAGTGAATGGAGACAAAGGGTTTTTTTAATACTTGACGTGCTGTTGGGGGTGTGAGCAAAGTAACATTTATGAAGGGATTCAGGGAAACCGGCGGGCCCGGGATTTGAGTCCTGGAGATGGGAGTACAGTGCCTGCACTCTGAAGGAGGGGTGTTAATGTGCAGTTTAAAAACGGGTAGTGTAAAGCACCCTTCTGGCAAGACAGTGATGGAGTGAATGATGGTGAAAGTTTTTCTTTTTCGGGCCACCCTGCCTTGGTGGGAATCGGCCGGTGTGATAATAAAAAAATAAAAAAAAAATATATATATTATATATATATAAATACAGGGGGACCCCCAGTTTACGATATTATTTCTTTCCAGAAGTGTGTTCGGGTGCCATTACTGAACGAATTTGTTCCCATAAGGAATATTGTGAATTAGATTAGCTCATTTCAGACCCCCAAACATACACGTACAAACGCACTTACATAAATACACTTACATAATTGGTCGCATAGGGAGCTGATCGTAAACTGGGGGTCCACTGTATATATACAGTGGACCCCCGCATAATGTTTTACCTCCGAATGCGACCAATTATGTAAGTGTATTTATGTAAGTGCGTTTGTACGTGTATGTTTGGGGGTCTGAAATGGACTAATCTACTTCACAATATTCCTTATGTTAACAAATTCGGTCAGTACTGGCACCTGAACATACTTCTGGAGTGAAAAAATATCGTTAACCGGGGGTCCACTGTATATACAGTGTATATACAGTGGAACCGCTACTTGCGAGTTTAATCCGTTCCATGACCCTGCACGTAACTGGATTTGCTCGTTTGCAGAATCAATTTTCCTCATTTAAATTAATTGAAATGTAATTAATCCGTTCCAGTGGAATTCTGTACTTCAATAATTTCGCTAATATCAACTCTACGGCTTATTTATCTATGTCACTTCATCTAACATGACATAATAAACAATATAACATAGAAACCTGATATATACTCTAAAATGAATAAAATACAGTGGACCCTCGCCTAACGCTATTAATCCGTTCCTGAGAGCTCAACGTTAGGCGAATTAATTTTCCCCATAAGAAATAATGGAAATCAAATTAATCCGTGCAAGACACACAAAAGTATGAACAAAAAAAATTTTTTACCACATGAAATATTAATTTTAATACACACAAACTGAAGAAGACATGCACAGTTACATGACACTTACCTTTATTGAAGATCTGGTGATGATTGATGGGATGGGAGGAGGGGAGAGTGTTGATGGTGTTAGTGTTTAGAAGGGGAATCCCCTTCCATTAAGACTTGAGGTGGTAAGTCCTTTTCCGGAGTTACTTCCCTTCTTCTTTTAATGCCACTAGGACCAGCTTGAGTCACTGGACCTCTGTCGCACAACATATCTGTCCATAGAGGCCTGTACCTCCCGTTCCTTTATGACATTCCTAAAGTGTTTCACAACATTGTCAGTGTACAGGTTGGCAACACAGCTTGCAATAGCTGTGTGAGGGTGATTTTCATCAAAAAAGATTTGCACTTTAAGCCACATTGCACACATTGCCTTAATCTTTGAAGTAGGCAACTTCCTCAATTTCTCTATCCCCTCCTCCGAAGCAGTTTCCTCAGGTGTGGCCTCTTGCTGTTGAAGATGATCTAGCAGGTCATCAGTGGTTAGTTCTTCATTGTCCTCCTCCACCAACTCTTCCACATCCTCCCCACTAACCTCCAACCCCAAGGACTTCCCCAATGCCACAATGGATTCCTCAACTGGCATAGGATTCTCAGGGTTAGTCTCAAACCCTTCAAAATTCCTTTTGTCTACACATTCTGGCCACAATTTCTTCCAAGCAGAGTTCAAGGTCCTCTTAATCACTTCCTCCCAAGCCTTACCTTTAATGTTTACACAGTTGAGGATAGTAAAGTGATCATTCCAAAACTCTCTTCGAGTCAACTGAGTTTCTGAGGTCACTACAAAGCACCTTTCAAACACAGCTTTTGTGTACAGTTTCTTGAAGTTGGAAATGACCTGCTGATCCATGGGCTGCAGGAGAGGAGTGGTATTAGGAGGCAAAAACTTGACCTTAATGAAGCTCATTTCCGCAGAAAGTCGCTCCACAGCACACACAAATTAGCCTTGAGGACATTGTTTTTCCTGAACACTCTGTGAGAATCAGAGTGATACACCAATAAAGGCTTCACTTTGCAATCACCACTAGCATTGGCACACATCAACAAAGTAAGCCTGTCTTTCATAGGCTTATGTCCAGGGAGTGTCTTTTCCTCCTGAGTAATGTACATCCTGTTTCGTCACAATTAAACACTTGTTCAGGTTTCAGTCCTTCACTGTCTATGTACTCCTTGAATTCCTGCACATATTTTTCAGCAGCTTTGTGGTCCGAACTGGCAGCCTCACCATGCCTTATCACACTATGTATGCCACTATGATTCTTAAATCTCTCAAACCAACCTTTGCTGGCCCTAAATTCACTCACATCATCATTAGCTGCAGGAATTTTTCTAATTAAATCGTCATGGAACTTCCTAGCCTTTTCACATATGATCGCTTGAGAGATGCTATCTCCTGTTATCTGTTTTTCGTTTATCCACACCAATAACAGTCTCTCAACATCTTCTATCACTTGCGATCTCTGTTTCGAAAACAAAGTTGCACCTTTGGCAAGAAC
This sequence comes from Cherax quadricarinatus, assembly GCF_026875155.1. Lineage (NCBI taxonomy): Eukaryota > Metazoa > Arthropoda > Malacostraca > Decapoda > Parastacidae > Cherax > Cherax quadricarinatus. The sequence continues at coordinate 55,689,587 of NC_069420.1, forward strand.
AGCTTCCTTGATTGCCGTTTTCTTGGCCACAATAGTAGCGATGGTTGATTGGGGTTTTGTGTACAACCTGGCCAGCTCAGAGACACGCACTCCACTTTCAAACTTAGCAATGATCTCTTTCTTCATATCCACAGTAATTCTCACTCTTTTTCCTGTAGGGTTGGCACTAGAAGCTTTCTTGGGGCCCATGGTGACTTATTTTGCAGGTGCAATCACTAAAAAGGCTGTGATAGCATGAAATGTTCCGACTGTATGCTTGGAAGCAACTGTGGTGGCTGGTTTGTAAAACTCTGGCACCCACGAAACAAGTGAGGTGGGCTCAGGCCACACGTGGACACGTCTCAAACGAAGTGCGTTGGGCGAGCTTTTTAGTGTTAGCCGAGGCAAAATTTTTGTGTTAAAATGTATCGCTAGGCGGATTTAACGTTATGCGATGCGTTCGTTAGGCGAGGTTCCACTGCATGCATTCATAGTGTAGGGCCCGGGGTCGCAGTGCGAGGTGTGTCTGGAGACCGGCCAAAATACTTCATGAATAATTTCGCTAATATAACAGACATAGCCCCACTCCACAAAGGGGGCAGTAAAGCAACAGCAAAGAACTACAGACCAATAGCACTACCATCCCATATCTAAAAATCTTTGAAAGGGTCCTAAGAAGCAAATCACCACCCATCTAAACCCATCAGTTCCAACCCAGGGCCAACATGGTTTAGAACAGGTCGCTCTTGTCTGTCTCAAATATTGGATCACTTACGACAAGGTCCTAATGCACTAAAACCCAAAAGAATGCAGATGTAATATATACAGACTTTGCAAAAGCCTTCGACAAGTGTGACCATGGCGTAATACGCACAAAATGCAAACTAAAGGAATAACAGGAAAATCGGTCGCTGGAAACTATAATTTCCTCACTAACAAACACAGAGAAGTATCGTCAACAGAGTAAAGTCCGAGCAGCTACGGTAAAAGCTTTGTTCCAAAAGGGCACAGTACTTGCTCCCATCTTGTTCCTCACCCATACCACATAAAAAAGGATGTCGCCACGCACCGTGTTTTCCCTTTTGCAATGACACCCAAACTGCATGACGTGTTTCCATTGCAGACACTGAAAGGCTCCAGGCGGACATCAACCAAAATTTTTTCAGGGGCTGAAAAAAATATGAATTTCAACGATGAGAAATTTAAATTACTCAGTTTGGGTAAACACGAGGAAATAAATCTTCATCAGAGTACAAAACAAATTCTGGCCACAAAAAGACGAAACACCAACGTCAAAGTGATCATTCGGGGATCTCACCTTAAGGACCATAACTTGTATCAATCGCATCTGCTGAAAAATGACGGATGGATAATGAGAACCTTAAAAAACAGGGAGGCCGGCCCATGATGACACTCTTCAGGTCATTTGTTCTATCTAGGCTGGAATTTTGCTGCCACTAACAGCACCTTTAAAGGCAGACGAAATTGTGCCAAAAAATGCAGGAACCTTCACGGCCCTAACGGGGATAAAACACCTCAATTACTGGGGGCGCTTGAGGTTCCAAACCGATTCCCCGAAGCAGGAGGGAGAGATACATGATTATATACACCTGGAAAAACCTAGAGGGGAATACCAAAAATTGCACACGAAAAACACCACTTCGAAACAAAAGATTGGCAGACATGCACCCCTCCCCCCCCCCAAGAAAAGAGGGGTGTCACTAGCCTTAAAAAACCCTTCAATAAGTGTCTGGGGGCCCCAGATGTTAACTGCCTCCCAACTACATAAGGGGATTACCAACAATCCCCCGGGAGCTTAAATGGCACTGGCAACACCTAAAGTCGGTTCCCCGACCCCCGGGCTGTGGCCGTACGTTTGGTTTGGTGAAACCCGCAGAACAGCCTGGTTGATCAGGCTCTGATCCACCGGGAGGCCTGGTCACAGACGGGCCGCGGGTTTTTTTACCCCCGGAACCTCTCCAGGTAAACTCCAGGAAATTTATTTTTTTATTTATTTTTTTATTTATAATTTGAGCCACAGAGGTACAAAAAAATACGAAAAGAGCAGCTGCAAAGCCCTTAAAACTATGCTAGCATTAGGGGCTGGTTTAAAAATTAATTTTAAGTTTAAACTAAGAATGATGAAATCTGAAAACTTTAATGAAAAGTTTACTATAAAGCAAAATGGTATTACAAAGACAGGTCATAGGTGCATGTTGTTTAAATTAGTAGAATGGAGTATTCTGTTAGGTAGTGTTTTTAAAAAATAATAAAGTTAGTTTGGGGTTTAGTTTAACATTTATGTGAATAATTGTGAGAAACTTTTAGATTAAAAATTTAAAAGGTTCATTATTCGTTTTTATTTGGTTTTTGGGTGAGAAAAGTGATCTTTGAGAAGAACTTGAATTTTATAAACAGTGTTTTCTTTTATATTTACAGGTAATGAATTCCGATTTTGGGGCCCTTTTTTAGGGCTTTGATTTTTTTTGCATGCGTGGATGGAAGGGGAAAATATCAAAGAGGGGATCTGTGCCTTGTTTATGGTATGTTTTTCTTTTGGGGTTGGCAAGGGAGATGTTTGAGGGAGGGTTAATATCAATTTGGGTGTTCAGTTGTAATAGGTGCAGTAATAAGTAGGGATTTTTGTAGGTGAGTGGGTTGAGTGTATTGAATATTTGGAGTTTTGCTGCCTGTATGAGAATTTTTACATCAAAACTGCCCCTTTTTTTTGGTAATTAGGGGGCTGAGATGATTACTTTTGTGAGCCCCATGCACAAATTCCATGGGTGGATGGGGTAAATAAGAGAGTGATATAGGGCCGGAGGGCTGACTGTGGAGCTAGTACCGTATCTTCGATAGTATCCCTACAGCTTGGAAATTTTCTTAGAAATTTTGTTTATATGTGTATGAAATTTGATCTATTTCAAGGGTGGATTCCAAAAAAATTTTCCCCTCTGTTAGTTTGTGATAGGTGACCCTTTTATCATTATGTTAAGAGGGACATCTTAGCTCTTTTTACCAAACTAAAATGAAGTGGGTTTTTTTAATGTTTAGTGTAAGTTTTTGTTAGACTCATCCGGGTAGATATTTTCTGAAATTTCGGTATTTACGTTTTGGCAGCGTGACGGGGCTGGGGTGGGGAAGACTATGTTGTGTCATCAGCAAAAAGTGGGGGTTTATAATTGGAAGCTTTTGGTAGGTCTTTTATGAAAGGAAAAAGAAAAGGGGCCAAGGACATTTCCCCGTGGGACACCAACTGTAATTTGGTTGGCAGAAGAGTTTGCCCCATTTGGTACACTATTGGCTTCTGTTTGAGGTATGACTTGAGTAGTTAGGGAGTGCCCTCTTATACCTAGGTGACAATTTTACGTGGAGCAAGTCATGGTCAACTGTATCAAAAGCTTTCGTAAGAAAATGAAGATCCCCAGTGGGACTTCTTTTTCTCTTTGCAGTGTATATGTTCTGCATGTGATAATAGCTCTTAGTTTTTTTTTAGGCCAGAATCCAAAGGGGCAGGGGTTGAGTATTTTTTTGGGAGATAAGGTAGGAGTAATTCGTTATGAATTTTTTTTCAAAGATTTTTGAGAGGGGGTGTAATTTTGGATATTGGCCTATATTTTTCAACTTTTTTGGTCTCTCCCTTTGGGGATCGGGTGACCCTTGCTTTTTTTGAGTCTTAGGGGGTGGGGGATTCAATGGATTTGTTAAAGAGTGTTGCAATGATTGGGATAGCATTTGACATTTTTTGTATATAAAGGGTGGAAAGGTTTTTTAATCTCCGCCTTTTTTTTTAGTGCGTTGAAAATAAGGGGACTTCGTATGGGTTAGCCGAGCTAGGAACAGGGTTTTTCGGTAGTTCCCGGTGAGGAAAGTTTTTTGGGGGGGTATCTAGCTTGGGATTTATTGGCAATTTTTGTCCATAGTGGGAAAAAAATCTTGAGTCTTTTGCTTTTTCTGTGGGTGGGAGTTGGGGTTCATCTGATTTTGCTAATTTTTTTCGCTATTTCGTGATATCTTTTTTTTTCCCCCAGAATTTTGATAGGGTTTTCCAGGTTTTTTTTTATCCCCTCTTAAGTTGGATAATCGTTCTCATAATAAATTTTTTTTTGCCCTTTTATCAGGCGGGGTTGGGATTGACGAGTAAGTTTTTTTTTGGTCTCGGGTTAGTGCCCCATTTGTATTTTTTTTCATATTGGTTTTTTGATTTATGGATTTGAAAATTTGGGGTGTTGCCAGGGACTGTTCGCTCTTAGCTGTCTCTGCTTATTTTTTTTTAGGGCAGTGCTTGTTTTTTGAGGTATTGATTTTTTTAGAAAATTATTAAAAATTTCGTCAAAAATCTGTATTGATTTCTAGCTCATTGCCGTCAATTTTTTGCTACTGCTGTTGGAAGTTATTAATGGTGCCTCTTTGTGAAGTCTGAAGGTGATTTTGGGTTTGTTTTGGGGGGTAATTTCCCAAGAGTTGTTATGAGGAAAGTAGGGTATGGTTTTGGGGTTTACTAAAATTATGCCTGTTTTTAAAAGGGGGGATATGGTGTTGGCCAATGTGGTCAAGTAGGGAAACATAGTCTTGTAACTCTTGTGGGTTTTGTTACTTTTGGGTAGAAACTACAGTTACTCATTGTGTTTGTGAATTCAGTAACGTGTGGGTTTCCGGGTTTTGCAGGGTTTTAATAAAGTCCCTAGATATAATGACTTTGTTCATGCGGCATCGTTTCATATTTGGGTTTTGACTAAATTGGCTAATTTTGACTGTGGAACCTGAAAGATTTTTATCAATGTGAGAGGTTTTTGTAGGTATTTGGATTTGAATTTTGGCTTTTATATATTCCCCATTTCTTTTTGTGCAAGTATTTATACATCTATTTGGGCCCCTGAGTATATTGGCTGTGCTCCCCCCTTGTTGGTCTGGCCTCAGTTGTGTATGGCTTGAAACCGGGAAGGGCATAGACATCTGTACATCAGGCTTTAGCCAGGTTTCTTTAGTGTAATGATGGCATTTTGGGCATGTAAGGGAAATTTTAGTAATGCTATGAGGTATCGAAATGCTTGTTTAAAGATCGATTTTTGAGTTAAAGATAGTTAGTTGTTGTTGGGGCACTGAGAGTGCCTTTTGATTGTTCGCAGGTAGTAATTACAGTAACTTTTTGATTCATTTAAGTCATTAAATAGGTTGGTATCGGGATAAATGCTTGAAACATAAGATTTGTAGTGAATCTATATTAAAATTTTAAGTATAAAACAAAGAAATGTCTTAAGCTAAAAATAGCACCTAAATTTTATTTAAAAAATGAAAAATAATGACCTAAGGTATTTTTTTTTTTTTTTTTAACTAAAATAAGGAGAAAATAAAAAGGGACTAGTACAAATAAAGTGAATCAAATAATGGAGCTTGGGAAATGATGTGGGTAGTACTAAAAAATAAATACTTTGGAATAAATGGAAAAAATTGTGAATTGTTCTCTTTAGCACGAGAATAGCCCTTGATTATTTTAACAATTGTGAATGTATAAGCGGGGTAGTTATTAAGCTAAAAAAGGAGAAAAAATAAGGGACAAAAATTAATAATGGTAAACAAAGTTAAATGGACAGAGGTCATTGAAAAATTTTGGTTTTAGGAGTAAGATCTGTTTTTGTAATATTAGAAAAATTGAGCAGTTTATTGACAATAAAAGTAAAAAAAATGAGGTATTGTATGCTAGCAAAAGATATTTTGGTACTTGAAAAAAAGAAATTTGGAATATACCTAATTGCATACACAATGTAAAGTGCTAAAAAACAAGTAGTGAAAAAAAAATTAAATGGACAGGTAAAAAAAAAAGAATATTTTAATTTGGAGAAAGGGGGGACTTTAATTTAAATTAGAGCAATTAATAGAGTAAGAAAGAATTTAGAGTATTGGGGTAGTTGGCTTAGCTGTGATGAAAATAATAAAAAAATAATTTACAAAAATAGAACGTACACTTAGCACCCCACGTAATATGTATTAAGGCACTTTTCTAATCGTTACAGAAATGTAGCTTTTTAAGGAAGGTAGAGAAACATGTTCGTTTGGGTGGTATATTGTTGTCCTGTTATGTTTTCCTTACTAGTATTTTTCCCCTCTCGCATGAAACATGTGTATTTTGTTTTCCTGTTTAAATTTTTTCGCTAACGAAGGTTTGACGTTTTTTTTTTAACACTCGTTATGAACTCCCTTTTTCATTGTAATTGCTGATTTAATTAGGTCCTTTCTTTTTTCGATGAAAGAAGTCTGATCTAGTATACATAACAAAAAATGGAATAAAATAGAAACAAGAATATAAAAAGAAAGAAAAAAATGTCATTCTGACAACTACCATCCGACTTACGACCGCTCGACTTACGACCACTCGGGGTTTCGACCGTGTTTTTTTTTGGCAAATTTCTGGAAAAAAACAACTTTGTGTTGTCACAGTGTTTACCCAAACCTTACAGTATAAAAAAACAGTATAAAAATAAAAAGAAAATAAAACATGAAAAACCAAAATAAAACAAAAAACAGTCATTACAAAAATGTGTGTTGTATTCATATCAAGTTCACCTTTCGTCCATTTCGACTTACGACTGGTTTCTTTGGGAAAGGAACTCGGTCGTAATCGGATGGTAGGGTGTGGTTGGGCGGTGTCGGGTGGACAGAGTTTGTCTGGAGACTGGGCAAAATTTTCATGAAAATTTGCTAAATCACTAACTGTTTTTTATCTATCACAGCTGAACGTCCCCCGGCTAACACCCAGCATTCTCAATCCATAAATACAAAAAACCCAATAGAAAAACATACAGAATGGTCACATAACCAAGACCAAACAAAACGTTACTCGTCAATCCTAAACCGCCCGAAAGAAGGGCAAAAAAATTTTGTTATGAACAATTATCCAATTACGAGGGGAATAAAAAAAAAACCCCGGAAGACCCTATCAGAAATTCTGGGAACAAAAAAGATATCCCCAATGGCGAAAAAAAATTTGCAAAACAGAAACCCACTCCCACCCAAAAGAAACACAAAAAGACTCAAAGATTTTTTTCTCCACTATAGGACAAAACCTTGCCAATAAAATCCCCAAACTCAGATACCCCCCCACTGACACCCACTGGGAAAAACCCGAACACCTGTTCCTAGCTCCGACTAACCCATACGAAGTCTCCTTTTATCAACACACTAAAAAACAAGGGAGGAGATTTTTTAAAAACCTTACCACCCTTTATAACAAAAAATGTCACAAGAAATACACCAAACATTGCAACACTCTTTTAACAAATCCATTGAATCCCCACCTTCCCTACAGTTTCAAAAAAAAAAAGGGTCCCCCGATCCCTAAAGGAACCAAACAAGTTGAAATATTTGGCAAAATCCAATTTACACCCTCTCTCAAAAATCTTTGAAAAATTAAATTTATAAAAGAATCTACTCCTACCTCATCTCCCCAAAAAATTTTCAACCCCCCCCAATTTGGTTTTAGGCCTAATAAAAATACTAATATGCTATTATCCAGCTAGAACATATATACACTGCAATAGAGAAAAAAAAAAGTCCCATAGGGATCTTCTTGACTTACGTAAAGCTTTTGATACAGTTGACCCTGACTTGCTCCACATAAAATTGTACACTTGGTATTAGAGGGGGACTCCTTCAAATACCTCAAGTCATACCTCAGCAACAGAACCAAAGTGACGCAAATGGGGGAAACTCTTTCCCCACAACCAATTCAGTTGGTTCCCCCAAGGGGGAAAGGGCCTTGGCCCTCTTTTCTTTTTCCTAACATAAATCCCACCCAAAAACTTCGCAATTTCTCAAACCCACACTTTTTGCAGATGACCTAAAAATACGTCTTCCCCATCCCAGCCCATCACGCTAGCCCAAAACTGTAAACCGAATTAAAAAAAAAATCTCCGGATAGACTAACAAACTTACCCAAAATTGACAAAACCATTTATTTAGTTTGGTAACCGAGCTAAGTGTCCCTTAACAAACGATAAAAGATACCCCATCACAAAGCTAAAAGAGGGAAAATTCTTAGAATCCACCTTGACAATAGACCAAATTTCTACACATATACAACAAATTTCTAAGAAAATTTCCAAGACTGAGCAAACTATCGAAATACGGGACATGTTCCACAGTCAGCCCCCCCGGGGGTTTATCACTCTCTTATTTACCCCTATCCACCTAAAGGAATTTGGCAGGGGGCTCAAAACAATTAACCATCTCAGAACCACTAAATTTCCCAAAAAAAGGGTGCAGTTAAAATGATAACAAATTCTCACTACAGGAAACAAAACCCACCAAAATTCAAAACACTAACCTTCACCATACAAAACATCCCTACTTTTTTTTCACCTATTACATACATAGAACCTTAACTCTGATATTAACCCCCCCCCTCAAACACTCCTTGCCAAACCCCAAAAAACACATGACCATAACACAAGGGACGATAACCTTTGATGTTTTCCCCTGTCCATCTCCCATCAAAAACTCAAGCACGGGGGCGTTGACCCACGAAACTCTCTCCGGTAAACTCCCCAGGAAAAAGACCGTGTCTTCCTTGCAGATGACACCCGAATCTGCATGACATGTTTCCCTTCAGACACGCAAGGCCCAGGCGGCATCAAAAACCCAACTTTCAGGGCTGCAGAAAAAAAAAAATGAAGTTCAACGATAAGAAATTTCAATTACTCAATATGGTAAAAACCCAGGGAAAAAAAAATCTTAACAGAGTACAAAACAAATTTGGCACAAAATAGAGCGAAACACCCAAAGTCAAAGACCTGGGATGATCATGCGGAGGGGTCTACTTCAGGGCCAAACATTGTACAATCGCATTGCTAGAAAAATGACGGATGGGGTAATGAAACCTTCAAAAAATAGGGAGGCCAAGCCCATGATGACACTTTTCAGGTCACTTGTTCATCTAGGTGGAAATTGTTGCCACTAACGCCCTTTTAGGGCAGGGGAAATTTCTGACCTAGAAAATGTACAAAAAACCTTTTACGGGGCATAACGGAGAAAAAAAAACCCCAATTTCTGGGAGCGCTTGAGGTTCCTAAAACTGTTTCCCCGGAACGCAGGCGGGAGGAAATATTATATACACCCTGGAAAATCCTAGAGGGATAGTACCGAACTTGCACCCCAAAATCACTCACTACAAAACAAAAGACTTGGGGACATGCCAACATTCCCCTAAAAATCCCCTGAAAAGCAGGGGGGTCACAGCACGTTAAAAAAAACCTTTCAATTGTCGGGGCCCCCAGCGTTCAAACTGCCTCCCAGCATACTAAGGGGGATTCCCAAAACAGACCCTGGCAGTCTTCAAGCTGGCATGGAAAAAGCACCTAAAGTCGGTTCCTGACCAGCCGGGCTGTGGCTCGTACGTTGGTTTGCGTGCAGCCAGCAGCAACAGCCTGGTTGATCGGGCTCTGATCCACCAGGAGGCCTGGTCACAGACCGGGCCGCGGGGGCGTTGACCCCCGGAACTCTCTCCAGGTAAACTCCAGGTAAACATAAAAGGCCCTAAAATCTGGAATTCATTACCTGTAAATATAAAAGAAACACTACCTGTTTATAAATTTAAGTCTCTTCTCAAAGATCACTTACTCACTCAAAACCAAATAAATACTGAATAACTGAACCTTATAAATTGTATATCCTAAATGTTACTCACAATTATATCACACAAATGTTAAACCTAGGACCCAATCTAACTTCGTTATTTTTTTTAAATACACTACCTAACAGAATACTCCATTCGACTGAATGTACAGCAATGCAAGCAACCATATGACCTGTCTTTGTAATACTCATTTGTGCTTTATAGTTATCTGATTACAATAATGTTTTATCACTGATTTCCTCATCGCTTAGTTAATCTTAAGTTAATTTTAAGCCAGCCCGTAATGCTATGCATATAAGTGGCTTTGGCATGCTGCTCTTACCTGTATTTTTTTGTACCTCTGTATGTATGCTAAAATTACTAAATAAATAAATAAATAAATAAATAAAACAGTTCATCTAGTATGACATAACAATATGAATAACATAGAAACATTATATATGCTCTAAAATGAATAAAATATGCCATTCATATTGTGGTATGGGCGGTGTCGGCGGTGGACGAGAGTTTGTCTGGAGACAGGATAAAATACTCCTTGAATATTTCGCTATCATCAACTCTACGGCTTATTTATCTATCACAGTTCTTCTGATATGAAATAATAAACAATGTAAATCACATAGATACCTGATATATACTCTAGAATGAATAAAACCTGTCATTAAGTAACAGGTGGAGGCGGCCACAACCGCTCCCTCTTTGTTGTGGTAAACACTGCCATCTAGTGATGGCCTTTTGAAGCCATCTATTATTATAATTATTATATGTAGTACATTATTATTATATATGTATTATTATTTTATTATACATATTATATTCTTATTATTATTATTATTATTGTATTATACTATTATAATTATTATTATTATACTTTTTTTTTTTTCAACAAGTTGGCCGTCTCCCACCGAGGCAGGGTGACCAAAAAAGAAAGAAAATCCCCAAAAAGAAAATACTTTCATCATCATTCAACACTTTCACCACACTCACACATTATCACTGTTTTTGCAGAGGTGCTCAGAATACAACAGTTTAGAAGCATATACATATAAAGATACACAACATATCCCTCCAAACCGCCAATATCCCAAACTCCTCCTTTAAAGTGCAGGCATTGTACTTCCCATTTCCAGGACTCAAGTCCGACTATATGAAAATAACCGGTTTCCCTGAATCCCTCCACTAAATACTACCCTGCTCACACTCCAACAGATCGTCAGGTCCCAAGTACCATTCGTCTCCATTCACTCCTATCTAACACGCTCACGCATGCTTGTTGGAAGTCCAGGCCCCTCGCCCACAAAACCTCCTTTACCCCCTCTCTCCAACCCTTTCGAGGACGACCCCTACCCCGCCTTCCTTCCCCTATAGATTTATATGCTTTCCATGTCATTCTACTTTGATCCATTCTCTCTAAATGACCAAACCACCTCAACATCCCTCTTCTGCCCTCTGACTATACTTTTATTAACTCCACACCTTTTCCTAATTTGCACACTCCGAATTTTCTGCATAATATATTTACACCACACATTGCCCTTAAACAGGACATCTCCACTGCCTCCAACCGTCTCCTCGCTGCTGCATTTACCACCCAAGCTTCACACCCATATAAGAGTGTTGGTACTACTATACTTTCATACATTCCCTTCTTTGCCTCCATAGATAACGTTTTTTGACTCCACATATACCTCAACGCATCACTCACCTTTTTTCCCTCATCAATTTTATGATTAACCTCATCCTTCATAAATCCATCCGCTGACACGTCAACTCCCAAGTATCTGAAAACATTCACTTGTTCCATACTCCTCCTCCCCAATTCGCATTGTTATTATTCATATTATTATTATACATATTATTATTATCATCGTTATTATTATTATTATTATATAAATTATTTGTTATTTTAATTCACACAAAAATATAAGATTTACTGTTATTCCTTACTGCAATAATTGTATAAATATGTCAATCCATTCATGACTGCATACTGGAATGGACAGTGATGTTATTTGTTTACTCTGAAACAGCCAAGCAATGGACCATTTCTCGTAGGTTGAGCTCAATTTCAAGGCACTTTTCGTCATGAAAGCAATCAAAATCATATATTTCTTTAATATATCTTCCATTCTATCAAAAGAGACCAAAAAAACTTGAATACAATCATAAAAACCATACGAAAATACCACTAAGGGGTGGCTAATTGCTGAGAAGTGAGCTCCATTATTTATGCTTAAATTTCTTTCATTATTATTATTATTATTATTATTATTATTATTATTATTATTATTATTATCATTATTATTATATAAATAATTTGTAATTTTTATTCACACAAAAAATATAAGATTTACTGTGACGTCATTTGTTTACACTGAAGCAGCCGAGCAATGGACCATTTCACCTAGGTTGAGCTCTTTGTCAAGGTACTTTTCATTGTGAAAGCATTCAAAATCATATTTATTTCTGTAATTTATCTTCCATTCTATCAAATGAGACCAAAAAAAATGAGAATACAACCATAAAAAACATTCGAAATTACCACTAAGGGGTGGCTAATTGCTGAGAAGTGAACTCCATTATTTATTCTTAAATTTCTTTCATTTTTGGTGTACGTTAAGAAGCATCTTTCCATCATGTATTGCCCAAGTTTCAATAAGATAGTCCAACAAACAAATGAGATACAATTCCCGAGATCAAGAGCAAGAGCCTCTCACCAATGTCAAGGAACCTGCTTTGAGGTTTGCTCGCTTGTGGAAATTTTGCTCGCGTATGGAAGCAAAAAATCGACCCATCGACTGCTCATATTTGGAAAAACTCGCACATGGACATGCTTGCAAGTAGAGGTTCCACTGAATATATATATATACATATACAGTGGACCCCCGCATAGCGACTTTAATCCGTGCAAGAGGGCTGATTGTTATGCGAAATGTTCGGTATGCGAATAAATTTTCCCCATAAGAAATAATGGAAATCAAATTAATCCGTGCAAGACACCCAAAAGTATGAAAAAAAATTTTTACCACATGAAATATACATTTTCCTACACACAAAGAGAAGGATACATGCACAATAGTAGAGTAGTACATGCACAATATATATTGTGCATGTACTACTCTACTAAATGAAGAATAAATGACACTTACCTTTATTGAAGATGCAGCAATGACTGATGAGACACTGTGTCCTGGGAGTGCCTTTTCCTCCTGAGTACTGTAGGTCCTGTTTGGCATTTTCTTCCAGAACATGCCTTATCACACTGTGTATGTCACTACGATTCTTAAATCTCTCAAACCAACCTTTGCTGGCTTTAAATTCACCAAATATGAGCACTAGTTCCAGGCATTTTTCCCTGTTCACCTGGTGTTAGTCGACTGGTGTGGGTTGCATCCTGGGAGACAAGATTAAGGACCCCAATGGAAATAAGTTAGACAGTCTTCGATGACACTGACTTTTTTGGGTTATCCTGGGTGGCAAATCCTCTGGGGTTAATTGTTTCTTGGTATTCTTAATAAGCCACACCAACAACGGTGCTACAGCAGCAGCAGCAGCTGACGGTGGTACAGCAGCAACAGACGATGCTACAGCAGCAACAGACGATGCTACAGCAGCAGCAGACGATGCTACAGCAGCAACAGACGATGCTACAGCAGCAGCAGATGATGCTACAGCAGCAGCAGATGATGCTACAGCAGCAGCAGACGATGCTACAGCAGCAGCAGACGATGCTACAGCAGCAGCAGACGATGCTACAGCAGCAGCAGCAGCTGACGGTGGTACAACAGCAGCAGCAGCTGACAGTGCAGCAGCAGCTGACAGTGCAGCAGCAGCTGACGGTGGTACAGCAGCAGCTGTACCACCAATAGTAGCGATGGTTGATTGGGGTTTATTATACAACCTGGCCAGCTCAGAGACACGCACTCCACTTTCATACTTATCAATGATCTTTTCCTTCATCTCTATAGTAATTCTCACCCTTATTGCTGTAGGGTTGGCACTAGAAGCTTTCTTGGGGCCATGGTCACTTATTTCCAGAAAAAATCACCAAAAACACTGTAATAATACGAAATGTTCCGATTGTATGCTTGGATGTTACCGCGGAGGCTGGCTGGTAAACAATGCCACCGGCGGAACATGTGAGCGTGGCTCAGGCCGCACATTGGACGCGTCTCGGATGAAGGGCGGTGAGCGGGTTTTTGGGAGGTATGCGAGGCAAAATTTTTGCGAAAAAAGCGAGCGGTATGCGGATTGTACGGTATGCGATGCGTGCGGTATGCGGGGGTCCACTGTATTTATATATATATATATATATATATATATACGTCGTGCCGAATAGGCAGAACTTGCGATATTGGCTTAAATAGTAACGCTCATCTTGCCATATAGGACAAGTGAAAATTTATGTATGCAATAATTTCGCCAAAATCATTCTGAACCTAACAAAAAAAATATATTTCATTGTGTTTGTTTAGTATTAAATTACTGTAAACAAATCTAAAATATATTTAGTTGAGTTAGGGTAAAATAAATTGTTCTTGTTATAATAAGGTTAGGTAAGTTTTCTAAGATTCTTTTGGAGCAAAATTAAAATTTTTTACATTAACCCTTTGACTGTCGAACCCCCAATCCTGAGGTGTCTCCTGGTGTCGCAAAATTTAAAAAAAAAAAAAAAATTTTTTCTTATGAAATGATAGAGAATCTTTTCCCGATTGTAATGACACCAAAAAACGAAATTTGATGGAAAACTGACGGAATTATGCTCTCGCGAAGTTAGCGACCTCGGCGCTGTTTACAAATCGGCGATTTCGCCCACTTTGAGCCCTATTTTCGGCTATTCCATGTTCCAGTTGCCCAAACTCATAGCTATTTCTTAGAACTTCATTTTTTCTATCGATTGAGTACAAGAAACTGCCCATTTACTGATTTCAACTACCTAATAATGTGGTCAGAAATTTGCAATTTGGCCAATTTCACGAAAACTAAAAAATGACAATTTCAAAATAAGTCCAGAATGAACAATGCAGACATTCCAGGCTCTAAATAACGTTTTCTTTGTTCATCAGTCACGTATCCAGGCCCCTCGATATTACTCTTGCTTTCTATTTTGAATTTTTAATTCAAACAAAAAATATTAGACTTACTATTATGCAGACTACTGCAATGCTGTAATAACTGTATAAATAACATCAACCCATTCATGACTGCATATTAGAATGGCTAGTTGGACATTTATTGGACAATGGCATCATTTGTTTACTTTTGAACATTGCCAAAATCAAACATTTCCCCTACTTTGAGCCCCATTTCTAGGTTCTTTTATAGTAAAATCAATCAAAAACACCTCTATTTCTGTAATATGTTTTCCATTCTATCAAATGAGACCAAGAAAACGAGAATACAACCATAAATACTATACGAAAATAGACCACAAAGTCGGCATTTTAATTAAGAAAAACGGTCGGAGTTTTTTTTTTCTCATTATGCACTGCGTGCTCCAGGATTTTTTTTTATATGGTGCACACTGACCACACAGACCCATTCTCTCACATGTGGGCCTACCAGCTTTCTCCTGCTTGATTTGAAGCCGCTAGAATTTATGAGTATATATACGTCAAACACGGCACCTCGTAAAACGTATATATACGGCCGCTACAGTCAAAGGGTTAACATTATTGAAAAAAATATATCTTTAAACGTATAAGAGAAAATTTTAGAAAGGACTTAATTTTAAATGAGTTCTTGCTGATTGACCAGTTTTACATATTCGGCACGACACATATATATATAATATATATATATATATATATATATATAATATATATATATATATATAATATATATATATATATATATATATATATATAATACAGTGGACCCCGCATAACGATTACCTCCGAATGTGACCATTTAATGTAAGTGTATTTATGTAAGTGTGTTTGTACGTGTATGTTTGGGGGTCTGAAATGGACTAATCTACTTCAACAATATTCCTTATGGGAATAAATTCGTCAGTACTGGCACCTGAACATACTTATGGAGTGAAAAAATATCGTTAACCGGGGTCCACTGTATATAGATATATATTATATATATATATATATATATTAATAATATATATATATATATATATATATATTTATATATATAAATATATATATATATATATATATATATATAAAATATATATATAAATATATATATAATATATATATATATATATATAATATATATATACCACCGACTTACGACCTGCTCGACTTACGACCACTCGACTTACGACCGTATTTTTTATGCCAAATTTCTGGGAAATAAACAATTATTTGTGTTGTACACAGTGTTTATCCTAAACCTTACAGTATAAAATACAGTACTAACAACATAAAAAGTAAAGTAAAACATGAAATACCAAAATAAAACAATAAAATAAAGTCATTACAAAAATGTTTTGTTGATATTCAGTAGTAAAGTTCAACTTACAACCATTTCGACTTACGACCGGTTTCTCGGAACTGAACTCAGTAGTAAGTCGGATGGTAGGTGTATATATATACATATATATCCTAGGTAGTAGGTTGGTAAAGAGCAACTGCCCAGGGAAGAACTACCGTCCTGCCAAGTGAGTGTACAACGAAAACCTGTAATTGTTTTACATGATGGTAGGATTGCTGGTGTCCTTTTTTCTGTCTCATAAACATGCAAGATTTCAGGTATGTCTTGCTACTTCTACTTACACTTAGGTCACACTACACATACATATACAAGCATATACAGTGGACCCCCGGTTTACGATCAGCTCCCAATGCGACCAATTATGTAAGTGTATTTATGTAAGTGCTTTTTATGTGTATGTTTGGGGGTCTGAAATGGACTAATCTAATTCACAATATTCCTTATGGGAACAAATTCGGTCAGTACTGGCACCTGAACATACTTCTGGAATGAAATAATATCGTAAACTGGGGGGTTGAAGAGGGTTGGATGAGTTTTAAAAATGCAGTATTAAAATGTGGAGCAGAAGTTTGTGGTTATAGGAGTGTTGGAGCAGGAGGAAAGAGGAGTGATTGGTGGAATGATGAAGTAAAGGGTGTTATAAAAGAGAAAAGTTACCTTATGAGACGTTTTTACAAAGCAGAAGTGTTATAAGAAGAGCAGAGTATATGGAAAGTAAAAGAAAGGTGAAGAGAGTGGTGAGAGAGTGCAAAAGCAGAGCAGATGACAGAGTGGGAGAGGCACTGTCAAGAAATTTTAATGAAAATAAGAAAAAAAATTGGAGTTAAACAAGTTAAGAAAGCCTAGGGAACATATGGATTTGTCAGTTAAAAACAGAATAGGGGAGTTAGTAGATGGGGAGAGGGAGGTATTAGGTAGATGGTGAGAATATTTTGAGGAATTTTTAAATTTTGAGGAAGAAAGGGAGGCAGTAATTTCATGCACTGGCCAGGGAGGTATACCATCTTTTAGGAGTGAAGAAGAGCAGAATGTAAGTGTGGGGGAGGTACGTGAGGCATTATGTAGGATGAAAGGGGATAAAGCAGCTGGAACTTATGGGATCATGACAGAAATGTTAAAAGCAGGGGGGGATATAGTGTTGGAGTGGTTGGTACTTTTGTTTAATGAATGTATGAAAGAGGGGAAGGTACCTAGGGATTGGCGGAGAGCATGTATAGTCCCTTTATATAAAGGAAAGGGGGACAAAAGAGATTGTAAAAATTATAGAGGAATAAGTTTACTGAGTATACCAGGAAAAGTGTATGGTAGGGTCATAATTGAAAGAATTAGAGGTAAGACAGAATGTAGGATTGTGGATGAGCAAGGAGGTTTCAGAGTGGGTAGGGGATGTGTAGATCAAGTGTTTACATTGAAGCATATATGTGAACAGTATTTAGATAAAGGTAGGGAAGTTTTTATTGCATCTATGGATTTAGAAAAGGCATCTGATAGAGTGGATAGGGGAGCAATGTGGCAGATGTTGCAAGTATATGGAATAGATGCTAAGTTACTAAATGCTGTAAAGAGTTTTTATGAGGATAGTGAGGCTCAGGTTAGGGTGTGTAGAAGAGAGGGAGACTACTTCCCAGTAAAAGTAGGTCTTAGACAAGGATGTGTAATGTCACCATGGTTGTTTAATATATTTATAGATGGGGTTGCAAAAGAAGTAAATGCTAGGGTGTTCGGGAGAGGGGTGGGATTAAATTACGGGGAATCAAATACAAAATGGGAATTGACACAGTTACTTTTTGCTGATGATACTGTGCTTATAGGAGATTCGAAAGAAAAATTTCAAAGGTTAGTGGATGAGTTTGGGAGTGTGTGTAAAAGTAGAAAGTTGAAAGTGAACATAGAAAAGAGTAAGGTGATGAGGGTATCAAATGATTTAGATAAAGAAAAATTGGATATCAAATTGAGGAGGAGGAGTATGGATGAAGTGAATGTTTTCAGATACTTGGGAGTTGATGTGTCGGCGGATGGATTTATGAAGGATGAGGTTAATCATAGAATTGATGAGGGGAAAAAAGGCGAGTGGTGCGTTGAGGTATATGTGGAGTCATAAAACGTTATCTATGGAGGCAAAGATGGGAATGTATGAAAGTATAGTAGTACCAACACTCTTATACGGGTGTGAAGCTTGGGTTGTGAATGCAGCAGTGAGGAGGCGGTTGGAGGCAGTGGAGATGTCCTGTCTAAGGGCAATATGTGGTGTAAATATTATGCAGAAAATTCAGAGTGTGGAAATTAGGAGAAGGTGTGGAGTTAATAAAAGTATTAATCAGAGGGCTGAAGAGTGGCTGTTGAGGTGGTTTGGTCATTTAGAGAGAATGGATCAAAGTAGAATGACATAGAGAGCATTTAAATCTTTAGGAGAAGGAAGGCGGGGTAGGGGTCGTCCTCGAAAAGGTTGGAAGGAAGGGGTAAGGGAGGTTTTGTGGGCGAGAGGCTTGGACTTCCAGCAGGCATGCATGAGCGTGTTTCGATAGGAGTGAATGGAGACAAATGGTATTTGGGACCTGAAGATCTGTTGGAGTGTGAGCAGGGTAATATTTAGTGAAGGGATTCAGGGAAACCAGTTATTTTTATATAACCAGACTTGAGTCCTGGAAATGGGAAGTACAATGCCTGCACTCTAAAGGAGGGGTTTGGGATATTAGCAGTTTGGAGGATATGTTGTGTATCTTTATACGTATATGTTTCTAAACTGTTGTGTTGTGAGCACCTCTGCAAAAACAGTGATTATGTGTAAGTGAGGTGAAAGTGTTGAATGATGATGAAAGTATTTTCTTTTTGGGGATTTTCTTTCTTTTTCTGGGTCACCCTGCCTCGGTGGGAGACGGCCGACTTGTTAAAAAAAATAAAAATATATATAAAATATATATATATATATATATATATATATATATATAATATATATATATATATATATATATAAATATATATATATATATATATATATATAAAATATATATAAATATATATAATATATATATATAATATATATATATATATATATATATATATATATATATATATAATATATATATATATATATATATATATATATATATATATATTGTTATATATACTGTGGTAATACGAGACAATCTTACAGCTGCTAGCAGCTGTATTCAACAACTGTTACCAAATATGTGTAGCTATCACAGTTCAAATAATCCTCCAAAAGCATATCCCGACCCAACCTTCACAGTGCACACACTGTACTTCCCACCTCCCGAACCACAACATTCCCATGCATCCTTCGCAGTGCACACACTGTACTTCCTACCTCCAGAACTGCAACAAGGTAAGCAAGGTACATACCACCTACAGATCAGCAACATTTTCATCCATCCTTCAGAATGTAGGCATTGTAATTCGCACATCCAAAATTACAATATCTCTATTCATCCTTAAGAGTACAGGCACTGTACTTTCTGCCTCCAGAACTGTAACATCACCCTTTCTTCAGAATGCAGGCACTGTACTTTCTGCCTCCAGAACTGTAACATCACCCTTCCTTCATAATACAGGCACTGTACTTTCTGCCTCCAGAACTGTAACATCACCCTTCCTTCATAATACAGGCATTGTACTTTTTCCCTGCCCCCCCCAGGGAACTGTAATGTAACATCACCCTTCCTTCATAATACAGGCACTGTACTTTCTGCCTCCAGAACTGTAACATCACCCTTCCTTCATAATACAGACACTGTACTTTCTGCCTCCAGAACTGTAACATCACCCTTCCTTCATAATACAGGCACTGTACTTTCTGCCTCAAGAACTGTAACATCACCCTTCCTTCAGAATGCAGGCACTGCACTTCACACCTGAAGCACTCTTAAACCCTTTTTTTGTTGTTGTTACACATTACACTCAAATATTAGTTGTTTAGATGTTTGATAATGTTTTGAATGTTGAATAACTGGACACTGAGTAATTGATGATATAGTTTATATTAGAGCATTTTACACTAGTTTCTACTCTTTCAACAAAGAACAAGACTCACCAATATCACTGGTAAGTAAATGCAGTTCTTCAGTGCACCGTCCACCATGGGCATGGTAGGGATAGAGTTGCTTGCGGGTGATGGTAGTGCGCACTTCAAGCTCCAAGTTATGGTCAGGCACAGTCAGTGCTGCCATGCTTAATATGCTAGGAGAAGTGTCCACATTTGAGGCTACCATATCTTCTTGTATCTGAGGTCTCATCTTACCACCACCATCACTGAAAATGATTGGAAAATTTTTGAATCAAACAAAATAGAAATTATGTACATATGCATGTATGTATGTATAGTACAGCCCCACTTATACAGCAGGTTAGATTCCAGGCTACTGCTGGAAAGCGGACTTCGCCGGAAAGCAGAACACCATTTGTTTCCACTTATAAATGTCAGATAATAAGTTTACATTAACATATATTAAGTTAGAAATAGAACAAGGCATTAAAAAACAATAAAAAGTAAAATACACACACAGTACACTCATTACTTACCTCAAAATATTTGTAGTCTTAATGAAGGGTGAAAAGTGAGTAATGTTTATTGCAAGAAGTTAGGTGTGGTAGGTATGGTAGCCAGCCAGACCACCCCACCCCACCCACACATAATATACATCAACATTTAAAGAGTCCCAGAGCGATAAAATGCATATTTGTAGTCTTAATAGTCTTATTACAGAGTGCAAGGTGAATAGTAGGGTAGGTAGGTATTGAATAGTGTGGTAGATATCGTAACCCCATTTGGCCACCCCACCCACACATTATATACTAGGCATTTGAAGCACCATGGAGTGATAAAATTCATATACAGGTCTCCCTCAACATTCACATTTTCCACTTTCATGAGCTTCGAACATTTGCGAATTCCCAGCAGCCCACTCATATTTGAAATATGTCATTACATATGTTAGGAATTGTGGCAGTGGCAGAGTTTCTTTGGAGATAAAACAAGATAGTCCTTTAATATGACACTAATATCTACTCTATAGCTTATTTATCTATCACAATTCATCTAATATGACATAATAAAAAATATTAATAACATAGAAACATGAACATATACCATGAATGAATAAAAATACGTCATAAAAATATAACCGTTCAGTGTTCAAGGCCCAAATCTGGAGTCACGCACCAGTGTCCAAGAATTTTCAAAAAAAAAATTTGTTAATTTTTTCTTATGAAAATCGTAGAGTAATCTTTTTGTAGAGTTAAAACAACAAAAAGTAGACGAAATTTGGTGAAAA
The DNA here is from genome assembly GCF_026875155.1 of Cherax quadricarinatus. Classification (NCBI taxonomy): domain Eukaryota; kingdom Metazoa; phylum Arthropoda; class Malacostraca; order Decapoda; family Parastacidae; genus Cherax; species Cherax quadricarinatus. Next base: position 55,710,941 of record NC_069420.1, read on the forward strand.
TTGTACGAAATTATCTCTCGCGAATTTTTGATGTGTCAGCGATATTTACGAATCGGGCGATTTTTGCCGACTTTGAGACTCACCATTTTAGTCCCAATTACATTATTCCAAACAACCCAAATCTTAGGCATTTCACATAGTATTACTTCATTCTATCGATTGACCAAGAAATCGCCAAAGATCAACTGTTTCAACTACAAATAAATGATCGGAAATGATAATTTGGCCAATTTAACACAAAATTTCAAAATATTCCAATTTCAAAATAGGTCCAGAAATGAACAATGTAGCATTCCCCCTGTCCTAAAACTAACATTACCTCTGTTCATTAGTTATGTTTTTTGTGGCTTTAACAAATAAAATTCCTTTTGATTTTTTGATTCACAAAATGAATATTTTTAATTCACACCAAAAATAGAAGATATACTTCTTATGCAATACAGTAATAAAAGTATAAATAATCATCACCATATTAGTTAATGTATATTAGACCCACCAGCTGACGTGGTATTAGATGAGTGAGTTCGTTTGTTTACCTCTTGAATATCGGCAAAAAATTAACATTTCCGCTACTTTGAGCTCAGTTTTTACAAGCCAATTCCAATGCTACAACCAATCAAATCATCTCTATTCTGTAAATGTCCTTCCCTTCTATCAAATGAGACAAGAAATCGCAAAACAATATAAAAACACATACGAAAAAACCGCTGCAAAGTTGCTTGTTTAAATCGAAAAATCATGATTTCATTTTTTTTCTCTCTATTATAGCCACAGTGTGCAGCAGATACTGTGTTATTGGTGCACACATACCACATAGATTATTCTCCTCATATCTAGCCCAAATGTACCACTCACAGTATATCAGAGTGAGCTGAGCATCATGAGTAGATTCTAACGGCATGGACCCTGAACGAAAAGCCTTAGATCTACGGGACGGGACCCTGAAAGGTTTAAGTATGTAAGGAGTGTTGTTTAAGTTTGTGTTGGGTGTCGAGGCAGTAGACACCCTAAATAACTCCAACCACACTTGGCGGAGTTAGGTTCGTGGCTGTCCTTTTTTCTATGATTAATCGCATAACTTATTTGCTACACGTTAATGCTACACTTTATCGCTGGCTGCCGCTATAGCCTTTATCAACTCGTGCTGCTTTAGTATCGTACATATCGCAGAATCACTGAAAGAGGCATATCTCTCGCTTCCTCCTCCACTTTGGTACTCTGCTATGAGCTCTTTCTTGAATTCTATAGTTTTTCTCACCTTCTTTACCAAAAGGTTCGGCAGTAGTAACAATATTTTACGATGTTTTCATGTGTTTTATGATTGTTCATGGTTCAATAGGTTAAGGAAGCATTACTGTATTATACTATTTCGCTACAATATATTGGGGAACCAAACATTTGCATTTTTCCAACATTTGCAAGGTTCTTGATCCCCTAACCCTTGCGAATGTTGAGGGAGACCTGTACCGTACACTCATTACTTACCTTAAATATTGTTGTCCCCTAATGTAGTTCGAGGGGAGAATAAACGTAGAAGAGAGAGAGAGAAGAGAGAGAGAGAGAGAGAGAGAGAGATAGAGAGAAAAGAGAGAGAGAGGAGAGAGAGATGAGATAGAGAGATGAGAGAGAAGCGAGAGAGAAAGAAGTAGAGAGAGAGAGAGAGATAAGAAGAGAGAGAGAGAGGAGAAGAAGAGAGAGAGAGAGAGAGAGAGAGAGAGAGAGAATAGAAGAGAGAGAGAGATAGAGAGAGAGAGAGAGAGAGAGGAGAGAGAAGAGAGACGGCTGTGGGCCCAGACAAGCTGAGCCCAAGATTGTTTAGAAGAAGTGCAAGACCAGCTAGCAGCACCCTAAACCGCATCTTTCAGCACTTATCCTAGTACAGTGTAAATGACCCTCTCTAAAGGAAAAGTGTGCAAATGTAATCTGTATCTCAAAAAGAAGAGCAGAACAGAATAACAACTACAGACCAGTGTCACTCCTGTCAATCACGGCAAGATCCTTGATTACTAATCTCAAGACAAAAAGACCAGCTTTTTAACTACCACTCACTACTTTGTGATCATCAGTAATGCTTCATGAAAGGTTACTCTGCTGCTGAACTGTTGTTAAACCCTCCCACTAAGTGGCAACCAGTCCACTGGATGAATCCAAAGTCCAGCTGTGTGTAGCCCGGTCATTGCTGCGCTTTCACCGGGTTGTGGCACCAGGGCCTCTTTAGCAAAACTTCAAGCATCTGGAATTGCAAGTCTTACGCTATAGTCCCTCCTCAGTGATTACCCATCATGTAGATCTCTCAGTGTAGTCCTCATGGAACAGAATTCAGCACGGCATCCTAACAGGGGCACGTGTCCCCACAAGGAAGCGTGCTGGTCCATTGTTATGGAATGTCTTACTTCAATTCAAACTACCTTCTTCACTCATCCCGAATCAATGCATATGCAGACGACTGTATCAGCTGACATTCACTTATTTCCAAGAGAAGTAATGCCAGCTGCTCTAAGCTACATCAATCACCAGCTGAGAGCTATATCACTTGGGAAATAGATGGCAAGTAACATTTGCACCTGAGAAAACGCAAATGATGAATTGTCTCTTAGGCACCAATGATGGTAACTGCTGGTGGCAGTATAAGGATGAATGGGAGGATGTTGCACTGGAAAGAAGTTGATATCCTTGGGTGAAATTTTGACTCCACACTAACCATTGGAAGAACCATGTTTGTAAATCTTGCAAACAAGGCAGCCAGGACGCTTTACAGCAACTTCGCCGATCTCGCATCTGCTGACAGTAGGGGTTGCAAGATCCTGTACAAGGCACAAGTAAGCTCACACCTTGAGTATGCTCCACTTTCTTGGTTTGCCTGCCCCCCCCTCTCATCTGCTACTGCTTGACAGAGTAGAGAACAGAGCAAGACATCTCATCTCGTCGCCTGACCCATCCTGGATAGATCGTTCATTTCAGCAGAGCCATTCAACATAGAGGACGTGGTGGCCTTTACTGTTATGTACTTGGCCAATATTGTCAAAATTACCACACTAGGATCCACTTTGAGACAGGCGTGAAACAACCTTTATACCACAAGACGGGCAGAAAAGCAGCAAGTCAACTCTGGCTGTACCCTTCCCAGAACATCCTCCATCTGAGATCATACATCCCAAGGATGACTTCGAGTATGGAAACACATTCGTACAGCATAATGATGTCCAACGGATAAAGTCAGTTGATCAAATAAAAAAGCAGGCCCACAGATGGCTCCAAATACATCCTGTTCCCTACATGTATGTCCTCATAAACAATACAAAAATGCATTCAAATGAGCTGATGTAGGTAACAGCCTCTTAGCTTGGCATAAAGTTAGAATCCTTAACCAGTAAATTAGCTCAATAAGCTAGATCCTAAACCTTTTCAAACCCGTGAAAAAAGAGAGAGAGAGAGAGAGAGGAGAGAGAGAGAGAGAAGAGAGAGAAGAGAGAGATAGAGATGAGAGAGAGTGAGAGTGAGAGTGATAGTGAGAGTGATAGTGAGAGTGAGAGATCGAGAGAGCGAGAGAGCGAGAGAGCGAGAGAGCGAGAGAGCGAGAGAGCGAGAGGTGAGAAAGTGAGAGTGAGAGTGATAGTGAGAGTGAGAGAGTGAGAGAGTGAGAGTGAGTGAGAAGAGAGTGAGAGACTGAGGAGAGTGCAGAAAGAGAGAGTGAGAGAAGAGAGTGGAGAGGAGAAGTGAGTAAGAGAGAAAGAGTACTTGAGAAGACAGACGCGAGTTATTTAAACAAACCAGCCAAACGCGTTATGGTTTTATAGTTCACTCCAGCAAGCCCTAGAAAAATACCTCATATTTTTAAGTTTACTTATACTACTGAGGTATATACTCAGTATTATATGTTACCATAGCAATGTTTTATTATATAATATTGAAAAAAAGATCAAATATTGAAAATTAAAAGCAAAATGTCTACATTAACATTTTATACAACATTTAAAGTGAGCAATCAGAGTGATTATAATTGTGAGTTTATTATTTATGATTATTTATAAATATGGGGCATTTTTAAAGGGATTAATAAGACACTCTTAGTGATTTTTAAAGTGTTAACCTGCAATGCCAGCACAGTGTGAACTTTACTTAGGGACAGTACACATAAAAATAAAATTATGTGAGTATAAATAAAATATGAAATAACCTTTCTTTAAAACACATGAAATTTTGGAAAGATCAAACATAAGAGTAAGAAGTATGCATGCCAAAGCCTACATATATGCATAGCAATTACATATGGAGAGATGCGGTGCTCACGGAGAATGTAAACAAACCGGGTGGTGTGCACCATATTAGAAAGACGGGGAGCCATATAGAGAGTTTTAGTCATAATTTGAAATTGCCGTATTAGAGGAATGTCGTAAGGCAAAGCGTCGTAAAGCAAGGCCCTACTGTATGTATTTTTTTCTTTTTAAATTTAGTAATTTATACAGGAGAAGGGGTTACTAGCTACTTTATTCCGGCATTTTAGTTACCTCTTATAACACGCATGGCTTACGGAGGAAGAATTCTGTTCCACTTCCCCATGGAAGTAAGAGGGAATAAAGAAGAAAAATTATTAACAAAATAGAAAAAACCCAGAGGGATATGTATATACAGCAGGGCCCCACTTATACAGCGGGTTAGGTTCCAGGCTATTGCCGGAAAGCAGACATCGCCGGAAGGCAGAACTCCATTTTTTTCCATTTATAAATGCCAGACAACAAGTTTACACTAAATTATATTAAGTTAGTAATAGAACTAGGCATTAAAAACACACAAAGTAAAATACAGTCACAGTAAATTCATTACTTATCTTAAAGTATTTGTAATCTTAATGTAGGGAGAGAGGTGAGTAGTACTTATTTGTAGGAAGTCAGGTGCAGGTACCCAGGTGTAGGTAGCCCTGGCTCCCCGTCTCATACCTTAATATACTATATTAAAACATCCCAGAGAGGTAAAAGCAACAATACAGTACACTCATTATTACCTTAAAATATGTGTAGTCCTTAAAATAGGGAAGAGAGGTGAGTAGTATTAATTGTACATATAAAGTCAGTGTAGTGTAACCGGTAGGTGTAGCCGGTAGGTGTAGCCAGTTAGGTGTAAGCCCGCCTGGCTACACCTAACCGGCTACCTACACTGTGACCAGAGCCATATTATTAACATCGACATGCCTTGTTCCACTGAATTTAATCATTTCTAACAACTAAACCTTTAGAATGCCATCTAAAACGAAGAGAAAGTAATGAATAATTCATGCTTAAAATTGTAAACAAAAGCGGAGTGAGGGGTGGCTGGGCCCAAACGCAGATACAATACACGTCTTCCTCTGATGGCTGAACAGAGAAAACTTAATGTTTTCCCTCCTCCTGGCTACCACACATCTCCACAATTATTATATCAGAACACACATAAAATATGCAATAATTGCCAGACAACAAGTTTTACAACTACCTTATATTAAGTTAGCAATAGAGATAGGCATTAAAAACACATAAAATGTAAGCAACACACAGAGTATACACTTATTTACTACCTTAAAATATTAATATTAAAGTGGGTGAGAGGTGAGTGGCAGGGTGTTTATAGAATCAAAATCAGAATGGCACACTCATCATCCTACTAACTTGAAACTGCACTTAAAGTAAGAGGCTTACGACTTCTCTTTTTTATTACAGCTAACCTTAGACTCCATCGTCAATGAGAGCAACTAGATAAACCGAAGAGTAAACGAGAGAGAGAACGAGATTACAGATTGAGACAATGTCAGAACCCAAACTGAACAGTAGTGGGCGATCACTTTGGTCAGAGCGACATAAATGCGTATTAATATGTGCCTACTAATTTTAGTTCATTCATGTCCATTTTGTAAAAGTTTGTAAAACATTACCTCACTATTTTTTTATTTTAATAATATTTACCTCACAATACAAATACTCTTACATTGTGTACAAGTTGTACAAGTTTGTACAGAATAAACAAACAGCAACCAACCATTTTTGAGAGTGAATGAAGATACTAATAATAATAATAATAATAATAAATAATAATAATAATACAAATAATTAAAAATATTATTATTATATTATTAATATTAATAATAATAATATTATTAATAATAATAATAATAATAACAATAAATAATTATTATAATAATAAAAAGTCACTAAGCCCCCAAGGTGTCATGAATTGCTTATACATAGAGTAAAGGCATACGAAAAGAAATATTTTTCTACACTTATCCCCCAGTTTGACTAGAGAAAACTTAATATCTTCCGACACCACCTACACAGCTGCTTTGTAAACAAATCTTATATTTAAATAAATTTTTATTCTGAGTGTAAATATCAAGTTTTTATATGCTATGTAATGGGTTTCATATATAATTTTGAGGAAATATCATAAATGGATTAATGGAAATGCCGTATATTGATGTAAAATAAAGACATTTTTGTGCCCAAGAGTGATTATTATTACGTAGTAGTGGCGTCATGATAAGAAGAGAGACTTAGCGATTCTTTAAAAACCTTTGAGGTCGAACAGGCCTCTCCGAAACTCGTTCTCCAGGTCGGCAAATTTCAAAAAAAAAAAAAAAGTATTTTTTTGCTTTGAAAAATAGCGTTTTTTTTTTCCAAAAACATTATAAGGCTAACACAAAAAATTTTTACCTGTCAATCTTACCCGAATATGAGGCATGAAGTTTTGGCCCAAAATTGAACAACATCTAGTAACTTGCCGACTGCCATCACCCGGCATTTTTTCTATTTACATTTTTATGTACTATTTTCAATATTTTCATTTTATCTTTTTCTGAGTAACTTTTATGGCCTCTGAGGCCAACATGATCAGTATTTGTAAGTAATTTCATTTTTTCAATACTACACAATATCGGGCGTAAACACTGTTGTCATTATTATTGTTTATAGAAAATATTTACACAAACAAACGATAATGAAATGTTGTTTATTACTAAATTCTATATTTTTATATACACAATATACAGTCACATGGAATGTTTCTAGAAGTTCTGCAGCCTTGGAAACTCTTCGAAACCATGGTATCATGCACAGTTGAGTTTTTAACACTCCTCACAACATAAAAAGAGTCTCACTGCGTATGTGTTGTGGCGTTTTTGTATGTGCCCAGACGTAAACTACCTCTTCTGAGCGCTTTTTCTTGAAGCAGTAGCAGGCATTATTTACCAGAAGTATCACCATGCTTCAGACGAAGCAGTAGTTTGTTGACAATTTTGGTGGTCGGTCAATTGCAGTGCTGTTCCTTGGTTTTTTAACTTGAATACATTTAGTCTGATGACAGACAAACAGAATTCGCCAACTGTGGTTTGTTTCTGGTCCTCATCTTATACATATCAATGAAACATTGGAGCATGGAAAGTCCAGAAGAGAAGGAAAACAGCTTGATGTACCACTTTATAACTCTTGCGAACACAATCAGCAAACGCAATCCGCAAGTCACATTTGTCCACTGCACGCATGTTGAAGGTGTAATCAATCACAGCTGCAGGTTGTAGAATGGGTACATTGCGCTCTCTAGCTGCCTGCCACTGTTCTGCCAGTTCAATAGGGTGAACTGATGACAACAGTGTGACATCTCGTTTGTCATGAGCCACCGAAATGCCATGATGTCATTGGCAGCAACCGCCTGCACCTCACCTCTAACGAGTGCCAGCGTCAAACCTGGGCATATGTTTCCAATTTGCACGCATGTGCCACACACATCATGTCATGTTCAACGGGTTCGCAAAAAATCACTGAGTGAGGCTTGTGTACCAGTATATAATATAATTCCCCTTACCAAGGTATGGTACTAACATGTGTTCTAACCACCTCACCTGAGATTGCCCAATAACATCATATGGTATTATGCAATGTATAACTTCCAGTGTACACCAATAATAACCAATACAAACCCACTGTAACAATCATAAAGCACAAACAAACTTTATACACAAAGCGTTTCCGTCTTGCTTGGTAAGACTGCTTGAAAGAGAGTCTACCTTTGAACAGAATCAAAGACTCGTCAATTACAACCCTGAAGGATAAAAATGCGTACTGAATTTCTCTTTCAGCACACAAACACATTCCTAATCATTATATAACCTGTCAGTATCTTTCAGGCCTGGTTTTGTCTGAGATGGAAGCATACGTATCATATCACAAATCAATTCACTGGACAATAATATCACTGAAACCTGGAGTTCTGCAATCAGCGGTCTTTTTGACCATTATGAAATTCACTTTTGTGCTTATACAAATGTGCATAAGCATATATTTGCAAAAGCAAAGATACATCACAGCCACAAGTTGCCTCCTTTCCACTGGTGTAGACGTGATTTGGGTGAGAAGTAAAGTGTTTGCCATGGGTACTACTGTAGTATGTGTTGCTTTTCCATGACAATAACTTTCATCAGAGGGTTCGTCAAGAAATACTCGAAACATCCAGTTCAGTGCATTGTTCCCAAGTGTACAAGAGGCGCATATTCCACTTTGGCTGTCATCAACTGGTGGCATTATGAACCAAAATTGTCAGCATCCCTGCCAATCCCAGGTGCGGTCTGCAGGTGTGGGTTACAGGAACAATGACAGTGGTTGTGGTTGTGGAGGTTGTGGTTGTGAGGTTTGTGGTTGTAGATGCTGGTGTGGTTGGTGGGAGGGTGGGGGATGGTGGGACTTTGATGTAGACAGCTGAGGCGCGGCGTGGTGGCAGCATGGGTACACATGGCCCCACTGCTGTGCCTCATTGCTGGCACCACTACCACCAAGCACATTTTTCCATCCCAAATGCAAACAGTATCATCGTCATTTTACCACTCTGTTTCCTTGTTGAACAGCCACGGGATGTACTCCGAGATGCCACTCCTTCCCCATGGAATAGCATAATGGCACACTATCATAGCGCATATATCGCCGTATATACGACGCTTCACGGTAATATTGCACATTCACAAGCACTACTGAACAGTTTTGCAGTGCTTGTAGTTCATATTCACTATCACTACATCACCCATGCTCTCATCTGAGTCTGGGATTTGGGACAATAGAATGTTTCCTCTGGATTCTGGTACAACTGGAACGAGAGACAAGACGCCCCAGCACCAGAGGTGGTAAGCTGAGGGCCGTCAGAGTTTTCCCTCCCTAATACCGATATTAATGGTCCATTAGATTTCGTTCAAAACCTCACCAAAAACCTGTTGAAATTTCACTTCTCTGGCACTTCCCATCTGTATTAGAACTGTCACTGGGAACAAAAGTGTCCAATTCACACAAGGCAGTGAGGAGCTTCTTACCGCGAGCATGTATGGATATTGTTTACTAAGATGGCGTTCCACAATGCAACACACTGTTCCCAGATTTTTTTTCTACCGGCGCACATAGTCCGACCACACAGACCCATTCTCTCACATGCAGCCTACCAGCCTTTTCCCCGCGAGATTTGACGGCGCTAGAACATGTGCGTACTAGTACGTCAAAAACCCGTGCGCATACGACGTACTAGTACGTCCAAAACCTCCACAAAGGGTTATGTGTAACCTGCACACCAGTAAGTATTTTGGTACAGGAACGCATAGTATAATTAACAAGACATACAAAATATGCAAGTTAACTTTAAAACACTTTAAATTTTGAAAGTAATTCCTGACATAATATATGTGGTCACGGAAAATGTTAACAAAACTGGGTGGGGTGCCGAATTTGAAAGACCGTCTGCCGGTTAGCAAATTTTGGTCATAATTTGACATCACCAGTATTAGCGGAACGCCGTAAGGCAAAATGCCATAAAGCAGGGCCTTACTGAAATATGCAAAACACTACATTATAGTTGACCCAAAGTGTAAGTAGATATATCAAGATATACCTGTATCCCACATGTTTTATGAAACAGAAAAAAACACCATCAAACCTACTATCAAATAAAATAATTACAGGTTTCTGTTTCACACCCACTTCAAAGGACACTATCCCTGGTACTTCCACTTTACAGTGGCAGCCTCAAACCCTAACCGGCCATAAAATGGGCCCTAATGTAATTATATTAAAAAAACGCCTTTCTAACTAAACAATGGAGTTTCCGTTACTAAGACCATGTCGGTAAACGCATTTGTCACTAAGTGAGGAAGATACTATATATAATTGGTTTTGTGTCAACTCATTCTAGATATTGTTTTTATTAAGTGTCACCTTTTGGCATCATATATTTATAACATTCCGGAATAATTTTAAAATGATTAAACAGTAGTGTACTGTTTATACTGTAGTGTACTGAGTAAGGAGACAAACGTATGCTTTCACTGGGGCCAGGGATTGGAGGACATTTGATAGCCGGCTTGACAACATCATGAACGGGTAATGGGATCAATCTATTATTTGTGCCTCAGTGCTGAGGCATGATGTAGGCAAGCGTAGAAGTGAGGATTTAGTTAGAAAGTTCAGGACAGCTATAGACATGATTAGGAAGAGGGGGGCGCCCGATATATGTGGCATTTTGGCCAAAGAGGTGTTGAAATGAAATGTTTGTCCAGAGCAATTGGTATTAATTGTAGGCTGATAAACACAGTAAGGATAATGCAGTACCATTCAATGACAACTGGGACAACTCTATGGCCAAAAACGACATTGTATGCCAGGGATGGGGTCTCACTTCTAACCAGGCAGGTGTGGGTTTTCTTGCTAACTCAGTTGAGGGGGTTGTTGGGACTTTAAAACTAGGATTAGTTGGGAGGTAGGGGGTTTTAAAAATGATTAAAAATGAGAAAGGAAAATTTTTGACTTATTTTTCTGATATTAAGAATTTTAATAGTAATTTGTCAGGGAAAAAAAACCTGGGTAATGAAAATTTTACAGAATTGTGTAAAAAAAAAGATGAATATAAAAAAATGGGGCAGAAAAAAAAACATATAAAGGTTTTTTATGCTAACATTTGAATGCAAAAAAAAAAATTAATAAACAAACTTTTGGGTAGCATGTCGGGGAAACTTTGATATCATTGCATTAACTGAAACGGGGGTATGTTTTAAAAAGGTCGGGATATGACTGCTGAGTGAAATTTATTCATGGATTTAAGTTATTCAATGTGGATAGTTTTAAATGGGGGGGGGGGGAGGGAGTTGCATTGAAATGTTCGAAAAAAATATTAATTGTTGCATAAAAACAGTATAAAAATAAAATGGAGCAGAACAGATTTCTTTTGGGTAGGGGTTCGGGGGAGGGTCAAAAAAAACTAATTCAAGGTGAAAATATACCGACCTCCAGGTTTGGGAAATCACGACAGAGGAGACTTTTTTGGCCCAAATTTTTTGGGGCCCTTCGGGACACAAAAAAAGGGTAGCCCATAGTGGGGGGATTTTAATTTTAAACCCAAAATTGGGACGGGAAAATCTTTGACAGGAAAAATTTTTTTTTTGGGAAGCCCAAAGTGATTTCAGGGAAACATTTCCGGACTTTTTTCTGAAACAAGTGTAACTAAAACCAAACCAGGGGTAAAAATTTTTTGCTAGACCTAGTCTTGCCCAAAAAAAGGAAAAACACCGTGAAAAACCCCGGGAGATCACTGAAGAGTTTGGCGCAAGTGTTTCACAAACCCAAACCCCTTTTAGCTTTAAATTTGGGGTTTGCAAGAAAAATTGATAATCCCGAAAAAAATCCCCCTTTTCTTCTGCCGATTTTTAATGGACTTAGGGAACATCTGTCTAATTTTGTTTGGGGGTTTTTAACTAGCTATTTTTTTAATTGACATAACATACTTTTTAAAGAAGGGATCTGCTTTTATATTTTTTCTTAATAATGTCCCACAGGGGCCCAGAGAAAAATACAACCCCAGAGAGAAATTTGGGTCTAATAATAACGACCCCAAATGGTTAACAGGAGGCTAAAGCATCTTTTTAAGGGGAAAAAAGGGGGAAAATTTATGGGCCCGCATCAAAGAGGAAGGTTAACCTTACTGCCCAAATATTTTTCAGTTTTAAAAAGAGAAAAAAAAAAGGCAAATTAGAAAGGCAAAACTTTGACTATAAAATTTAGAGTTGCAATGAATCAAAGATAACCCAAAAGGGGGGGGGGTTTTTTCAAGTGTATAGGACGAAGGTAAAGGGAAAAAGTAGGACCTCAAAACCCGGGGGAATGGCCGCTGACGGATAATAAAACTGGAAATGTTTTTCCTTATTTTTAAAGACTATTTTTTGGGCAGTTTTTTCACAGGAAATGTAAAAAAGAGATTCCAGTAATTAACAATTATTTTTTTGTTCCTGATGAATTTAAGTTAACTAATATTACGTCACGAGGGACATGGGGTTTTTTAAACAATAGACAAAATGAAACCCAAAAAAATCCCCCCGGGGCCCGATAGTTGTTTTTTAAGGGTACTTTAAGGGAAACAAGATGGAGCTTAGGCCCGCCCTTAACGAGTGTATTCAATGCCATCCTTAAACCCGGGGTTTTTGCCAAATGTGGGAAAATGGCTAATGTGGGGTTTCCATATTTTTAAAAACAGGGGGTAAGTCCACTCCTTTAAAATTTCCATCCAATAAACCTGACAAACTTAGTGGGAAGTTTTTAGAATCAATTAAGCGACATTTTCAGGGGCCCCCTTGAAGAGCAAAAAACTTTTATAAATGAATCTCACCCGGATTCCCCAAGAGGTTTGTTTTCCCGCCTGACAAACCCTTTTTGACGTTCTTCCCAAAAGAACATTTGAGGCAGTTGACAGTGGAAAAGGGAAAATTGGGGGGATTGGGGGATTTGGATTTTATAAAACCCTTTGACAGAGTACCTTTAAAAAGAGCCCCTTAAAAAAGTGGCAGCCAAGGTATATGAGGGAAAAAATTTTTTAGCATGGATTTTAGGCATGGCTTACCAATAAAAGCAGAAGTTTTCCATTAATGGAGTGAAATCTGAATGGGGATTAGTCACTAGTGGCGTTCCACAAGGATCAGTTTTAGGCCCTCTCTTGTTCATAATTTACATTAATGACCTTGATGAAGGGATTACTAGTGCCCATGAGTAAGTTTGCTGATGATACAAAGATAGGCCGTATAATTCACTCTGAGGAGGATATCAATGAACTCCAGGACGATTTGAACAAATTAATGTCTTGGTCTGAGAAATGGCAGATGAAGTTTAATGTGGATAAGTGTAAGGTACTTGCCCTTGGTAATGAAAATAACCCTCGAAGCTATAATCTAGGTGAAGTAGAGCTTGGTCATACAGAATGTGAAAAGGACTTGGGAGTCATGGTAAGCAGAAATCTAAAGCCAAGACAGCAGTGCCTCAGTGTGCGCAACAAGGCCAACAGATTACTTGGGTTTATCTCAAGAAGTAAAAAGTAACAGAAGTCCAAAAGTTATTTTACAGCTCTATACATCACTTCGTGAGGCCTCATTTAGATTATGCTGCTCAGTTTTGGTCCCCTTACTACAGGATGGACATAGACTCATTAGAGAATATACAGAGAAGAATGACTAAAATGATTTACTGTGTAAGGAACCTCCCGTATGAAGATAGACTTAAAGCCTTAAATGTCCACTCTCTGGAGAGGCGTAGAATGAGGGGAGATATCACTGAAGTGTATAAGTGGATGACGGGCATAAACAAGGGAGACATTAATAAAGTACTGAGGGTGTCGAACCAGGTAAGAACCAGGAATAATGGATTTAAGTTGGATAAATTAAGATTTAGAAAGGACATAGGTAAGTACTGGTTTTCTAACAGAGTTGTAGATGCGTGGAACAGTCTTCGCAGTGGGGTGATAGAGGTTAGGACCTTGGGTAGCTTTAAGAAGAGACTGGACAAATATATGAGTGGGAGGGGCTGGGTTTGATTGGTGTCAAGGGGTACGGGAGTTATTTCTTGAGTAGCTTTAGGTAGATGTCGTTTTGATAAGGACCTGCCTCGTATGGGCCAGTAGGCCTTCTGCAGTGTTCCTACATTCTTATGTTCTTATGTTCTTATACAGTGGGCCCTCAGTTAATGACATTAGTCTGTTCCAGAGAGCTTGTCTTTAACTGATTCTGTCATTATTTAAATTAATTTTCCCCATAAGAAATAATGGAAATCCAATTAATCCGTTCCAGACACCCAAAAGTATTAAACAAAATAATTTTTTTACATGAAATATACATTTCCCTACACGAAAAACAATGAGACACACAGAATAAATACATTAACAATTAATAAAATGACACTTACCTTTATTGAAGATGTATTTGATGAGTGATGAGATGGGAGGAGTTTACAATTGTTTGGAAGGGAATTCCCCTTCCATAAGGACTTTAGGTACCAGGTCCTTTTCCGAAGTTACCTCAGTTCTTCGTTTTTTAATTAATGCCACTAGGACCAGCTTGAGAGTCACTGTACCCTTGTTGCATCAAAAATCTGACCAGAGAGCTCTGTTTCTGGCGTCTCTTTAAGATTTCCCTAAAATGGGATACAACAATGTCATTGTAGATGTTGCCAGCATGGCCTGCAACAGCTGTCAAGGTGATGTTCAACCAAAAAGGTTTGCACTTCAGTCCACTTTGCACAAATGTCTTTAATCTTTGAAGAAGGCAACTCCTCCATCTCTCTTCCTCCTCCTCTGAAGGAAATCCATGAGCTGTGGTCTGTTGGTGTCACACCTCAAGCTCTTGCAGCTCTGTAGTGGTTAGCTCTTCATCATCGTCCTCCACCAACTCTTCCACATCCTCGCCACTAACCTCCAACCCCATGGACTTCCCCAATGCCACAATAGATTCCACAACTGGCATAGGCTCCTCAGGGGTTAGCCCCAAACCCTTCAAAATCCCTCTCTTGTACACAATGTGGCCACAATTTTCTCCAAGCAGAGTTCGAAGTCCTGCAAGTCACTCCCTCCAAAGCCTTATCTATATGGTTTATGCATCTGAGGATATTGAAGTGATCTTTCCAGAACTCTCTTAAGGTAAAATTCAGTGTCTGAGGTCACTTCAAAGCCCTTTTGAAACACTGCTTTGGAGTACAGTTTTTTTAAATTTGAAATGACCTGCTGGTCCATGGGCTGGAGGAGAGGAGTGATGTTAGGGGAGCAAAAATTTCACTTTGATGAAGCTAAACTCCCCCACAATTCGCTCTTCCAAGTCTGGAGGAGGAGCAGGAGCACTGACCATTAACAGGAGGCACTAGAATGGCAATTTATTTTCCAGGAGGTATTTTTTCACACTGGGGCCAAACACATCATAGAACCAATCGAGGAAAATGTCCCTAGTGACCCATGCCTTACTGTTTGCTCTCCACATCACACAAAATTTAGTCTTGATGACACTATTTTTCTTGAACAATCTGGGAGTTTCAGAATGATACATGAGTAAAGGCTTCACTTTGCAATCCCCACTAGAATTACTACAAAACATGAGAGTTAGCCTGTCTTTCATAGGCTTGAGTCCTGGTAGTGCCTTTTCCTCCTGAGTAATGTAGGTCCTGTTTGGCATTTTCTTCCAAAACAGGCCTGTTTTGTCGCAATTAAAAACTTGTTGGGGTTTTAATTGTTCAGCCTCTATGTACCCCTTAAAGTCCTGCACATATTTTTCAGCCACTTTTTTGTCAGAACTGGCTGCCTCACCATGCCTTATCACACTGTGTATGCCACTACAATTCTTAAATCTCTCAAACCAACCTTTCCGGGCTTTAAATTCACCAATATGAGCACTAGTTCCAGGCATTTCCTTAATGAGATCATCATGCAACTGCCTTGCCTTTTCACATATAACTGACTGTGAAACACTATCTCTTGATAATTGTTTCTCGTTGATCAATCAATCAAGTTTATTCTCTATAAGGATTACAATGCGGGGTTTACAGATTTTGGATATTATGTGGTTTACATGTTTTAAAATACTAATTACAGAGGGGGCCACTAGGACACCTAGCATGGCTAGGCATTTTGGGCAGACTTAGATTAATTCTAAACTTTAAATTATTACAGATTATGGTATTAAGGATAAGTGACTACATTATAGTTTGTATGTTTAGTAATGTGAATGCTTTTGTTTTAGCACAATACATAGTGTCTATATTGGAGTATCATAGGCAAGCTTATGACTAGTTAGGGTTCATTATTTTAAAATTAAGATTCGTATTTCTGTGTTTATAGTCGATGGGTGAGTGAGTGTAAGTGTGAACTACCAGGTGGTTTACATGTAGTTAGTTGATGGGGTGTATCAGGGAGATAATTATTATTATTATTATTATTATTATAATCAAAAAGAAGCGCTAAGCCACAAGGGCTATACAGCGCTGCAGGGTAGGGAAGGAAGCGAGGCTATTGGGTGGCAGAATGGAGGAGGGATGATCAGTAGGTTACAGAAAACAGCGGGGCAGGGGATAGTACGGGGGTAGAGGGTAGCAAGAGATTGAGGTAGAAAGGGCTGAAGGTATCAGAATTTGTGAAGTAAGTCAGTTGTTGTCAAAATGTCAATGAGAGAGTCCGGATGAAAGGTGGGTCCATCAGCGAGAAGGGAAGGTAAAGAGAGAGCAGCGGAACAAAGACGACGACAGAGGTAAATTCTGCGTGCTCATTGATAAAGTGGGCAGTCCAACAGAATGTGGCTGACTGATAATGGAGCCTGGCAATTCTCACAGAGAGGAGCAGGGCGCCTCTCCATGAGATATCCATGAGTAAGACGAGTATGGCCAATGCAAAGACAGGAGAGAGTAGTCTCCTAACCTCGACATTGGTGACAAGAAGGCGGCCAGTAACCTATACTCGGTTTAATAGACTGAAGTTTGTTACCGAGCAGAGTAGACCAACGTTGTTGCCAACGGGTGTGAGGGTGGGAAGATATTGCAGCAAAATAGTCCATAAATGGAATACCTCTATATGAAACTGGTAGGTCATGTACTGCTGACCGCGCAGCAGTGTCTGCCTGTTCATTGCCCTGTACGTCAACATGACCAGGGACCCAACAAAAAACAATATCTTTATGCTTCGTAAAGATGTCGTGTAGCCAAAGTTGGATACGGAGGACTAAGGGGTGAGGTGTATCAAATTTCTGTATAGCCTGTAAAGCGTTAAGGGAGTCTGAGACAACCACAAATGATGACACAGGCATAGATGCAATACGGATAAGTGCTGCAAGGATGGCATACAATTCAGCAGTAAAAATACTAGCTGAAGATAGTAAATGCCCTCGTACGACGCTGTCCGGAAACACTGCTGTGAATCCAACACCGTCAGAAGACTTAGAGCCATCTGTGTACACAGCAATGGCATGAGAATGAGAGTGGAAGTGGTCAAGAAAAAGATATCGGGAAGCGACCATAGTCAGTTGGGCTTTCGAGCAAGGGAGAGAGAAAGAACAGGCTCGAACAGCTGGAACTTCCCAGGGGGGTAGGGAAAAGTGAGATGCTACATGAACATAGAAAGGTGGTAATTGAAGAGAAGACAAGAGCAAATGAAGGCGATGAGAGAAGGGATGGAGTAAACAGGGGCGGCGAACAAATAATGTCTACTAATATCAGTGACCATTCTATAAATGGAACAATTGTGGAGATCATGAGAGCATACATAGCAGCGAAGGCAATGGGCATCATGGCGATCGGATAAGGATGGAACATTCGCTTCTGCACAGAGGCTCTCAACAGGGCAAGAGCAAAAAGCACCAAGGCATAAATGTAATCCTTGGTGATGAATGGGGTTAAGGCTAGAGAGAGTAGCAGGAGATGCCTCTGAATAGATCTGGTCACCATAATCAAGTTTCGATAAAATGAGGGTGGAATGTAGGTGAAGGAGTGTTCGACATCAGCTCCCCATGAAAGATGAGCAAGGGTTTTAAGAAGGTTCAGCCGGCTGTGACAAGTTGCCTTCAGAGAGGAAATGTGAGGTTTGCAGGATAACCTACGGTCAAAGAGGAGTCCCAGAAACATGACTGTATCACGTTCAGGGATACGGGAGCCATAGAGGCACAAAGGATGATCGGAGATGACAGAGCGTCTGGTGAAAGTAATTTGGTGGGTTTTAGTGCAGGAAAATTTAAACCCATGTGTGGTGGCCCAATTGGAAACACGGTCGACCGCATGTTGGAGAGAAACTGTAATGAGGTGACAGTCAGCAGCAGGCAATAGCGAAGTCATCAATATAGAGTGATGACCAAATATTTGATGGAAGACTAGAGGCCAAATCATTAATAGCAAGGAGAAAAAGTGTTGTGCTCAGAACACATCCCTGGGGGACACCTTCAGCTTGGATAAAGTCCGGGGAGAGCACATTATTAACCCGAACACGGAAATGTCTATCAGTTAAAAAGTTCTTAAGGAAGGATGGTAGATTGCCTCGGAGGCCTAAGGAGTTGGCTTGGGCCAAAATATTATACCTCCAAGATGTGTCATATGCCTTCTCAAGGTCAAAAAATATGGCAATAACCGAGTGGTTATTCGCAAAGGCATTATGAACATACATATCCAAGCATAGTAAGGGGTCTATGGTAGAACGTCCCTTACGAAAGCCATATTGACAAGTGGAGAGACTGTTGTGTGTCTCTAAATACCACACTAAATGTCTATTTACCAGGCATTCCATCACTTTGCAAACTGCACTGGTAAGAGCAATGGGACGATAGTGGGAGGCTTCATGTCCCGTAGTGCCTGGTTTGTGGAAAGGGAGAACAATGGCAGATTTCCACAGCTGTGGAAGAACTCCTTGTGACCAAATAAGATTGAAAAGGTGTAATAGGACTGCAAGGGCTGACTGATGTAAATGTTACACAAATAACCCGCACATAAAAGACAGAAGCTTACGACGACGTTCATACCTCTCCTCCCTCTACAGATGTTCCTGGTGTCTACTCTATTTCTTGCTCCTCCTGTCCTCTTCAATACTTTGGAGAAACTGGTCGATCTCTTTCTGACAGACTTAGGGAGCACAAAAAATAGTGTTAGGCTTGCCGACACTAACAATGCTCTTTTCTGTCACGTCAGAGATCATAGCCATCCTATTGACTGGTCTTCTGCTAAAACTGTCTTCCCTACTTCCAACTCGAACAGTCGCCGTTTAGTTGAATCCTCTCTTATACACAACTTTCCTTGTATGAACCTTAGCCCTGGCTTCGTCTCTGTAGATGCCTTCCTCTCCCACTACATTGTAAAATGCTCCAAACTTCAGAACACCCGTGACTTAACCTGAATCCTCATTTTTTCTTCTTCTTCTTCTTTTTCTTCTTCCTCTCTTCCCCTTTCCTCTCTCCTTTTCTCCTCTGGGTTGTCTTTCTCTCTCCTGTCTCGTGTTTCTGTTCCTTCTTTATTTTATTTCACCACTTCCCCTTTCACGCACCTCGGTGCGCTTGCTCTCCCTCTGTGGGTTTCTAGCTCTCTTGCAGTGCTCCCCTTCCTTTGTTTTTGACTGACTCGTCTTCCTTATTTCCCACTTCTACCACTACCACTACTACTACCTCTTCTTCTTCTACTACATCTTCTGATGAAATTAGACACATGTGCGGCGTCTGGTTGTCTTTGTTGTGGACGTTTCGCCATCCAGTGGCTGGCTGGATGGCAAAACGTCTACGGTGGGGATGCCCGGGTGTTGTGCATGTGTCATTTCATCCTGTCGGTATTATATACAATTCTTGTACTACTACTACTACTACTACTACCACTACTACTACCACTACTACTACCTCCACCTCTTCCTGCCTTATATAGCCGTCCTGCTCCTCCTCAGTTAGTGTGACTTTGTCAATGGTCCAAGTCGGACCGAAACGTCGTCGTAAGCTTCTGTCTTTTATGTGCGGGTTATTTGTGTATCGTTCCAGTCACGGTATTGTGCCTTTTTGTTATTTATTGATGTAAATGTTGTAGCATACGAATATGAATGTCGTCGGGCCCAACTGCCGATGATCGGCAAGCTGAGAGTGTTGCCTCCAGTTTCTGAAGTGTAAAAGGCACATTATACTGTTCTTCTCTGAGAGAAGAAAAGTCCAAGGGTGCTAACTCTCTGGCAGACTTTGAGGAAAGAAACGAGAGGCATAGATGGAGCCCCTGAGAAATATGGACCAGATGATTGCCAATTTCATTGGCAACATCTAGTGGGTTTGCTATATCAACACTGGCAACCCGCAGAACAGGAGCCGGGTCAGGAGAATATTTACCACTCAGTTTTCGTACTTTTTTCCAGACTGAACTCATAGAGGAAGAGGAGGTGATGGTGGAGACATAATGTCGCCAGCAAGTGCGTTTAGCGTCACGGATGACACGGCAAGTGATCGCACGCTTCTGCTTAAAATCAAGAAGTCTCTCCGTGGTTCTATTGTACTGGTACCTGCCCAATGCAGCACGTTTCAAACGTACTGCACTAGCACAAGCAGGAGACTACCAAGGCATGCATTTCTGAGAATGCCTGCCTGAAGTTCGGGGTATAGAATGAGAAGCTGCAGTTAAAACGGAGGACGAGAAGAGGTGTAAAAGCTCATCAATGGAGGACGAAGAAGGAACCTCACTAAAAACAGTTAGTTGTGAGTAAAGGTTCCAATTTGCCTGATCAAATTGCCAGCGTGGGATACGAAGAGGTGGTGAATATGAAGGGGAAGTAAGAATGATTGGGAAATGATCGCTGTCATGTAAATCCGGGAGAACAGACCAGGTGAAGTCTAATGCGGTGGAGGAAGAGCAGACTGAGAGATCGATGCAAGAGAGAGTGTGAGTCCGAGGATCAAAATGGGTGTGGAGTACTGTATTTAAAACATGGAGGGGGTGGGTGGCAAGAAAAGCCTCTAACTGAATGCCATGGGAATCACAGTGAGACCTCCCCAGAGGAAATGATGGGCATTAAAATCGCCAAGTAACAGAATCGGTGGTGGTAATGACGAAACAAGAAAGGCAATATCCGGAATAGATAATGCCCGAGAAGGAGAGAGATATAAAGAACAGAGCATATACCACCTATGCAAGTGGATTACGGGCCTGCTGTGTAATGCAGCGAAGTACGAACAAATAGCTGATGGTACGGAATATCAGTGCGTAGAAGAAGGGCACTTTCATTAAAGGTCCCATCAGGAAAAGGATCTGAAGAATACAATAAATTATAGCTTGAGATGGGAGAGATAACAGCAGAGTGTAATTTTGGTTCCTGTAAGCAAACACCAACAGGGGAAAACTGGGAGAGTAACATCTGAAGCTCACCCCGATTACCCCTGAGGCCGCGTATATTCCATTGTAAATAGGCCATGATTGGCAATGATAAAGATACTTGAAATTCGCAGGTAAGGGTTCCTACGGACTGGAGGGGTTAGAAAAATCCACATGCGGAGGCAGCAGAAAATGTTCAAGCAGCGAAGGAACGGTGCGCTGTGATGAAAGGAGTTGCGCAGATGGAGGAGAGGAGAGAGAAGGAACAGAGGGTGGATCAGTGTCCATTGATGGTTTGGTCTCTGCAATATATTCAGAGATTGCTTCAAGTGTTTCAGAATTCAGAGACGTCATATGGGAGACAATATTGGAGAAGGTAGGGGGAGGATGAGTAAAGATTGGAATTGTAATGGACTGTACCAAGGTAGGGGGAAGCAAAAGGGTGGAGGGAACTGGAGAAGAAGCGTGGACAGGGACAGAAGAGGCAGAAACCTGGGAGGTGGCAGAAGAGGAAGAAACTCGGGAGGGAACAGGAGAGGTAGGTATAGTACGAGGAGGAGGGTGAACCTCTACACTTGTAACAGAGCCAGTGAGAGGGGTAGAACCCGGTACAGAGACAGGGAAGGTAAAATGAGGAGGTGGAAGAAGGGAAGGAGGGGTTAAAGGACCTTTTTTTGACTTCTGAGAAGTAGAGGGACGATTGGGAGGAGGTGTTGTACGAGGTCTCGTCGATACTGAGGCTTGTGAGGGAGAACACGAAGAAGCGAGAACAGACTGAGGCGTTGAAGTAGGGACGTCTGAGCCTAGGACAGCAAAAGAATTAGATACAGGAGTGACTATGGGAGAGGTAACCACAGAGGAGGTTGAAGAAGATGGGACCCCAGAAGTGGGGGGATGTTTTGAAACACGGGAATAAGAAACATGAGGTAGTCTCCCTTGAAGGCGGAGATGAGAAACTGCCATGGCATAAGGGAGACCTTCTGCCTCTTTGAGGTAACAGATTTCCCACTCATTTAAGTAGACTTGGCAACGGCGAGAGTATGAAGGGTGAGCCTCATGACAATTAAGGCAAGAGGGAGGTCGATTGCAAGACATATTAGAATGGTCATCGGCACCACAGACTGGG
Organism: Cherax quadricarinatus; assembly: GCF_026875155.1. Taxonomy (NCBI): domain Eukaryota; kingdom Metazoa; phylum Arthropoda; class Malacostraca; order Decapoda; family Parastacidae; genus Cherax; species Cherax quadricarinatus. Next base: position 55,733,165 of record NC_069420.1, read on the forward strand.
CATTCGGCTATGGATCTGCAATATTTCGCTGGATGGCCAAATCGCCAGCAATTTCTACACTGTTGCGGTGTAGGGATCACCTTTTGAACTTGTAACCGATGTCCTGCTACATAAACTGAGGATGGGAGTTCGCGGCTGTCAAAAGTTAAACAAGCCACACTGCTAGGGTATCATCTCCGCCAGTGGGCAGGAAGAACATAAGTGTCTACCTTGAGGATTGGGAGATCTTGTAGTTCCAGCTGTTCAAGAATGTCATTGCCACATGTCTGGAAATTTTGTTGAACTATGGTATGGGGCCAGACGCGAATGACGGTACTGCTACAAGAATTGAGGGAATGATGTTTTTCAATAGTGACAGGAACAGTATCTATATGTGAAAGAAGAGAAAGATCATGAACTTGGGTAGCATTCTGTACCGTGATGATGCGCATACCGCACTTAAGAGCATGAAAAGAAATATCTTTACCAACATGGCATAGGAGTGCCTTGCCAATACTGTGGTCAGAAAGATAGGCGGTAGAGGAAGTCGGTCGTAAAGAGAAGAATTTAGTCCATTGTGCAGTCTGAAACTGAGCGTGGAAAGGGAGTGCAGGACGTTTCGATCTTTTCTGAGAAGAACGAGAACATGGAGAAGTATCATCAGCAGGTAATTGTCATTGGCGTTTAGGCATGGGACCAGAGTTGGTCCGACGTGGAATGGGCCGGCGATTCAAAAATTGCCGCACCGTAGAGGGAGAGGCCGGAAGCATAGTCAAAGGAGAGCGGAGGTCAGATAAATCAAAGGAGTCAGTCGAGACCTCAGTACCTGAAGCGGGTGAGGAAACAGCACCGGCAAGAGGTACAGAGGCATGAGGAGTGTCCGAAGAGTGGTCCAAAGACAAGGCGGGGGCAGAATGGGGTGCGGTATCAAGAAGGGGCCCGGGGGTACCAGGTTCATGGATTGGGTTCTCCATCGTTAGGTTACTTCTTTCATTTTGTTTTTAAGAAAAAAAAAGAAAGAATAGAGAATAAAAATAAAAAAAAGAATAAAAAAGAGGGGGGGGACCGGAGGAAAGTTCCTAGGAGGAATGAAAGGGCCAGAAATCCCCCTCTGTCCCCAAGAGGACCTCAGCATGAAAGTAGCGTAGATGGGCCATGGAACCCGTGCCATACCCTACCCATCATGTGAGTAAACCAGCAATCCGGGATAGCAACCTCACATCTGCCGAGCTATCTCAGTGGACAAAAGAGAGGGCGGCTGGATATCTCCCCAAAAAAGCATACCTCCTTCGGCCACAACCCCCGGAACCCGAAAGGTGGCTTCAGAGTCCCACCCGTCGCCCGAAAACACCCAAAGCCATCTCCGGGATACAGGAGGGGATCGGGAAAATCCCCAGGCGATCCAGATTCCACGGCAAACTCGTCCCCCAAGAACCTCAAAGGAATGGGATGGACCCTGGGGACCCCATCCTCTACCAGGAACTAGCGTGCCCGTGGGAAAAATCCAAAGGCCAAAAAAAGGAAGGGCAAAAGGGGGGGGTGGGGGGGGGGGAGGAGGAAAGGGAAAAGGGGGGATTTGGGGAGGATGGGATGGGAAGGGGGGATTGGGGGATAAATTTGGTTCAGTCGGGGGAAGGAGACGAAGGTTAATTCCTCAACCCAAAAGCCCCTTCACCACGCCAAGGAGCCCCCCCCCCCCGAAGAGGTTTAGGGAGATAAAATGTTTTCTAAATGTAATTTTGAAATGATGAATGTGTCTGAAATTCTAGAGTTTTCGGTAGGGTGTTCCAGATTTTTTGGCCCTTTGACACACATTGAATTTTTGTAAAGGTTTAGTTGAACCGGGGGGAAGTATGAATGTTTTTGTTGGTGTTATGTCTGTGGGTCCCTTTACAAATTCAAGAAAGCATTTTAGGAAAGGTTTATTGGAATTTAAAAGGGCCCCGTAGTAAAGATTGCAAGTAGTAAGTGTGGGTGTTCTGAACAGGGAGTAAATTTAGTTATGAAGGTGGGGGTGTGTTGGTTGCAGGGATGGGGTTTTGTGATTATTTTACTGGGCTTTTTGTTGGGTTATTTTGGTTTTGGTGTTTTGCAGTTGATCCCCAAGCACAAATAGCTGGTGAGGTATGGTAAAAGAGTGAATGGATAGTTTTTGGGGAAGGGAGTTTGCAGCAAAAATTTGTATCTTGGAGAGGATCCCCACTGTTTTGGATCTTTTTTGTTTGTGTTGGATATGGGTGTGAAATTTTGGTTGTTTTCGAGGTATAGACCTAGGAATTTGCCCCCATTATGTTGGCAATTGGGGTGTTGTCGATCTTAATGTAAGTTCGCAACACCTGCTCTGTACCCCAAACATAATGTAGTAGGTTTTGTCAGTGTTAAGTGTAAGTTTATTGGCTGTCATCCAAGTCAGAATTTTGAGCAGCTCCTCATTGACAATGGTGTTGAGGGTGGCAAGATTAGGGTGAGAGATGACGTAAGTCATGTCGTCAGCAAAGAGAATGGGTTTCAGGTGTTGGGATATGTTTGGAAGATCATTAATGTAAATGAGGCAGAGCAGGGGACCAAGGACACTTCCCTGCAGAACTCCAGTATCAAGTGGCCGTGTTGATGAGGCTGTGTCTTTAATGGTGACAAACTGATACCTATTAGTAAGGTAGGATTTGAAATATGCAAGCACATGGCCTCTTATACCATAATGGTCAAGTTTGTAGAGTAGGATGTCGTGGTCTTCTGTGTCAAATGCTTTTCTTAGGTCAATAAAAATTCCTAGTAGATATTCCTTATTTTTCAATGCTGAGTAAAGCAGATCTAGCATTTTTACAATTGCATCATTAGTGCTTTTATTTTTCCTGAATCCAAATTGGCAGGGATTGAGTATGTTTTGTGCTGTTATAAATGAATATAGTCTCCTGTGCACAAGTTTCTCTAAGATTTTGGATAGCAATGGTAAGTTTGATATTTGCCAATAGTTGTTTACATCTGTAGCATCACCTCCTTTATGTATTGGTGTAACCCTTGCTGTCTGAAATGGCATTCCCACAATGCACCACTGGCTCCCCGTTTTTTTTTATATGGTGCACACTGACCATGGAGACCCATTCTTTCACTTGTGGGCCTACCAGCTTTCTCCTGCTTGATTTGAAGCCACTAGAATTTATGCGTATAAATACGTCAGAAACAGTGGCACGTAAGACGTATTTATACGGCATAAACAGTCAAAGGGTTAATGTACAAAAGTAAAATTGACTGGTAGAAAATATGGTGTTTAATAAAATTTTAGTAAATAATAATGATTACAAGAAATATTAATTAATAAAAATAAAATGAAAAAAGAAATGTTTATTTCAAGAACTAAATTTTAAGAACAGTTATTTGGATTCAATATTGTACTGGTAGTTATACTAGAGCTTAATTGGCAGTACAAGGTATTTAAGAGTAAGGAACAACTTTAAGATAGTAAATGTGGTCTTAAAACAGGTTCTGGTAATTAACCCCTTGACTGTTGCGGTCGTATATATACGTCATAGGAAATACCATGTTTGACGTACCTATACGCATAAATTCTAGCGGCTTCAAATCAAGCAGGAGAAAGCTGGTAGGCCCACATGTGAGAGAATGGGTCTCCATGGTCAGTGTGCACCATATAAAAAAATCGGGGAGCCAGTGGTGCATTGTGGGAATACCATTTCAGTTGTCCTTTTTCAGCATGTCTAGCGGTAAGAAATATGTGACTCCCCAGCAACTCTGGGATTCTCCTCTTCCCAAGTGATGCTCTAACACAGATGAAAGTGTCAGTGAAGATCAATTTCATGATTTCGAGGAGTTTGAGACCAAAAGCAATGGAGGAGGAGGAAGAAGAAGAAGAAGAGGAGGAGAAGGAGGAGGAGGATGAGGAGGAGGAGGAGGAGGAGGAGGAAGGGGAGGAGGAGGAAGGGGAGGAGGAGGAAGAAGAGGAGGAGGAAGAAGAGGAGGAGGAAGAAGAGGAGGAGGAAGAAGAGGAGGAGGGAGGGAGGAAGGAAGGAAGGAAGGAAGGAAGGAGGAAGAGGAAGGAAGGAGGAAGAGGAAGGAAGGAGGAAGAGGAAGGAAGGAGGAAGAGGAAGGAAGGAGGAAGAGGAAGGAAGGAGGAGGAAGGAAGGAAGGAGGAAGGAAAGAAGGAGGAAGGAAGGAAGGAGGAAGGAAGGAGGAGGAAGGAGGGAGGAGGAGGAAGGAGAAGGAAGGAGGAAGGAGGGAAGAGGAGGGAGGGAGGAGGAGGAAGGAGGGAGGATGAGGAGGAGGAGGAAGGAGGAGGAAGGAGGAGGAAGGAGGAGGGGAAGGGGAGGAGGAAGGAGGAGGAGGATGGAGGAGGAGCAGGAAGGAGGAGGAGCAGGAAGGAGGAGGAGCAGGAAGGAGGAGGAGCAGGAAGGAGGAGGAGCAGGAAGGAGGAGGAGCAGGAAGGAGGAGGAGCAGGAAGGAGGAGGAGCAGGAAGGGAGGGAGCAGGAAGGAGGAGGAGCAGGAAGGAGGAGGAGAAGGAAGGAGGAGGAGAGGAGGAGGAGGAAGGAAGGAGGAAGGAGGAGGAAGGAGGAGGAGGAGGAGGAGGAGGAGGAGGAAGGAGGAGGAGGAGAGGAAGGAAGGGGAGGAGGAGGAGGAGGAGGAGGAGGGAAGGAGGGAGGAGGAGGAAGGAGGAGGAGGAAGGAGGAGGAGGAGGAAGGGGGAGGAGAGGAAGGAGGGAGGAGGAGGAGAGGAGGAGGAGGAGAGGAGGAGGAGGAAGGAGGAGGAGGAGGAAGGAGGAGGAGAAGGAGGAGGAGGATGGAAGAAGGGGAAAGGAGGAGGAGGAGGAAGGAGGAGGAGGAGGAGAGGAGGAGGAGGAGGAGGAGGAGGAGGAAGGAGGAGGAGGAGGAAGGAGGAGGAGGGGGGGAGGAGGAGGAGGAGGAGGAGGAGGAGGACGAAGAAGAAGAAGAAGAAGAAGAAGAAGAAGAAGAAGAAGAAGAAGAGAAGAAGAAGAAGAAGAAAAAAAGAAAGAGAAGAGGAAGAGGAAGAGGAAGAAGAAGAGGAAGAAGAAGAGGAAGAAGAAGAGGAAGAAAACAGTTCACCCCATGACAGTGACAATATAAGGGGAGATAATATCTGATAAGAGCTGACGCTTGATGAGCGTAAACGAGGGTAGAGGGAGGGGGCAGCTGATAAGAAAAGATTAGATGACCATCCCCTGCTTTGTTTTTGCTGGTACACAAACATTTGTCTGTCTGTCTATTTGTCTGTCTGTCAAGCTCCCTGTCTATCTGTCTAGCTCTCTGTCTCAGAGCCAGAAGGAGGAGAAGAAGAAGAAGAAGAAGAAGGAGAAGAAGAAGGAGAAGAAGAAGGAGAAGAAGGTGAAGAAGAAAGATAAGGAGAAGGAGAAAAAGAAGAAGAAGAAGGAGAAGAAGAAGGAGAAGGAGGACAGTATTTAAGTCTCAACACTGTCGCTTGATCTTCAGTTAGTTCCAGACTTTGGAACAGAACTTCTCCAGGCTGAGGGACTGACAGCCTCAAATCTACGACTTCAAGGGTGATGGACTGACTACATCATCTTCACATCTCTACTGCTCCCGCCTACTTTCTGTACTTGACTGAAGAAGCCTACTGTGTAGGTGAAACGTTTCGGAATAAAGCTGCCTAAATGTTGCCTATGTGTCTTATCTACCAACCTGTCGGTATTGTATACCATTTGATAATCACTCTGTCAGACACTGCAACACAATGGCATCTTGGTACAGAAAACACCTTGGACAACTTTTTCAAGTGAGAACTGTTTGATCTGAGAGGGACATGACCTCTCAGTGGCTACATTCTCCTACTACTACTCTGCACCTCCCCTTTCTGCAGTTCTAATTCAACATGTCGTTGTTTTTCAGTTATTCCAGACTTTGGAACAGAACTTCTCCAGGCTGGGGACTGAAAACCTCAAATTTATGATTTCAAGGGTGATGGACTGATTCATCATCTTCACATCTCTACTGCTCCCGCCTACTTTCTGATCGACTGAAGATCACTGTGTAGGCGAAACGTTTCAGATAAGTCCCTATTGTTTTATCTCCCACCAGAAGGAGGGGAGGAGAAGAAAAAGAAGAAGAAAAGAAAAAAGAAGAAAAGAAGAAAAAAGAAAAGAAGAAAAAAGAAGAAGAAGAAAAAAAAGAAAGAAAAAAGAAGCAAAGAAGAAGAAAAGAAGAAAGAAAAAAAGAAGAAAAAGAAGACATCAAATAATAATAATAATAATAATAATAATAATACGTAATAATATTTTTCCCCTTGGGGCATGAAAACAGTTCCTCCATGACAATGACAAATAAGGTGAGATAAAATCTGATAAGAGCTGCCTTTGATGAGCGAAAACGAGGGGGGGGGGAGGGGGCAGCTGAAAGAAAGATTAGATGACCACCCCTGCTTTGTTTTTGCTGGTACACAAACATTTGTCGTCTCCCAAGCTCCCTGTCTATCTGTCTAGCTTTGTCTCAGAGAGGCCACAAGTCTGTGTTCTCACATTTACTCACATCTTCAAAAAGAGTATAGCACTTTGTCTGGATTTTTTGGGAACCTAGGTTATTTACACTTGTATACTTGTATTTATGTGACCTGTGAACAGAGATAGACAGAGAGAAAGAAGAGACAGATTGAAAGAGATGAATGGGGAGAAAGATAATTAGATAGATGGAGGGGAAGCGCACCAAGCCCTTGTTTTGACAGGTGGGGAGGGGGGGGGGGAGTAATGAGACAATATGCATTTTGAAGCTGCCGGGGCTCCTGACTCAAAACAATATAACCCCCACACTCCACCCAAACAAGCTTTCTGAATGGGGATAATACGTTATATGAAAATCTAGTGACTATTAGTGTATATATATTTGAAAAAACCAGAACAAGAAGGGAAGCAGGGAAAAAAAGAAAGGGCGAGATGAAAGGAAGGAAAAAATTAAGGAAGGACAGATGAAGGAAAGTAGGAAGAGAGGAGGAAAGGACAGATGAAAGGAAAGTAGGAAGAGAGGTAGGAAAGGAAAAGCAGGAAAGGAATGAAGGAAATTAGGAAAAAGGGAAGGGAAAGATGACACATGACCTTTTTCCTAGGGTAACAAAATAACACAAAAGCCCGCTAATACTTTGAAGAAAACTGCTAATAGGTATTTTTTTCTTTGTTTCATAAAAAAAAAATTCCCCAAAAACACACCACTGATTTTATGTGTGAGGGTGTAAAACACGTTATGACACCATGTTTTATGTGTAGGGTGTAAAACACCATTGTTATGACACCATGTTTCAAAGAGTTCCCCAAGCTGCAGAACTTCTAGAATATGTCCATGACTGTATATGGGAATATATTTTGAAAATAGTAATAAAAAAAATTTTTTTATTGTTTTGTAAAAAAGTTTTGTAAACAATATATTGATTATTTGTTTGTGTGCTTATTGTGTTGTATACAAGGAGTGTTTATATATACATTTACCTTACTTTGGTCTAAGGCCACAAAGTTATGTGAAAAAATAAAATGTAAAAAAAACAAATACAAGTAAAAACCCAAAATTTACAGGGTAGCGACAGTCGCCGCTGTTGTCATACGCTGTCATTTTCTACAAACTTTATGCCTTTTACGGGTAAGTCTGATGAGAAAATTTTTTTGGGGGGGGGGCTAAAAAAATCAGAAAAAAATAACTTAACATTTTATAAAAAAATAATTTTTTTTTCGAACATTTTGCGACACCAGGAGACACTTTATCTACTCCTACCTTATCTCCCAAAAAATACTCAACCCCCGCCCAAATTTTGGGTTCAGGCCAAATAAAAATATAATGATGTATTATAACATGCTAGAAATATATAAACTGCAATAAGAAAAAAAAGTCCCCACTGGGGATCTTCATTTTATACGTAAAGCTTTGATACAGTTAACCATGATTTTGCTCCAGTAAAATTGTCACACATGGTTAAAGGGCACTCCCTCAACTACCTCAAGTCATACCTCAGCAACAGAAGCCAATATGTGTATGCAAATGGGGCAAACTCTTCTGCACAACCAATTACAGTTGGTGTCCCACAGGGAAGTGTCCTTGGCCCTCTTCTCTTTCTCCTATACATAAATGACCTACCAAATGCTTCGCAATTACTCAAACCCACACTATTTGCAGATGACACTACATACGTCTTCTCCCACCCGAGCCCAGTCACGCTAGCCAATACTGTAAATACAGAATTACAGAAAATATCTACCTGGATGAGGACTAACAAACTTACACTAAACATTGACAAAACCTACTTCATTCAGTTTGGTAACAGAGCTACAGATGTCCCTCTTAACATAATGATAAACGGATCACCTATCACAAAGCTAACAGAGGGAAAATTCTTAGGAATCCACCTTGATAATAGACTCAAATTTCATACACATATACAACAAATTTCTAAGAAAATTTCCAAGACTGTAGGCATACTATCGAAGATACGGTACTATGCTCCACAGTCAGCCCTCCTGGCCCTATATCACTCTCTTATTTACCCCTATCTCACCTATGGAATTTGTGCATGGGCTCAACAACAAGTAACCATCTCAGACCACTAATTACCCAACAAAAGGCTGCAGTTAGAATGATAACAAATTCTCACTATAGGCAGCACACTCCACCAATATTCAATACACTAAACCTATTCACCATACAAAACATTCATACTTATTACTGCACCTATTACATACATAGAACACTTAACTCTGATATTAACCCTCCCCTCAAACATCTCCTTGCCAACCTCAACAGAACACATGACCATAACACAAGGCACAGATCACTCTTTGATGTTCCTCGTGTCCATCTCACACTATGCAAAAACTCAATGCACATAAAAGGCCCTAAAATCTGGAACTCATTACCTGTAAATATAAAAGAAACACTACCTGTTTATAAATTCAAGTCTCTTCTAAAAGATCACTTACTCACCCAAAACCAAATAAATACTGAATAACTGAACCTTATAAATTGTATATCTTAAATGTTTCTCACAATTATATCACATAAATGTTAAACCTAAAACCCAATCTAACTTTATTATTTTTTAAATACACTACCTACAGAATACTCCATTCTACTGAATGTACAACAATGCATACAACCATATGACCTGTCTTTGTAATACTCACTTGTGCTTTATAGTAATCTGTTTACATTAAAGTTTTATCACCGATGTCATCATTGCTTAGTTCATCTTAAGTTAATTTTAAGCCAGCCCGTAATGCTATGCATAGTATAAGTGGCTTTGGCATACTGCTCTTTTCTGTATTTTTTGTACCTCTGTATGTGTGCACAAATTTTTAAATAAATAAATAAATAAATAAATTGGGCCTTTCGACAGTCAAAGGGTTAAACAAGTAATGGTAACTAAAATAATGTCAAAAATGTTAAGTATAAATTGTACTGATAGTAAAAAATGGTATTTGATAATAAATTTGGTAAATAAAAAATGGTATTTGATAATAAATTTGGTAAATAAAAAATGGTATTTGATAATAAATTTGGTAAGTAATAGCAATTAATAGTATTTAAAGAAATATGAGGTTGTAATATGGACAGAGAAAGTATTAATTAAGCAAATATTTAAGCAAACAATAGTGATTAAGAAAATTATATAACATAAGGTGACTTATGCTTACTAGCAAAATCACATTACTGAGGTAGTTGATTTTTGATTACTAAGAGATTGTACTGTGAAATTTGTACAATAATGGAGCAAAACATACACTACACATAGGCCGTTAGGATGGATATTGTTTAGTTATTCTCTGTAAGATTAATATCCCTGAGAAATCATGAGAGATCATTCTCATTCGTGATTGTGTACAGTTGACCTACATTTGTTTTCCTAACTAGAATTTTCCCATCCCGTGTGAAGCATTGGTGTATTGTGTCATTATTCACTCGCTTAAGTTTTCTGACTCTATACAGAAGGTTCTGACATTTTTTGGTGAGACACTCGTTTATGTATACCTCTTTCTTTACTTTAATAGACGTAATAATTAAGTCTTTTTTCCAGTCTTGTGAGTGGAATCTAAGCATAACACTTTTTCTACAATGGGACCCTAGTAACCTGGCTTCCTTTATTTCTGACTCTGGTACTGTAATTTTTGTTTGGTCCTTAATGATCTGGAGAGTAATTTCTTTACTGTTTGTTTGGTTCATATCACTGGGAAAAAGTGGACTGTTAACTATTACTGTGTCCAATAGTTTTTCTTGCTCAGTTGTATCTTGGAGAGCAAAGTAGTCGCTGAACTGGTTATCTAAATTGTTCTTCCATTCTTTTACTGCTTCTTCAACCTTTGTATTAAGAGAATTATTTGTTCTGTAGGGCCATCAATGACTGTTTGGATGGTCTTGCCATAGTTAGTCATTCCTGGTGTTAATAACTTTTGTTCAAGACTGAGGATTTTGTTCTCGAGTTGGTCATCCTGGTGTCTTGTTTTGTTAGTGTCTCTCGAAGATTCATATTTTCAAAACTAAGGTGGAGATGCATGACTTTAGGGTTATCTGGACGTTGGTCATACCTGGGGGACTACTTGGTAGGTTGAATCCGGTGAAGAGAGAGGTGGTAGAGGTGGAGGCAGCCATTTTTTGTGTTATTGTTGTGGTGTCGCACGGGGCGGTGGTGAAAAGGGGTGGGGGATGAGCTGGCATCGTCCTGGGTACACTTGTTGAATAGTCGATTTTTCGGTGTTTTCTTGCTGGCCTTGGTCTGTTTCCTCTGAGATTACACCTCATAATACTACGGGAATTGTTGTGATCTCTGTTTTGTAAGTACATTTGCACTTTCACAGCAATAGCTTTCTTGATTGCCTTTTTCTTGGCCAAGATAGTAGCGATAGTTTTATGGGGTTTGTTATACAATCTGGCCAGCACGGAGACACACACTCCATTTTTGTTTTTGCAATGATCTCTTTCTTAAATCCAATAGTATTTCTCACCCTTTTTACCACAGGGCTGGCACTAGAAGCTTTCTTTGGTGGCTTATTTAACAGTTACAAGCACTAAAAATAATGTAATAATACAAAAAGTATCGCATGTACGTGTGGAATCGTCCTCACTGGCTTGTAAACAATGGCACATTGGCTGTACATGGAGTGGCCAGGCCAATCAGGCTGCACGGACACGTTCAGGATGAATGACTTTAACCGAGTTCTTTGTCATTAACTGAGCCAATATTTTGATGCAAAAACGTGTCGTTATCCAATTTTCACATTTTTCCCGATGACGCTTTAAAATTTAGAGTCCACTGTATTGAATAAACAGAATAAAGGAAATCAGCCCTAATACACATTATTTAGGTATGCATACTGGTCAGAGAGCCCATTGTAAGTCAGAGTCATCGGTAAATGAGTACATCGCTAAGTGAGAAGAGGCTGAAATATTATTATTAAAATATTTTTTAACACACCAGCCATCTCCCATTATGGTAGCGTGACCCAAAAAAAAAGGAATAATATTTTATCATTGACACTCCATCACTGTCTTGTCAAATTTAAGCCTGCACTACAGTTCCAAATGGTGCGTCCCACCTCCAGGACTCGAGTCCATCTAAATGAATCCCTTAATGTTACCTTGTTCATAGTACAGCAGCACATGAAGTCATAAAAAACCACTTGCCTCCACTCACTCTAACAGGCTTACTGGATGATTAATCCCCCCCGCACATAAAACCTCCCTTTACCCCCCCCTTTCCCCAACCTTTCCTAGATGACCCCTACCCCGCATTCCTTCCAGTTCAGATTTATACCCATCCACGTTGTATTACTGTGTTCCAGAGTCTCTAAATGTCTAAACACCTTAACAATCCCTCCTTAGTTCTTTGGACATATTTAATAATGCCATACCTCCTAATCTTCAAGCTACTAATTCTCTAAAATAACATTCGCACCCATATTGCCCTAAAGTCACATCTCTACTGACTCCACCCTCCTTGCTGTAACATTCACAACCTATCCCTACGCATCCATGAATAACGTTTTTCATCTCCAAAGATGCACAACTCACTTTTCCCTCCCTCCTCCCATCAATTCTATGGCTCACTTCATGTTTCACAGACCCAGCTGCTGACAAGCTCACTCCCAAATACAGTAGAGCCCTGCTTTACGACGTTCTGCCTTACGGCATTCCACTAATTTGGACATTTCAAATTATGACCAAAACTCGCTATATTGGCTCCACCACCTGACTCTAATACAGTCACTGTGCCCCACCCAGTTTGTTTACATTCTCCATGAGCAGTGAGTCTCCCTATTATGTCTGGAAACTTTCCAAAATTTCAAGAGTTTTAAGGATATTTCATGTTTTATATTTATTTATTTTTTATTAACACATCGGCCGATTCCCACCAAGGAGGGGGGCCCCAAAAAAAGAAAAACTTTCATCATCATTCACTCCATCACTGTTCCTTGCCAGAGGGGTATTTTACACAAAAGTTATAAAACTGCAACAGTAACACCCCTCCTTCAGAGTGCAGACACTACTTCCCATCTCCAGGACTCAAGTCTGGCCAGCCGGTTTCCCTGAATCCTATCATGTTACTTTGCTCACACTCCAACGCACGTCAAGTATTAAAAAGATTTGTCTCCTTTTCGCTATCAAATACGGTCACACATGCTTGCTGGAAGTCCAAGCTCCTCACACACAAAATCTCCTTTACCCATTCCCTCCAACCTTTCCTTTGCCGACCCCTACCCCGCCTTCCCTCCACTACAGATTTATACACTCTCAAAGTCATTCTGTTTCGTTCCATTCTCTCTACAATATCCGAACCACATCAGCCCTCTGGATAATAGTTTTGGTAATCCCACACCTCCTCATTTCCAAACTACGAATTCTCTGCATTATATTCACACCACACATTGCCCTCAGACATGACATCTCCACTGCCTCCAGCCTTCTCCTCGCTGCAACATTCATCACCCATGCTTCACATCAATATAGGAGTGTTGGTATAACTATACTCTCATATATTACCTCTTTGCTTCCACGGACAAAGTTTTTTGTCTCCACAGACTCCTCAGTTCACCACTCACCCTTTTCTCATCATCAATTCTATGATTCACCTCGTCCTTCATATATACAGTGTACCCTCATTTTTTATAATTAATCCATTCCAGAGAGTGTGACTATTATCGAAATTGACGATTTGCAAATCCATTTTCCACATAAGATATAATGTAAATTATATTAATTCGTTCCAGACACCCAGAAGTACCAATAAAATTTTTTTTTTTACTTAAAGATAGATTTACATGCACAAAAGAATGAACATTCAACATGACATTTTATCTTTATTGAAGGCTGTTGTTGATGAATGGAAGACAGGGAGGAGGAGAGGGAAGAGCAGTTATTGTTTGGAAGGGGAATCCCCCTCCATAAGGACTCTAGGTCACTTCAGGGGTCACTTTTCTAGCCACTTCCCTAGCTACATATAGATTTACATGCAAAAAATAAAAATCAAATAAATCAAAGCACTAATAAAATGTATTACCTGGAGTTTACCCGGAGAGAGTTCCGGGGGTCAACGCCCCCGCGGCCCGGTCTGTGACCAGGCCTCCTGGTGGATCAGAGCCTGATCAACCAGGCTGTTGCTGCTGGCTGCATGCAAACCAACGTACGAGCCACAGCCTGGCTGATCAGGAACCAACTTTAGGTGCTTGTCCAGTGCCAGCTTCAAGACTGCCAGGGGTCTGTTGGTAATCCCCCTTATGTATGCTGGGGGGGCAGCTGAACAGTCTCGGGCCCCTGACACTTATTGTATGGTCTCTTAATGTGCTAGTGACACCCCTGCTTTTCATTGGAGGGATGTTGCATCGTCTGCCAAGTCTTTTGCTTTCGAAATGAGTGATTTTCGTGTGCAAGTTCGGTACTAGTCCCTCTAGGATTTTCCAGGTGTATATAATCATGTATCTCTCCCGCCTGCATTCCAGGGAATACAGATTCAGGAACCTCAAGCGCTCCCAGAAATTGAGGGTTTTATCTCCGTTATGCCGCCATGAAGGTTCTCTGTACTTTTTCTAGGTCAGCAATTTCACCTACCTTGAAAGGTGCTGTTAGTGTGCAGCAATATTCCAGCCTAGATAGAACAAGTGACCTGAAGAGTGTTATCATGGCTTGGCCTCCCTAGTTTGAAGGTTCTCATTACCAAATCCTGTCATTTTCTAGCAGATGCGATTGATACAATGTTATGGCCCTTGAAGGTGAGATCCTCCGACATGATCACTCCCAGTCTTTGACTTTTGGTGTTTCGCTCTTTTTTGTGGCCAGAATTCGTTTTGAACTCTGATGAAGATTTAATTTCCTCGTGTTTCCCAAATATCTGAGTAACTAAAAATTTCCATCGTTGAACTTCATATTGTTTTCTGCAGCCCACTGAAAGATTTGGTTGATGTCCGCCTGGAGCCTTGCAGTGTCTGCAATGGAAGACACTGTCTGCAGATTCGGGTGTCATCTAAAAGGGAAGACAGGGTGCTGTGGCTGACATCCTTGTCTATGTCGGATATAGGATGAGGAACAAGATGGGAGCGAGTACTGTGCCTTGTGGAACAGAGTTTTTCACCGTAGCTGCCTCGGACTTTACTCTGTTTGACGACTACTCTCTGTGTTCTGTTAGTGAGGAAATTTATAGACCATCGACCGACTTTTCTGTTATCCCTTTAGCACGCATTTTGTGCGCTATTACACCATGGCCACACTTGTCGAAGGCTTTTGCAAAGTCTGTATATATTACATCTGCATTCTTTTTATCTTCTAGTGCATTTAGGACCTTGTCGTAGGATCCAATAGTTGAGACAGACTGGAGCGACCTGTTCAAAAAAACCCCATGTTGCCCTGGGTTGTGTAACTGATGGTTTCTAGATGGGTGGGTGATCTTGCTTCTTAGGACCCTTTCAAAGATTTTTATGTAATGGGATGTTAGTGCTATCGGTCTGTAGTTCTTTGCTGTTGCTTTACTGCCCCCTTTGTGGAGTGGGCTATGTCTGTTGTTTTTAGTAACTGTGGACGCCCCCGTGTCATGCTCCCTCTCCATGGGATGGAAAAGGCTCGTGATAGGGGCTTCTTGCAGTTCATTGATGAACACGGAGTTCCATGAGTCTGGCCCTGGGGCAGAGTGCATGGGCATGTCATTTATCGCCTGTTCGAAGTCATTTGGCGTCAGGATAACATCAGATAGGTTTTGTGTTAACCAAATTTTGTGCTCTCTCATAAAAAAATTCATTTGATCTTCGACTACTCAGTCTGGTTAGCGGCTTGCTAAAAACTGAGTCATTTTGAGACTTGTGTAGCTCACTCATTTCCTTCCCTGTCATCTGTGTAGGACCAATCTTGTTTAAGTAGGGGCCCAATACTGGATGTTTGTTCTCGACTTTGATTTGGCATAGGAGAAGAAATACTTTGGGTTTCTTTCGATTTCATTTATGGCTTTTAGTTCTTCCCGTGATTCCTGATTTCCCTATAAAATTCCTTTAGCTTGATTTTCGATGCTTGCTATTTCTCTGACCATGTCTCCCTACGCATTTCAGATATATTGACCTCTTTTAGCCCTCTGTTAATTCTTTTCCGTCGCCTGTAAAGGGAGCGCCTGTCTCTTTCTATTTTACATCTACTCCTTCCTTTTTCTTAGGGGAATAAGCCTTGTGCATATAACAGTGCCACCAAGTTAATCTGTTCTGGGCATACGTTGGGGTCCGTGTTGTTTTAGTAAAAATCTTCCCACTTATATCAGTTAGGACTTGGCTTTACTTGGTCTTACTTTATGTTTTTGTTATTGAAGTTAATTTGGTGAATGCTCCCTCGTGACTAGTCTCATTATGTCGGTCGGGGGTCTCCACACATACATGTCTGAACCTCAATTATGTTGTGATCTGAGTATATTGTTTTTGATATTGGTGACATTTCTTATCAGATCATCATTGTTAGTGAAGATGAGGTCTAGTGTATTCTCCAGTCTAGTAACTCTATTATTTGCTGGTTTAAATGAATTTTTTGTGCAGAGATTTAAAAGCTTGTGTGAGTGTGAGCTTTCATCAGAGCTGCCTCCTGGTGTTATTACTGCAACAATATTATTTGCTATATTCCTCCATTTTAGGTGCCTTAAGTTGAAATCCCCCGGGAGCAAGATGTTGGGTGCAGGAGCTGGAAGATTTTCCAGACAGTGGTAAATTTTTTAACAGCTTTTTCCTGGAATTGCTGGGATGTTGCATCCGGAGGCTTGTAGACTACCACAATGACTAGGTTTTGGTTCTCGACCTTTACTGCTAAAATTTCCCACAAACATCATTTGAGGCATTTAGCAGTTCTGTCCCAAACAAGTGACTCTGAAATGTACACCCAAACCCCCCCCCCCCCCTTTTGCCTGTTCACTCTGTCACATTCTGTATAGGTTGTAACCTGGGATCCATATTTCTTGTCCAAGTGATCCTTTTTTGGGTCTCAGTGAAAGCTGCGAACATTGCCTTTGCCTCTGCAAGCAGTCCACGGATGAAAGGTATTTTGTTTTTTGTTGCTGGCTTTAGACCCTGTATATTTGCAAAGAAGAATGTCATGGGACTGGGGGTATTGTTGGTACTGGGGGGGATTTTTTTTCCGGCATTAGTATCTGTATCTGTTGGTTTGGAGTGGGCCATCGACTGTGGTTCCACCCCCAGGAATACTGGTTTTGGGTGTACGATTTCTGCCATTTCCTGCCAGTTTTTTTCCTTCCTGGCACTAAAAAAACCTCTCCCTCTTGAGTGGCTGGGCTACCCGGGTTTTCCCATGGCCTGGATGTTTTGACCTTTTTGTACCCTTTAGATGGTGGGGCCGGGGCAATTTAAGTTATAGCACATTTCTTTCCTGTACTGAAGAGGTACACATTTCGGGGTGAAAAAGCTTACGGGAAAGGGGAGTTTGCATTTTCCTGTTGTCATGTGGGCATGGCATTTTCTAGGGTGGTCATAGTTGCATGTCCCGTCTGTTTTCCCAATTTCCCATGTCTGCAGATACCAAGTGCATAGTATGTGCACAGGCTTGGTTTCCGTTTGCCTGGGTTTCTGTGGACTTATTCCCTGTTGGTGAAAGTTTCCCTGTCTTATTCCTATCCTCCCTACACCAACAATGGAGCTCCCACCAGTTGTTTTTGGTAATATATCCTCACTATAGCTAGTGGAGTCCTCTTGTTTGCTATTCCTGTGGTATTCTAGTTGCAATATTGGTTTTATCTTATCTTTGACTACACTTGTTTCCCTACTACGGCCCCTGTCCCCTATGAGGTCATTTAAAGTATTCCATTAAATGCATAATAATTCCCGACTACCTGGACAAAATCTCCAGCTTCACCATTACTGTCTCCCAGGACAGCACCTCCAGCTTCACCATTACTGTCTCCCAGGACAGCACCTCCAACTTCACCATTACTGTCTCCCAGGACAGCACCTCCAGCTTCACCATTACTGTCTCCCAGGACAGCGCTATCAGCCCCACATTTACTGACTACCAGGACATCACCTCCAGCCTTACAGTTTCTGACTACATGGCCAGTATCAAGGGCAGTACCATTCAGCCCAGACTTTTTATGTTCCCATCTGTTGTAGAAAGCTTCCAGGTTGTCTATGAAAGCAGCTTTGGTGTTACCCTCTTTTAATACCCTTGTGATTTTAGTCCACAGATTTTCCTCATTTGGGCATACCCAAAAACACTTCCGTTTTAATACTGCTTGTAGCTAGTTCTTGGATATCTGCACAAGGGGCGTGACACCAATTTCCACAAAAATGACAATTTATCCATGGGGAAGCCTGTTTGTTTGAATTTTTTAAATGAACATTTAACATCACAACTTATGTTTACTGAAGACCTTGTTGGTGTATGGCAGACGGGGCAGAGGGAGGGGAGACGATTTTTTGTTGGAGAATATGACATAAGAAACATAAGAACATAAGAAAGGGGGAACACTGCAGCAGGCCTGTTTGCCCATACTAGGCAGGTCCTTTACAATTCATCCCCACTAACAAACATTTGACCAACCCAATTTTCAATGCCACCCAAGAAACAAGCTCCATGTGCAAGTACCTCTCAAATCCAACCCCTCCCACTCATGTACTTATCCAACCTAAATTTGAAACAACCCAAGTCCTAGCCTCAATAACCCAACTAGGAGACTGTTCCACTCATCAACTACCCTACTTCCAAACCAATATTTTCCCTATGTCCTTTCTAAATCTAAACTTATCTAATTTAAACCCATTACTGCGGGTTCTCTCTTGGAGAATATCCTCAAGACCTTGTTAACATCCCTTTATTAATACCTATCTTCCACTTATACACTTCGATCAGGTCCCCCCTCATTCTTCGTCTAAAAAGTGAACGTAACTTAAGAGTCTTCAGTCTTTCTTCATAAGGAAGATTTCTAATGCTATGTATTAATTTAGTCATCCTACGCTGAATGTTTCTAACGAATTTATGTCCATTCTGTAATATGGAGACCAGAGTTGAGCTGCATAATCTAGGTGAGGCCTTACAAATGATGTATAAAGCTGCAGTATGACATCTGGACTTCTGTTGCTTACACTTCTTGATATAAATCCCAGTAATCTATTTGCCTTATTACATATGGCTTAGGCATTGCTAATATCAACTAATATCAACTCTATGGCTCATTTATCTATCACAATACAACTAATATGACATAATAAACAATATCAAAAAAAAAAGAAACACGGAAAAAACTCTAGAATGAATAAAATAAGTCACTATGCATGTCACGGGAGGTGTTCTGTTGTTGTTGGGTGTATTAGGGGCCCCTGAGAGCATAAGCCGTCCATAATAGTGGTGAAGCAGCAGCTGAGGTGGTGGTGTTTCTGTAGCCCTATAAAACTCTAACAACATTGGAGGAGTTAGTAGAAATCACTGAATCACTGAAAAAGGGACCCTCTACCACCATCAGAACCATCACTAAACCACCCTCTACCACTATCACAATCACATCCACCCTCTACCACTATTGCAACGCTTTCCACCATCACTACCACCTTCTACCACCATCACTAACCACCCTCTACCACCCTCACTACCACCCTCTAAACCCCTATCCAACTGCTACCACTCTACCACCACCACTTTTGTATCTTTCTACAAACTTTTCCTTAAAAATTTTATATGTTTCTCACATTTCTTTACAAAGGCTGGCACTAGAAGCTTTCTTTGGAGCCATGGTGAAATTATTTAGCAGTTGCAAAACACTAAAACAAGTGGAAATTATGAAATGTATGGTATGAACTCGTGGGATCATCCTCACTCCCCTGATAAACAATGGCACACTGGCTGGGAATGGAGTGTAGGCGGCTCGGGGTGTGCGTACGTGTCCCCCGATGAACGACTATTTGCAAGTCGAATGACGATTTGTGAGTAAATGTTTTGATGAAAAAAGTTAAAATTTCCGAAAATTATTTATTTTTGAGCCTTAAAGAAAAACGAGGGTCCACTGTACACCTACTATCCAACTTACAACCTGCCCGACATACGACCATTCGACTTACGACAGTGTTTTCTATGCCAAATTTCTGGGAAATAAACAACTGTTTGTGTTGTACACAGTGTTTATCCTAAACCTTACAGAATAAAATAAAGTACTAACAGCATAAAAAGTAAAGAAAAAATGAAATACAGTGGTCTCTCGTTTATTGTCCTTAATCCATTCCTGGAAGTGGGACTATTAACAAAATAGACGATTTTCGAATCAATTTTCCCCATAAGAAATAATGTACATACAATTAATCCGTTCCTGAAACCCCGAAGTATTAAAACAAAAAAATTTTTTACATGAAATATAGATGTAGTACATAAACAATGCAATGGGACATGATGAATGAAACATTAACAGCATAACACTTTCCTTTATTGGCAATTCTTCTTAGTGTATGGAAGACTGGAGGAGGAGACAGACTGAATTACTGTTTGGAAGGGGAATCCCCTTCCATCAACACCTCAGGTACCAAGTGCTTTTCTGGGGTTGCATGTCTTCTCTGTTTCCTAATGCCACTAGGCCCAGCTTGAGAGGCACTGGAGTCCTGTCTTGCAAAAAAACTGTCCAGAGAGCTCTGTTTCTGGCATCTCTTTAAAACTTCCCCAAAATGGGCCAAGACTCTGTCACTGTACAAGTTGCCGAATGGCTTTTCAACATCCTTCTCAGGGTGATGTTTCTCTATAAATCTTTCCATCCTACCCCACATTTCAAAATCTCCTTAAATTTTTGAAAAGGCACCTTCTTCCATCTCTTCCTCCTCAAATGCAGCAAGATTCTGAGCTGTGATTTGTTGCTGCTCCTGCTGAAGCCCTTGCAGCTCCTCAGTGGTTAGCTCTTCATTGTGGTAATCCACCAACTCTTCCACATCCTCCAAACTCACATCCAACCCCATGGAACTCCCCCGTGCCACAATAGAGTTCACAAAATGACATTTGGCTCATCAGGGGCTGCCTCAAACCTTCAAATCCTTCGTGTGGACACAATCTGGCAACCAGTTTCTCCAAGCAGAGTTCAAAGTCCTCGTAGTGACTCCCACCCAAGCCTTACCTATAAGGCTTACGCAATGGAGAATCTTGAAGTGTTCTTTCCAAAACTCTCTTTGGGTCAAGTGAGTGTCTGATGTCACAATAAAGCACCTTTGAAACAATGCTTTGGTGTAGATTTTTTAAAGTTTGAAATGACCTCTGGTCCATGGGCTGGAGGGAGAGGAGTGGTATTCGGGGCAAGAACTTTACTGTGATGAACTCAAACTCCTTCAGAATTAGGTCATCCAAGTTTTTGGGGGAAAGAGCAGGTGCACTGTCCATTACTAGGAGGCACTTGAGATCCAATTTCTCTCCAGAAGGTAATTCCCCACTAGCAATTAGCACAGAACATGAGCATCACCTGTCTTTCATAGGCTTGTGTCCCCGGCAGTGCCTTTTCTTCCTGAGTAATGTAGGTCCTCTTTGGCATTTTCTTCCAAAAGAGGCCTGTTTTTTGTCACAATTGAACACTTGTTCAGGTTTTGGTCCTTCGTCTCTATGTAAATCCTTGAATTCCTGCACATATTTTTCAAACCCCTTTTTTTGTCAGAACTGGCAGCCTCACCATGCCTTATCACACTGTGGGATGCCAGTATACTGTACAGTGGACCCCCGGTTAACGATATTTTTTCCCAATCCAGAAGTATGTTCAGGTGCCAGTACTGACCGAATTTGTTCCCATAAGGAATATTGTGAAGTAGATTAGTCCATTCAGACCCCCAAACATACACGTACAAACACACTTACATAAATACACTTACATAATTGGGCGCATTCGGGGGTGATCGTTATCTTTAAATTCACTCAACATCGCCACTAGTTGCAGGCAATTTCTTTACCAATCGTCATGCAACTGCCTACCTTTTCACAAATAAGTGATGTCATAAGAAATATCTCCTGCTAATTGTTTCTCATTTATTCACACCAATAATAACTTCTCAACATCTTCGAGTATTGGGATCTCATTTTTGTCAGCATATTCACCCCCTTTTGCAACAACAGCTTCCTTGATTTCCTTTTTCTGGCCACGATGGAAGATAGGTTGTACGGGACATTATACATCCTGGCCATTCGCCTACACGTACGCCACTTTTATATTGTTCAATTTATTTTTTCTTAAATTCAATCGACTTTCTCACCTTCTTTACCAAAGGCTTGGCACTATGAGCTTCCTTTGGAGCCATGGTAGCTTATTTAGCACTTGCAAGCACTAAAATGAATGGAATATTATGAAATATTTCATATGAACAAGTGAGGGCACCGTCGCTCACGGGTAAACAATGGCACACTGACTGGGAAGGGAGGCCGCGGTGGCTCAGAGTGTGATTACGCATCCAGGACGAAAACGATTAGCAAATCAACGGACCATTTGTGAGCCAATGTTTGGACGAAATAACACGACGATTTCCGAAAAGGACGATTATCGAGCCGGACAAATTTTTGAGGGAGCACTGTACCAAAACAAAACAATAAAATAAAGTCATTACAAAAATGTGATGTTGATATTCAGTACAGTGGAACCTTGAAAATCGAACGTACCAAATATCGAATGTTTTGAAAATAAGACCATTTTTTCGGACAAACTGTGTACCAAAAATTGAACGCGTTTCAAATTTGGACCACTGGGAACAAGACCTGTCCGCTGGCCCGCTCTGTCCGCATTCCCCCGCGCAGGCGCCGCGAGCAGTCTAGCTTTGTTTATGTTTGATTTAACACTAACCTGCGCTCTCATTCACACATTTTACGATTATTTCGTTGTGTTTATGCTTGTGGGAACTGTGAAATAAGCTGCCATGGGCCCAAAGAAACTTGCTAGTGGGACCCCCTGTGGTAAAGAAAGTGAGAAACACCATAGATGTGAAGAAGGAAATAATACAGAAGTATGAGAGTGGTGAGACTTGTTGAGGGTTGCCAGGATGTATGGAAAACAAGTCGACCATCATTTCTATCCTGGCAAAGAAAGAACAAATCAAGGAAGCTGATGTTGCGAAGGCGTTAATATGCTAACCAAAAAAAGACCACAAATAGTTGAAGAGGTTGAGAAGTTGTTGCTGGTGTGGATTTAAGGATAAAGAGATTGCCGGTGATAGTGTTTCAGAGACGATTAAATTTTCGAAAAGCAAGGAAGTTGCATGCCAGTCCCGGTACAGAAAACTCCTGGAAAACCCGTGCTGATAGTGAATTTAAGGCCAGCAGAGGCTGGTTTGAGAGATTTAAGAAGTGTAGTGGCATACACAATGTTGTTTAAAACATGGTGAGGGAGCCAGTTCAGACAAACGGGCGGCTGAGAAGTTTGTACAGGAGTTTAAGGGGTACATAGACAGTGAAGAATTGAAACCTGAACAAGTGTTTAATTGTGATGAAACAGGCTTGTTTTGGAAGAAAATGCCAAAAAGGACCTTCATTACACAGGAGGAAAACGCACTGCCAGGACACAAGCCTATGAAAGACAGGCTTACTCTTTTGTTCTGTGCAAATGCTAGTGGTGAATTTTTAAACCCCTTTAGGTCCAAGGGCCCAAATCTGAAGTGGTGCCCCAGTGTCCACGAATTTTTAAAAAAAAATTTTTTATTTTTTCTTATGAAATGGTAGAGAATCTTTTTGTGAAGGTAATAAAACAAAAAGTACGAAATTTGATGAAAAATTATGAAATTATGCTCTCGCGAATTTTTGATGTGTCAGCGATATTTACAAATCAGCGATTTTGCCGACTTTGACTCCCATTTTAGGCCAATTACATTATTTCAGTCAACCAAATTCCTAGCTATTTCACTAGTATTACTTCTATTCTATCGATTGAGCACAAGAAATCGCCTAGTCAACTGTTTCAACTAAAAAATTAAAGTGATCAGAAATTGTTAATTTGGCCAATTTAACACAAAGTTCAAAATATTCCAATTTCAAAATAGGGTCCAGAATAAACAATGTAGGTATTCCTGGAACTAAACTAACATTTGCTCTGTTCATTAGTTATGTTTTGAGGCTTTACAAATAAATTCCATTTTGATTTTTATTCACATAATGAATTTTTATTCACACCAAAAAATAGAAGATTTAGTGTTATGCAATACTGTAATAATTGTATAAATTTTCATCACCATATTTGTGAATGCATATTAGACCCACCACTTTGGGATGTATTAGATTTGTGATTCGTTTGTTTACTCTTGAATATCGGCAAAAAATTTTAACATTTTTGCAAATTTTGAGCTCAGTTTCAAGCCATTTTCCCGTGCTAAAAAACCCAAACAAAATCATTCTATTTCGTAATATGTCCTCCATTCTATCAAATGAACCAAAAATCGCAAATACAACTATAAAAACATACGAAAAAAACACTGCCCAAAATTGCTGGTTTTCATCGAAAAATCATGATTTCATTTTTTTCTCTCATTATACGTGTGCTGCAGGATCTGTTTTTTTTTGAGTCACACATACCCCATAGATGTATTCTCTCATATCTAGGCCCAAATGTACCACTCCACAGTTTTATCAGAGTGAGCTGAGCTCATGACCGTAGATCTACGGTTTGGACCCTGAACGTAAAGCCGTAGATCTACGGGACGGACCCTGAAAGGGGTTAAAAGTGAAGCCTTTTCTTGTGTATCATTCAGAAAAATCCCAGAGTGTTTAAGAAAAACAATGTCTTTAACCCTTTGAGGGTCGACAGGCCCTCTCCGAAACTCGTTCTCAGGGTCGGCAAAATTTTAAAAAAAAAAAAATTATTTTCTCTTATGAAAAGATAGAGAATCTCTTTCCCCAAACATAAAGACACCAAAAATTTGAAATTTGATAGAAAACTTACGGAATTATGCTCTCGCAAAGTTAGCGGTCTCGGCGATGTTTACGCATCGGTCGATTGCCCACTTTGAGCCCCATTTTCGGCCAAATTTCACTGTACTAGTCGACATAAAACATGAAATTTCGCTAGAAATCCATTTTTTCTATCGAATGGTGCAAGAAACCACCCATTTATGAAATTCAAACCCTCCAGTACAGTGGTCAGAATTTAGCAATTTTGCCAATTTCCCCACAAATTTCAAAAGATGCCAATTTCCGAATAGGGTCCAGAATAAACAAGAAAGACATTCCTGGCACTAAAATGACATTTCCTCTAGTCATTAGTCACGTCTCAAGGCCCCTCTTATATTCTTTTGCTTTCCACTTTGAATTTTTATTCTCACAAAAAATATAAGATTTACTGTTATGCAGACTACTGTATTAGTGTAAAAAATGGTAAAAATATTATTGGTGCACTTGTGAAAGAATATTAGACTCACCAGTTGACGTGTATTGCACGCTTGGGACGATTTGTTTACTTTTTTAAGTTTGGTAAAAATCGAACATTTCTGCTATTTTGAGCTCAATTTCAAGGCACCTTTCATTGTAAAACCAGTCAAAATCATCTCAATTTCTGTAATATGTTTTTCCATTCTATAAAATGAGACCCAAAAAAACTAGAATACAAAAAATAAATACCATAAAGAAAAAAACACTGCAAAGTCGCTGATTTATTCCAAAAAAAATGGTCAAAGTTTTTTTTTTTCTCATTATGCACTGTGTGCTGCAGGATTTTTTTAAAACTGTGCACACTGACCACATAGACCCATTCTTTCATATGAAGGCCTACCAGCTTTCTCCCACTAGATTTGAGGCCGCTAAAATTTATGATTTCTAGTACGTCAAAAACCCCTACGCTTAAGACGTACTATACGCCAAAACCCTCAAAGGGTTAAGAACAAGTTATGTGTCTTGTGGAAAGCTAATCATAAGGCTTGGGTCACAAGACAAATTTTCAAAGAGTGGGTCAGTGAAGAGTTTTGCCCCAGTGTGAAAAATACCTCCAGGAAAAGAAAATTTCCACTCAAGTGCCTCCTGTTAATGGACAATGCTCCTGCTCTCCTCCAAACTTATTAGACCTCTTGTCTAAGGGCTTCAGTTTTATAAAGTGAAGTTCTTGCCTCCGGGCACCACTCCTCTCCTCCAGCCCATGGCCAGCAGGTCATTTCTAACTTCAAAAAACTCTAACACAAAAGCAGTGTTTGAAAAGTGCTTTGAATGACCCACAGACACTAAGCTGACCCTAAAGAGTTTTTGGAGGAACACTTCAACATCTACAACTCCATAAGCCTTATAGGTAAGGCTTGGGAGGGATGACTTCCAGGACTTTGAACTCTGCTTGGAGACAATTGTGGCCAGATTGTGTCCAAAAGAGGGATTCTGAAGGGTTTGAGGCCTGACCCTGACCCTGACCCAGCTCACCCCTCTGCCTGTTGTAGACACTGGGGAGCACCCTGGGGTTGGAGGTGAGTGGTGAGGATGAGGAAAAGTTGGTGGAGGACCACAGGGGAAAAGCTAACCACTGAAGAGCGCAAGAGCTTCATCTGGAGCAGTATCAGACCACAGCTGAGGACTTGCTTCAGAGGAGGAGGAAGAGGGAGTGGATGAGGTTTCCTTCTTCAAAGATTAAGGAGATTTGTGCCAAGTGGAATGATGTCCAAATTTTGTTGCAGAAGTACCACCCTGACAAGCTGAAACAAGCCATCTTTGCAACAAATTCAGTGACAGAACCATGTCCCATTTTAGGGAAATGTTAAAGAGGCGCCAGAAACAGAGGACTGTGGACAGTTATTTTGTGAGACAGGGGTCCAGTTTACTCTCAAGCTGGTCCTAGTGGCATTAAAAAACAGAGAAGGGAAGTAACCCAAGAGAGGGCTTTAAACCCGAAGTCCTCATGGAGGGGGATTCCCTTCCAAACACTAACCCCAACTCCATCTCTCCACCTCCCTATCTTCCAGATCCATCACCAATCTTCAATAAAGGTAAGTAAAAATGTTATTTTATATTTTATATTATATGTATGTTTATTTTATATGTATGTTATTTTATATGTATGTAAAAAGTAATTAATCTCAATAAATGTATTTTTTTTTGTGAATATTTTTGGGTTTCTGGAACGGATTAATTGTATTTCCATTATTTCTTTTGGGAAATATTGATTCGAATTCAGACTTTTCAAAATTAGAACTAGCTCCTGGAACGGATTAAGTTCGATTTTTGAGGTTCCACTGTAGTAACGTTTGACTTACGTCCATTTCAACTTACAGTGGTCCCTCGCTTTTTTGTAGTTCTCAGCAATGTAAATTTCGCCAATCATAGCGTATTTTTGTATAAACATGGACTCGCTTTTCGTAGGTTGACTCGCGAATTTGTAGTTCGTCTGGGACGTGTATGCACGGTGGGGAGCCGGGGAGGCCTCCCTAAACCCCGCCAGTTGGCATTGTTTACCAGTGAGTGAAGGTCCCCTCAAGTGCTCCTACGAAATATTCATAACATTCCACTCATTTTAGTGCTTGCAAGTACAGTGGACCCCCGCATAATGATTACCTCCGAATGCGACCAATTATGTAAGTGTATTTATGTAAGTGCGTTTGTACGTGTATGTTTGGGGGTCTGAAATGGACTAATCTACTTCACAATATTCCTTATGGGAATAAATTCATTTAGTACTGGCACCTGAACATACTTCTGGAGTGAAAAAATATCGTTACCCGGGGGTCCACTGTACTAAATAAGCTACCATGGCTCAAAAGAAAGCTCCTAGTGCCAAGCCTGTAGTAAAGAAGGTGAGAAATATGTACAGTGACAAAGTCTTGGGCCATTTTAGGGAAGTGTTAAAGAGACACCAGAAACAGAGCTCTCTCCACAGTTACTTTACGAGACAGGACTAGAGTGACTCTCAAGGTGGTCCTAGTGGCATTAAGAAACAGAGAAGACAAGCAACCCCAGAGAAGCAATTGGTACCTGAGGTGTTGCTGGAAGGGGATTCCCCTTCCAAACTGTAAACAATCCAACCTCTCCCTCCTCCAGTCTCCCATACACTAAGAAGAATCTCCAATAAAGGTAAGTGTTATGCTGTTAATGTTTCATTCATCATTTCCCATTGTATTGTTTATGTACTACATGTATATTTCATGTAAAAAAATTTTTTTTTTAATACTTCTGGGTGTCAGGGAAAGGATTAATTGTATTTACATTATTTCTTATGGGGAAAATTTATTAGCAAATCATAAATTTCATTTATAGTAGCTCCTCCAGGAACGGATTAATTACGAAAAACGAGGGACCACTGGACGACCGATTTGTCGGAACCGAACTTGGTCATAAGTCGGATGGCACCTGTACTCTGATAACTATACTTACGTGTACCTGTATCTAAATAAACTTACACAGTGCTGGCATGCAGGGACAAATTAAAAGCACTAAAATGTCTTTAATAGTCTTGAGGATGCCATATTAATGATGATCACAATAATAATATACAAATAAAAAATACTCTGAGCTGCATTAAAAGTTGTGTAAAAACCTCTAATCACTTAATGACGGAGTTCCATTCCATAGACCACATCGGCAAATGAATTCGTCGCTAAGTGAGGAGCATAATATAATGGTAGTGGGTTTGTGTCAAGAATCTCTGATATTGTTTTAATGTCACCTTGCACCATTTTAACATTTCTGGTATATTCTTAAATGTTTTTAGAGTAGTGTACTATATACTGAAATAAAAAGAAAAAGAGAAAATCAGGTCTAAAATACAGTATTTAGGTATGCATACTGGCAGAGAGCCCACTGGGAAATCCGAGCCATCAGTAAAAAGAGTATGTCGGTAAGTAAGGAGTGGCTGTATTTTGTCAATATAAACATTTTCATTAATCCATCTATGATATTTTTTTTTAATTAATAATACACAGTTACATAACATAGAAACATGATAAAACCACCCCAAAGTAGAATAAATTTTGAAATGTTAGGTGTAATGAGGGGTGTATCAACCAAAACCAGACATGTTTGTCTGTATGTTTACATCCCCTGCATCCCTCTCCTCTCTCATTTACTCATTCTCTCTCTGTGGTTTATTCTTTTTCACCTCGTTTTACTCACCTCTCGCCCTACATTAAGACTACAAATATTTTAAGGTCATAATGAGTGTACTGTTAATGCATTTTACACTCTATTGTGCTCCAACTGTCATACTACAGGGTGTCCACAAAAACACTCCCCGATTTCAAACAGGCATAACATGTAACTTTATTTGTAATAATCTTTCACAGTAAGTAGCTTTAGATGCAGGATTTCATTCAGTTTCATGTGGTATAGGGTAGCATTAAAAAGGGACTCAATGTGCACCCCTATGGTTTTCTCAGCAAACATTGATGTGATAGTCCATTTCAGTTAAGACGCTAAAGAAGCATATCTGGTGTTATCATGCAAACTGCTTCAGTGATCAAAATTTTCAGCTCCTCCAGGGGTTGCAGGTAGTGGTGGTACATAAACTGTACTCTTCACATACTCCCAAAGAAAGAAGTCACAAACAGCTAGGGTTTAGTGACTTCTGGAAGTGGCCTGCGAGGTCACTGTACCTAACTGTTTTTTGATGTCTCAAAACTCCAGACCGTCGCGTTAGCCACTGGACCAGCTAAACCACAATAAGAAATTTGTGCCCTTTGTGGTCACAGTGGTGCCTATGCTAACCTTTCTATGGTGTAGAAATATACCTAGTTGGATGAATCTTATTGTGGCTGGCTGGTCCAGAAGCTAGCGCAACAGTCTGGAGTTTTGAGACTCTCTGATCGCGGGTTCTATCCCCGCTCATGGTAATGTCTAACAAGTGTATGTAATTTAACTCTTTCAGGGTCGACAGGCCCTCTCAGAGACTTGTTCTCAGGGTCGGCCAAATTTCAAAAAAAAAAAAAAAAAAAAAAAAAAAAAAAAAAAAAAAAAAAAAAAATTTCTTATGAAAAGATAGAGAATCTTTTCCCAATCATAATGACACCAAAAGTATGAAATTTGATGGAAAACTTACGGAATTATGCTCTCGCGAAGTGAGCGGTCTCAATGATGTTTAAGCATCGGCAATTTTGCCCACTTTGAGCCCTATTTTTGGCCAATTCCAGTGCACTTGTCGACAAAAATCGTAACTATTTCG
Source organism: Cherax quadricarinatus (assembly GCF_026875155.1). Classification (NCBI taxonomy): domain Eukaryota; kingdom Metazoa; phylum Arthropoda; class Malacostraca; order Decapoda; family Parastacidae; genus Cherax; species Cherax quadricarinatus. The sequence goes on from NC_069420.1 coordinate 55,762,671, forward strand.
CTAGAACTCTATTTTTTCTATCGAATGAGTACAAGAAACCACCCATTTACCGATTTCAACTATCCAATACAGTGGTCAGAATTTAGCAATTTTGCCAATTTCACACAAGTTTCAAAAGATGCCAATTTCTGAATAGGGTCCAGAATAAACAAGAAAGACATTCCTGGCACTAAAATAACATTTCCTCTGTTCATTAGTCATGTCCCCAGGCCCCTCTTACATTCTTTTGCTTTCCACTTTGAATTTTTATTCTCACAAAAAGATTTACTGTTATGCAGACTACTGCATTAGTGTAGAAATGGTATAAACAATATCAGTGCATTTGTGAAAGAATATTAGACTCACCAGTTGATGTGTATTGGATGCATAGCATGATTTGTTTACTTTTGAACTTTGGTAAAAATCAAACATTTCTGCTACTTGAGCTCAATCTCAAGGTACTTTTCTTTGTAAAACCAGTCAAAATCATCTCAATTTCTGTAATATGTCTTCCATTCTATAAAATGAGACCAGGAAAATTAGAATACAACAATAAATACAATACGAAAATACAGTGCAAATTCGCTGTTTTAATCCAAAAACACGGTCAAAGTTTTTTTTTTTCTCATTACGCATTGTGTGCTGCAGGATTTTTTTTATACCACGCACACTGACCACATAGACCCATTCTTTCATATGTAGGCCTACCAGCTTTCTCTCACTAGATTTGAGGGCGCTAGAATTTAGGCGTACTAGTACGTCAAAAACCCTGGTGCATATGCTGTACTAGTACGGCTGAAACCCTGAAAGGGTTAAGGGTCTTCAATCTTTCTTCATAAGGAAGATTTCTAATGCTATGTATTAATTTAGTCATTCTACGCTGAATGCTTTCTAATGAATTTATGACCATTCTGTAATATGGAGACCAGAACTGAGCTGAGTAATCTAGGTGAGGCCTTACTAATGATGTATAAAGCTGTAATATAACTGCTGAACTTCTGTTGCTTACACTTCTTGATATAAATCCAGAAGAGGATTTATATCACTCAGGAGGACACCTTTTCACTGAGGAGGACACTAACAATATCCCAGTAATAAATTTTTATAGTGGGCTTGAAGACGATAAATGATGCAAAATCATAGTCACTAGCAAAATGGTTATCAAACAGATAGACCGACTAAAGCAAAATAAATCCCCGGGCCCTGATGAACTTTTTTCTAGAGTTCTTAAAGGGTGTAAAATGGAACTTTGTGAACCATTGACTAATATTTTTAAGATTTCTCTTCGAACAGGTGTAGTGTCTGATATGTGGAAGATGGCTAATGTAATTCCTATTTTTAAAGCAGGGGACAAGTCGTTTTCGTCAAATTACCGCCCAATAAGCCTAACCTCAATAGTAGGCAAATTACTAGAGTCAATCATAGCTGATAATATAAGAAGCCATCTGGATAAGCACAGCTTGATTAATGATACTCAGCATGGATTCACGAGGAGCCGTTCTTGCCTAACTAATTTATTAACCTTCTTCAGTAAAGCTTTTGAGGCCGTTGATCATGATAAAGAATTCGAAATTGTTTATTTAGATTTTAGTAAGGCTTTTGATAGAGTACCACACCAGAGACTTAAAAAAAGTGGCAGCTCATGGCATAGGTGGAAAAGTACTGTCATGGATTGAGTCATGGCTCACTAATAGGAAGCAGAGTATGCTTAAATGGGGTTAAATCTGAGTGGGGATCTGTAACAAGTGGCGTACCAAAGGGATCAGTCTGAGGCCCGTTGTTGTTTATAATATATATCAATGACCTTGATGACAGTATTACTAGTGATGTGAGCAAATTCGCCAATGACACAAAGATAGGTAGGATAGTCGATTCAAACGTAGATATCAGGGAACTTCAGGAGGATTTAGACAAACTCTGTTCTTGGTCAGAAAAATAGCAGATGCAATTCAATGTAGATAAATGCAAGGTTCTGAAGCTCAGGAGTGTCCATAACCCTAGCACTTATAAGTTAAATAATAAAGAACTTAGCCATACAGATTGCAAAAGGACTTGGGTGTTATGGTGAGCAGCAACCTTAGACCAAGACAGCCATGCCTAAGCGTACGTAATAAGGCAAATAGATTATTGGGATGTATATCAAGAAGTGTAAGCAACAGAAGTCCAGAGGTTATACTGCAGCTTTATACATCATTAGTAAGGCCTCATCTAGATTATGCAGCTCAGTTTTGGTCTCCATATTACAGAATGGACATAATTCGTTAGAAAACATTCAGTGTAGAATGACTAAATTAATACATAGCATTAGAAATCTTCCTTATGAAGAAAGATTGAAGACTCATAAATTACATACAGTTCTGGTCACCGTATTACAGAATGGATATAAATGCTCTGGAAAACGTACAAAGGAGGATAACAAAGATGATCCCATGTATCAGAAATCTTCCCTATGAGGATAGACTGAAGGCCCTGAATCTGCACTCTCTCGAAAGGCGTAGAATTAGAGAGGATATGATCGAGGTGTATCAATGGAAAACAGGAATAAATAAAGGGGATGTAAATAGCGTGCGGAAAATTTCCAGCTAAGACAGGACTCGCAGCAATGGTTTCAAGTTGGAAAAATTCAGATTCAGGAAGCATACAGGAAAGCACTGGCTTGGTAATAGAGTTGTGGATGATTGGAACAAACTCCCGAGTACAGTTATTCAGGCTAAAACATTTTGTAGTTTCAAAAACAGGTTAGATAAATACATGAGTGGGTGTGGGTGGGTGTGAGTTGGACCTGACTAGCTTGTGCTGCTGGGTCTGGTGCCATGCTCCATCCTTGAGTGGAGGTGACCGGACTGAGTGGGTCATTGGGCTAATCCGGGGGGTTGGTCATTGGGCTAATCTGAGGGGGAGACATGGACCTGCTCTGCATGGGTCCATAGGCCTGTTGCAGTGTTCCTTCTTTCTTATGTTCTTAAGAGAGAACCCACAGTAATGGATTCAAATTAGACAAATTTAGATTTAGAAAGGACATAGTAAAGTATTGGTTTGGAAATAGGGTAGTTGATGAGTGGAACAATCTACCTAGGTGGGTTATTGAATATAAATATAAATACGTATATCTTTGTATTATACAAATTTTGATTCATTTATAATTAATATTCTACTGTACAACTATGAAATAATTACTTTCCTACTGTACAACTATGATATACTATTTCTCAGTATTAAGTAGAATGTAAGCCAATAATGTTAAGTAAAGTAAAAGGACACAAGTGCAACTAATGTGACATTTATTGTGGCAACGTTTCACTCTCCAGGAGCTTTATCAAGCCCTGGAGAGCGAAATGTTGCCACAATAAATGTCACATTAGTTGCACTTGTGTCCTTTTACTTTACATATTGTCGGTAATTCTACCAACTTTATTACAATAATGTTAAGTTGGCCCATAATGCCAAGGCATAAAAGAGGCTCTCTTTGCATTGCAACCCACTATTGTATATACACAATCTCAATGTACTGTTTGCAAAGACATCAAATAAATAAAATAAATAAAATAAATAAATTGAGGCTAGGACTTTGGGTAGTTTCAAATTTAGGTTGGATAAATACACGAGTGAGAGGGGTTGGATTTGAGTCGGACTTGCATATATTAGTGGATAGAGTTATTAGACCTTATTTCTTGGGTAGCACTGAAAACTGGGTTGGGCAAATGTTTTGTTAGTGGGATGGATTGTAAAGGACCTGCCTAGTATGGGCCAAGAGGCCTGCAGCAGTGTTCCTCCTTTCTTATGTTCTTATCCCAGTAATCTGTTTGCCTTATTACGTACGCTTAGGCATTGCTGTCTTGGTTTAAGGTTACTACTTATCATAACCCTAAGGCCCTTTTTGCAATCTGTATGGCTAAGTTCTACATTATTTAACTTATAAGTACTAGGATTATGGACACTCCCTAGCTTCAGAACCTTGCATTTACCTACACTGAACTGCATCTGCCACTTTTTCTGACCAGGTAATGAGTTTGTCTAAATCCTCCTGAAGTTCCTGACATCTACGTTTGAATCAATAATCCTACTTATCTTTGTGTCATCGATGAATTTGCTCATCTCACTAGCAATTCCCTCACCAAGAACATTGATATATATTATAAACAGCAACGGGCCCAAGACTGTTCCCTGTGGAATGCCACTTGTTACAGATCCCCATTTGGATTTAACCCCATTTATGCACACTCTCTGCTTCCTATTTGTGAGCCATGACTCAATCCATGACAGCACTTTTTCCCCAATGCCATGAGCTGCCACTTTCTTTAACAGTCTTTGGTTCAGTACTCCATTAAAAGCTTTACTAAAAACTAAGTAAACAATATCAAATTCTTTATCGTGATCAACAGCCTCAAAAGCTTTACTAAAGAAAGTTAATAAATTTGTGAATCCATGCTGAGTATCATTAATCAGACTATGCTTATCCAGATGGCTTCTTATAATCTCAGCTATAACTGACTCTAGTAACTTGCCTACAATTGAGGTCAGGCTTATTGGGCGGTAATTTAACGGTAACGGCTTGTCCCCTGCTTTAAAAATAGGAATTACATTAGCCATCTTCCACATATCAGACACTACACCTGTTTGAAGAGATAAATTAAAAATACTAGTTAATGGTTCACAGAGCTCCATTTTGCATTCCTTAAGAACCCTTGAAAAAAGCTCATCAGGACCGGGCGATTTATTTTGTTTCAGTCGGCCTATTTGTTTCATAACCATTTCACTAGTGACTGTGATGTTACATAATTTATCTTCTTCAGGCCCACTATAAAAATTAATTACTGGGATAACAAAATAAGGCACAATACCGTGACAGGAACGATACACAAATAACCCACACATAGAAGAGAGGAGCTTACAGCGACAATTAAGTCCAACTTGGACTTCTTCCCCTTCCCCCATTCCTTTTTTCTCCTTTGGGTTGTCTTTCTTCTGCCCTGTGTATTTGTTCCTTCTTTACTTATTTATTTTATTTTACCCCTCTTGGTGTTCTTGCTCTTACCCTCTCTGGGCACTTAGCTTCCTTGCAGTGCTCCTCTTTCTTAGTATTTGACTGGCTCCTCCTGCTCTTCTTACCTTTCCACTACTACCACCACTACTACTACTACTACTACTACTACTACTACCACCTCCTGTATATACCCATCCTGCTCTCCTTTTCGTTAGTGTGACTTTGTAAATGGTCCAAGTCGGACCGAAACATCATTGTAAGCTCCTCTCTTCTATGTGCGGGTTATTTGAATTACTGGGATATTGTTAGTGTCTTCATGTGTAAAAACTGAGAGAAAATAATTATTTAAAATCAAGCACATTTCATTCTCTTTGTCAGCAAGATGCTCATAGTTATTTTTAAGGGGACCTATCTTATCTCTAACTTTTGTTCTATACACCTTGAAAAAACTTTTTGGGTTAGTTCTCGAATCCCTAGCAACTTAATTTTCGTAGTCCGGTTTTGCTTTTTTTATCCCCTTTTTAACGTCCCTCTTAATGTCAATACAGTGGACCCTCGGGTAATGGCAGCATCAGCTAATGCCAAAATCGGATAGTGGCACGTTTTTGTGTCAAAATATTGGCTCGGCTAATGCCCAAGAACTCAGTTAAGGGCATTCGTCCTGAATGTGTCCGTGCGGCCTGAGCCCATGTAAGCCCAATGTGTGTGCTATTGTTTACAAGCAAGGGAGGACGATTCCTTGCATACATGCGATATATTTTGTATTATTCCATTGTTTATAGTCCTTGTAACTGCTAAATAAGCCACCCAGGGCCCAAAGGAAGCTAGTAGTGCCAGCCCTGTGGTAAAGAAGGAAAGAAACACAATAGAATTCAAGAAAAAACTTGCAGCAAAGTACCAAAGTGGAGGAGGAAGAGAGAGGGATGAATGTGCCTTCTGCAATGATTCAGTGATTCTACGATATGTACAATACTAAAGCAGCAGGTATCGATAAAGGCTATAGTGCCAGCCAGTGAAAAAGTGTAGAATTAACAGTGTAGCAAGTAAGTTAAGCGAGGAAGCGATAGAAAAACGACACAAAAGTAACTCTCCAATGTTGTTGGATGTGCATCGGGGCAATGAACATAACACCGGCCTGATATCCTCCACCACCCTAAACCTCTGCCAGCATCTCCTCCATCAAACTAACTAATTAAACTAACATCTCCTCAAAGGTAAGTGTAAATATAAAAGGACCCCAATGGAAATATGTAAGTCACTCTGACTTTTTTGGGTTATGCTAGGTACTTTACACATATGCTGCTATGTATGATAATCTATGTACTTAACTGTATTTGTGTATACTTGAATAAACTTACTTATTTATAAATTAAAATGTAAATATTTCTTATTTATAAATTACATACATTGTTTAAGTGTGATAGTGTTGGTGGGTTCTTCTGGTGCCTCCACCACCACCACCACTATGTACGGCTTCTCTCAGTGGCCCTTATAAACCCAACAACAACACTTCCATCACTTTATTCTTCTCATACGTTATGACATATTTTATTCATTCTAGAGTATATATCATGTTTCTATTTTATTAATATTGTTTATTATGTCATATTAGATGAATTGTGATAGATAAATAAGCTGTAGAGATGATATTAGCGTCATACTGAAGCATAATAAACTCGTTTCCCTCTTGTCTCCTACTTGTCTTCCATACACCAACAAGAGTCAACAGAGGTAAGTGTGATGTTAAATGTTCATTTATCCATTTTATTAGTGCTTATATTTATTTGTTATTGTTTTCTGTATGTATATCTATATTTAATCTTTAAAAAAATATTTTTTAATACTTTTGACTCTCTGAAACGGATTAATTGAATTTCCATTATTTCTTATGGAGAAGTTTAATAATGCTAAAGGCAAAATCGGTTAAATGCAAGCTCTCTGTAACAGATTAATGCCTTTACCTGAGCGTCCACTGTATACTGATTCATACAGGTCGGCCATCACAAATCCGGCAATCAGTTATTCGGTTCCTTCAGTTATTCGGCACTAATTTTGGCTAGCATAATTTCAAATTTCCAGGGTTGCCACACCAACCTGCTGGTACTGTTTGGTGGTGCTACTTGCTGCATAAGTCATTCCAATTTCTTTTCCACCATTTATTGTTTTAACCTGCTTACTTTTAGCCCTAGCCATGGTTCCAATGAATAAAAGAAATGCTTCTCATTATGTAAAGCACCTACACAGTACATTATACATTAAAGATAAGGTGGCTTTGAAGCCACTGTCGGATCCCATGAGCTCAGTCTCATGAAGCAGGAGAATATGGTTATTATTACGCTAATATCACACTACAGCTTATTTGCCTATCACAACTGATCTAATATGACATAAGAAACAATATAAATAACATAAAACATGTTATATACTCCAGAATGAATAATATTTGGCAAAACACCGAGCAGTTCGACAGTTATGAAGAGGATATGGTAAACAAATACCATTCTCCTATCCTTCTCTTGGTGGCTTATATTAGAGAAAATGGAGTATAGCACAGGGCTAACTATGACATACACTCATACTCCTCCATAAACATGAAACAAAAAAGTTATTTTCTCTCTATAGATTATCACACATAGCAGCATATGTGTAGAGAACCTAGGATAACCCCAAAAAAGTCAACATGGCTTATTTTTAGTACCTGGCTTGGGTTAGCCATATATGAGTTTTGGTAAATATTCAATTCCCAGCCAGGGTAGAAACATTAGGCATGTTTCTTTACACCTGTTGCCTATGTTTACCCATTAGTAAATGGGTACCTGGGTGTTAGCCGACTAGTGTGGGTGTTATCCTGGGACACTGACCTAATTTTCTTGAAATACTCAGCATAACAAGTGCCTTTCTATACAGTAGTATGTCACTGATGTCAGCTAGGCCTGTATACCTTGTACATGTACGTGTAGTAATTAAAGATATTATTATTATTATTATTATTATTATTATTATTATTATCATATTATTATTATTTTCTCAGCTGTTTGTTGGGCAATGTATGATGGAAAGATCTTCATGTACACCAAAAATGAAAGAAATCAGACCATAAATAGCGGAGTTCACTTCTCAGCCATTAGCGGTCGCTTAGCGGTATATTTTTGTATGGTTGTTATGGTTATATTCTCATTTTTTTGGTCTCATTTGATAGAATGAAAGATATATTACAGAAATAGATATGATTTTCATTGCTTTCATGATGAAAAGTACCTTGAAATTGCGCTCACAGTAGCGAAAATTTTCTATTCTTTAGCGAAGCTCGAGAGTAAAAAAATGATGTCACCATCCAATACCTGTCCGCCTGCCAGTCTAAATTTCAGTACGGAGTCAAGAATGGATTGACATTATTTATACAATTATTACAATAATGCAGTAGTCTGCATAACAGTAAATCTTCGATTTTTTTGTGAATAAAAATTCCAAGTGGTAAGCAAGAGTAATATAAGAGGGGCCTGGAGACGTGACTAATGAACAGAGAAAATTTTATTTTAGTGCCAGGAATGTCTGCATTGTTTATTCTGGATCCTATTTTGAAATTGGCATCTGTTGAAATTTGTGTGAAATAGGCCAAATTGCCAATTTCTGACCACTTTATTGGGTAGTTGAAATAAGTGAATGGGCGGTTTCCTGTACTCAGTTGACAGACTAGAAGTAAATAAGTTTATTCAGGTATACACAAATACAGTTACATAGATTATCATATATATCAGTGTATGTATAGAGAACCTAGGATAACCCAGAAAAGCCAGACAAAGTGACTTATTTCCAGTACCTGGCTGGGGCTTGCCATATGTGATTTTTGGTAAATATTTCTTTTTTCTCAGTTGTTTGTTGGGCTATCTCACTGAAACTTGGGCAATGTATGATGGAAAGATGCTTCTTAACGTACAACAAAAATAAAAAAGACGGACGATAAATAAGGGAGTTCACTTCTCAGCCATTTGCCGCCTCTTTGCAGTACATTTTCATAAGGTTTTTATGGTTGTATTCTCATTTTTTGAACTCACTTGAGAGAATGGAAGATATATTACAGAAATAGACATGATTTTGATTGCTTTCATGACGAAAAGTACCTTGAAATTGAGCTCAAAGTAGCGGAAATGTTCGATTTTTGCCGATGTTCAATGAACTGTGTAAGTCAAGTTGGTTAATTTTATTAAGTGTATTCTAACCTAACCACTCTGTAATTCGGCAAACTCAGTAATTCCGGCACACTACAGGTCCCAATGATGCCGGATTTGTGATGGAGGACCTGTAATATGACCTTCACCTATTTTGATATGTCTATAAATTCCTTTCTTTTGCCCTAAAAGATATTTGAGCCTATTATTCATCCATTTTGGGTCATTTTATTCAATCTGATTTCTTTATATGGGGTAAAGATAGTAGGTTGGTAGACAGCAACCACCCAGGGAAGTACTACCGTCCTGCCAGATGACTGTGAAACAGAAACCTGTAACTGTTTTGCATGATGGTAGGATTGCTGGTTTCTTTTTGTGTCTCATAAACACGCTAGATAACAGGGATATCTTGCTACTCCTACTTACACTTTGGTCACACTTCACAGACACGCACATTCATATACATATACATACATTTTAGGTTTTTCTCCTTTTTCTAAATAGCTCTTGTTCTTTTTTATTTCTTCTATTGTCCATGGGGAAGTGGAAAAGAATCTTTCCTCCGTAAGCCATGCGTTCGTATGAGGCGACAAAAATGCCGGGAGCAATGGGCTAGTAACCCCTTCTCCTGTAGACATTTACTAAAAAAGAGAAGAAGAAAAACTTCATAAAACGGGTTGCTTAAATGTGCGTGGATGTAGTGTGGATGACAAGAAACAGATGATTGCTGATGTTATGAATGAAAAGAAGTTGGTGTCCTGGCCCTAAGCGAAACAAAGCTGAAGGGGGTTAAGGGAGTTTCAGTGGGGGGAAATAAATAGGATTAAATCTGGAGTATCTGAGAGAGTTAGAGCAAAGGAAGGGGTAGCAGTAATGTTAAATGATCAGTTATGGAAGGAGAAAAGAGAAATGAATGTGTAAATTCAAGAATTATGTGGATTAAAGTAAAGGTTGGATGCGAGAATGGGTCATAATAAGCGTGAAATGACCTGGAGAAGAGAGGGATGGCGGGGAGGAGAGAGAGAGATTTTGGGAGATGTTAAGGGGAATGTATAGGAGCCTTTGGAACCAAGTGAGAGAGTAATTTGGTAGGGGACCTGAAATGCTAAAGTAGGAGAAACTTTTAGAGAGGGTGTGGTAGGTAAGTTTGGGGTGCCAGGTGTAAATGATAATGGAGCCCTTGATTGAACTTTGTATAGAAAGGGGTTTAGATATAGGTAATACATATTTTAAAAAAAAAGAGGATAAATAAATATACAAGATATGATGTAGGGCGAAATGACAGTAGTTTGTTGGATTATGATTGGTAATAAAAGACGGTTGAGTAGACTTCAGGTGTAGACATGTTTATAGAGGGGCAACAGATATATCAGATCACTTTCTAGTTGTAGCTACACTGAGAGTAAAAGGTAGATGGGGTACAAGGAAAATAGAAGCATCAGGGAAGAGAGAGGTGAAGGTTTATAAACTAAAAAGGAGGCAGTTAGGGTAAGGTAAAGAACAGCTATTGGAGGATAGATGGGCTAATGAGAGCATAGGCAATGGGGTCGAAGAGGTATGGGGAAAGGGTTTAAAAATGTAGTGTTAGAGTGTTCAGCAGAAGTTTGTGGTTTCAGGAAAGTGGGTGCGGGAGGGAAGAGGAGCGATTGGTGGAATGATGATGTAAAGAGAGTAGTAAGGGAGAAAAAGTTAGCATATGAGAAGTTTTTACAAAGTAGAAGTGATGCAAGGAGGGGAAAAGTATATGGAGAAAAAAAGAGAGGTTAAGAGAGTGGTGAAGCAATGTAAAAAGAGAGCAAATGAGAGAGTGGGTGAGATGTTATCAAAAAATTTTTTTGAAAATAAAAAAAAATTTTGGTGAGTTTAACAAGTTAAAAAAGAAGAAAAAAGGGTTTTTGTCATTTTTAAAAAAATAGGGAGGAGAGTTATTCAATGGGAGTTGGGTTTTGGAAGTGGGGGAATATTTTGAGGAATTGTTAAATGTTGATGAAGATGGGGAAGCGTGTTTTCGAGTATAGGACAAGGGGAATAATTCTTGAGGATGAGGAAGAGCCATTTGTGAGTGGGGGGAAGTTGTGAGGAGTGGAAAAATAAAGGGGCTAAGGCACCCGGGTTGAGGGATAAGATAGAAAAGTTTAAAAAAACAGGTGGGGATATAGTTTTGGAGGGTTGGGGCAATTATTTTTTAAATGTATAAGAGGGTAGGACCCAGGGTTGGCAGAGAGCATGCATGTTCCCTTTTATAAGGCAAAGGGGAAAAAGAAGTGCAAAAAATTTTAAAGGGGGGTAAGTCTGCTGAGTATATGTAAAGTGTTGTAGGTTTTGTTTAAAAAATTAAGGTAAACGGAGAATAGGATAGCAAAAACAAGGAGGCTTCAGGGAAAAGGGAGGGGTTTGGCCAGGTGTTTACAGGAAAAAATATAAAGGAACAGTATTTAGATAAGGCTAAAGAGGGTTTTGGCATTTTTGGATTTGGAAAAGGCGTAGCGGGTGGATAGGGGGCAAAGTGGCAGATGTTGAAGTGTATGGTGTGGAGGGAGGTTTTGAAAAAAGTGAAGAGTTTTTACGGGTTGGGGGCTCAAATTAAGGGGTTTTAGGAAAGGGGGAAATTATTTCCCATTAAAAAAATAGGGGCCCTTGAAAGGATGTGTGATGTACCATGGTTTTTAATATATTTATAGTGGGGTTGTAAAAAGAAAATAAATGCGAGGGTCTTTGGGAAGAGGGTGGAGTTAAAAGATAAAGACACACACAAATGGGAGTTTTACAGTGCTTTTGCTGATGACACTGTGCTCTTGGGAGTTCTAAGAGAATTGCAGGGCAGAGATTGGTGGATGAATTTGGTAGGGTGTGCAAAAGAAGAAAATTAAAGGTGAATACAGGAAAGAGTAAGGTTATGAGGATAACAAAAAGATTAGGTGATGAAAGATTGAATATCAGATTGGAGGGAGAGAGTATGGAGGAGGTGAATGTATTCAGATATTTGGGAGTGGACGTGTCAGCGGATGGGTCTATGAAAGATGAGGTGAATCATAGAATTGATGAGGGGAAAAGAGTGAGTGGTGCACTTAGGAGTCTGTGGAGACAAAGAACTTTGTCCTTGGAGGCAAAGAGGGGAATGAATGAGAGTATAGTTTTACCAACACTCTTATATGGGTGTGAAGCATGGGTGATGAATGTTGCAGCGAGGAGAAGGCTGGAGGCAGTGGAGATGTCATGTCTGAGGGTAATGTGTGGTGTGAATATAATGCAGAGAATTCGTAGTTTGGAAGTTAGGAGGAGGTGCGGGATTACCAAAACTGTTGTCCAGAGGGCTGAGGAAGGGTTGTTGAGGTGGTTCGGACATGTAGAGAGAATGGAGCGAAACAGAATGACTTCAAGAGTGTATCAGTCTGTAGTGGAAGGAAGGCGGGGTAGGGGTCGGCCTAGGAAAGGTTGGAGAGAGGGGGTAAAGGAGGTTTTGTGTGCGAGGGGCTTGGACTTCCAGCAGGCATGCGTGAGCGTGTTTGATAGGAGTGAATGGAGACAAATGGTTTTTAATACTTGACGTGCTGTTGGAGTGTCAGCAAAGTAACATTTATGAAGGGGTTCAGGGAAACCGGCAGGCCGGACTTGAGTCCTGGAGAAGGGAAGTACAGTGCCTGCACTCTGAAGGAGGGGTGTTAATGTTGCAGTTTAAAAACTGTAGTGTAAAGCACCCTTCTGGCAAGACAGTGATGGAGTGAATGATGGTGAAAGTTTTTCTTTTTCGGGCCACCCTGCCTTGGTGGGAATCGGCCAGTGTGATAATAAAAAAAAAAAAATGTTCTTTTTGCAGCATGTACAGGTTTCCCTCATCATTCGCGTTTTCAACTTTTGCAGGCTTCACACATTTGCGAATTCCCACCACCAAATTCCCAGCTGCCAAATTCCCAACTGCCAAATCATATTTAAGTTTCCTGCCACCAGCACGTCCCTACTACCCTCCCTCCGACTCCCACAACTGGCAGCCAGCCCTCCCACAACTGTGTGGTGAGTGTTTTGTTTGTTCATTATTTGCTATTAAACTACAGTATAAATATTGTCAACCCATTCATGACTGAATATTGGAATGGCTATTCAGACAGGTATTGGACAGTGACATCATATGTTTACTCTTAAACACGGCAAAGAATCAAACATTTCTGTAACTGCTAATAATAATAATAATAATGATAATACAATAGAATTGAAGGAAATTGTACAAAAATACGAGGGTTGAAGCAGTGGTGGAAGAAGTGGTTGACGCATCGTCAGTCAGTGTGCCTTTGTTTATGCTCGAGTGAGCATTAGTCTCCACACTCTAACCAAACATTTCACAATAATTCATTGTGTTTGGTGCTTGTAGATTGAGTGTGTTTGGAGTGGAAGAGGCAGTGGGTGAGGCAGTGGTTGAGGCAGTGGTTGAGGCAGTGGTAGAGGCAGTGGTTGAGGCAGTGGTTGAGGCAGTGGTTGAGGCACTGGTGGAGGCAGTGGTATTTAATAACAAACATGTTATTAAACCATAACATGTATGTATTTAGAACAATATTTTACGACATTTTCATGTATTTTATGATTGTTCATGGTTCAACAAGTTAAGGAAGCAGTATTATATTACATTTCCCTACAATATATTGGGGCACCAAACATTCGCGATTTTTTCAACATTCACGAGGATCTTGATACCTTAACCCTCACGAATGTTGAGGGAGACCTGTATAGTGTTCAGAAAGCTGTTGTAATAATAGCTCTGTTCGTTACCCCAGTCCAGAGATAAGTGTTCTCTAAGCCCATTGTAATCTGCTAAGTGAAAACTGGGGACCATTACTGAATTATCCCTACTGTCATAGTCCCATTCTATGCTAAAGGTAATTGATTTGTGATTGCTTGTGCCGAGTTCCTCTGTAATTTCAAAATTATTAACAAGGGTTTCCTTGTTTGCCAGATCCAACTCAAGCAGGTTATTTCCCTTGTAGGTTCTGTCACAAACTGGTTCAGAAAACAATCCTGAACTACTTCTAAGAAGTCGTTTGATTCTAAACTCCCACTCAAGAAATTTCAATCAATCTGATTAAAGTTAATGTCCCATAGAATTACTACATTATCATGCCTTGTGGCCTTAACAATTTCCTTCCATAGTAGTCTCCTCTGGTCCCTATCTAAGTTTGGGGGATGGTATATTACTCCTAGAATCAATTTTTCATGCCCCTCTGAAAATTCTATCCAGACTCTGTATGTGTTATTTCAGACTTAATACCCGTTTTTATGCAACAGTTCAAGCGATCTCAGACATACAGTGCCATCCCACCCCCCTTCCCGATACTTCTATCTACTTGGAACAATTTAAAACCTTGAATGTGACATTCCACAGGCATGTCCTGACTTTTTGAATTAAACCATGTCTCAGTGATGGCAAATACACCAATGTTACCTGCACTAGCAACTAATTTCAACTCGTCCATCTTATTCCTAGTACTACGGCTATTAGCATAATACAGTGGAACCTCAAAAATCGAACTGCTCCCAACACAACCAATTATGTAAGTGTATTTTTGTAAGTGTTTTTATAAGCGTATTTTTGAGGGTCTGAAATGGACTAATCTAATTTACATTATTCCTGATGGGAATAAATTCATTCGGTAAAGGCACTCGATCAACCTTCTGGACTGAAGAAAGTTCGATATTTGAGGTTCCACTGTATATTTTTAAAGACCCTCCTTTCTCTTTACCCTTCCTGCTCATTTCTGTTTTTCCACTATTACTGTCCTTGTCCCCTCATTCTGTCTATTACTAGTTCCCCTAGAACTCATAATATTACTACACTGGGACTTCTTTGTATTCCAGCCAAAACCCATACCATTAACTATTCCTAGTTTAAAGCCCTAACAGCTCCCTCCACTGCAGCTGCCAGTGCCCCCACCCCAGACCTAGATAAGTGAACCCCATCCCTGGCATACATGTCATTTCTGCCATAGAAGAGGTCCCAGCTGTCAATTAATGTTACCGCATTTTCCTTAGAGTATTTGTCCAGCCAGCAGTTTACAACAATTACCCTGGACAACCATTCATTTCCAACTCCTCTCCTTGGCAAAATACCACGTATGACAGGGTTCCCACCCTTCTTCCTAATTATCTCTATTTCTGACCTATACCTGCCAATCAGGTCCTCACTCCTACATCTGCCAACGTCGTTGCCTCCAGCACTGAGACACATAATAAGATTGCTCCTATTACCTCTCATGATGTCGTCCAGATGGCTAACAATATCCTTCATCCCAGCCCCAGGAAAACACACCCTCTGCCTCCCATTTCTATCCCAAAGACAAAAAGCCCTATACATTTACTTAATCTGAGTGTCCCCAACTAAAACAATGTTCTTAACTCGACTGGCGGTATTCACAACATTCTCGACGGTCTTAGTAGAGATGGTCTTCGCTGGGATGTCTTCACTGGCTGGCTTCACTGTTTTGTTAGCAATTCTCTTTGTTGGAAGATCATGGGTGGTCAACTCACATTCGTCTGGTAGCATAGAAAAGGAGTTTGAGGTTACCACAGCAGTCTCTTTTTTCTTCATTGTTTCCTCCTCTCCTTCTTGATCCTCAACTTCGTTCTATGCTGTCCGGCCACTGCCCAGGTTCCCTTCTTGACCTGAGGACTCGCAACAGGAGGACTACTACAAACCTTCCTGTTTTCCTCCATCAATCGCCGTATCTCAAGCTTCGCTACCCTCAATTCCTCTTTAACTCTTTCAGGGTTGGTGCCGTACTAGAACGGATTGCACACCAGGGTTGGTGCCATACTAGTATGCATAAATTCTAGCGCCTTCAAACCTAGCGAGAGAAAGCTGGTAGGCCTACAATGAAAGAATGGGTCCATGTGGTAAGTGTGCACAGTATAAAAAATATCCTGCAGCACACAGTGCATAATGAGAAAAAAAATTCCAACCGTGTTTGTGCTTTAAAACAGCGACTTTGCAGTGTATTTTCATATACTATTTATGGTCGTATTCTGGTTTCCCTGGTCTCATTTTATTGAATGGAAGACATATTACAGAAATTGAGAAGATTTTGATTGGTTTCACAAAGAAAAGTACCTTGAAATTGAGCTCAAAGTAGCAGAAATGTTCGATTTTCGCCAAAGTTCAAAAGTAAACAAATCATGCCATGCGTCCAATACAAGTCAACTGGTGAGTCTAATATTCTTTCATAAGTGTGCTGATATTATTTATACCATTTCTACACAAATGCAGTAGTCTGCATAAGAGTAAATCTTTTATTTTTTGTGAGAATAAAAATTCAAAGTGGAAAGCAAAAGAAATGTAAGAGGCCTCTGGATGTGACTAATCAACAGAAAAAAAACGTTTTTTTAGCGCCAGGATGTCTTTCTTGTTTATTCTGGACCCTATTTGGAAATTGGCATCTTTTGAAATTTGTGTGAAATTGGCAAAATTGCCAATTTCTGACCACTTTATTGGATAGATGAAATAAATAAATGGTGGTTTCTTGTACTCATTTGATATAAAAAATGGAGTTCTAGCGAAATAGTTATGATTTTTGTCGACTGGTACATTGGAATTGGCAGAAAATAAAGCTCAAATTGGCGAAATTGCCGATGCGTAAACATCGTCGAGATTGCTAACTTCGTGAGAGCATAATTCCGTAAGTTTTCCATCAAATTTCACACTTTTATTGTCATTGGGATCAGGAAAAGATTCTCAGTCATTTCATAAGAAAAAATCATTTTTTTTTTTTTTTTAAATTTTGGACCCTAAGATCAAGTTTAGGAGAGGGTCTGCAGACCCTGAAAGGGTTAAGCTGCTGGTAAAGTTGCTCGATGGAGGGCATCTTGGTTTAGTCCACAGGGAGTACATTAGACATGTCCTCACTGAGCTAAGTACAGGTCACCACTGAGTTAAGTACAGGTCACCACTGAGCTAAGTACAGGTCACCAATGAGCTAAGTACAGGTCACCATATGATAAAGCTGTACACATGACAACTTTACACATAATAAAGCTCTACACTTGAGATTTGACTTAAACCTTTGAGTTTTTCTTCAACAGTGCTGTTAACCCTTTCAGGGTTGGTGCCATACTACTATGGCTTGCGCACCATACTACTATGGCTTGCGCACGTGTAAATTCTAGCGGTTTCAAATTAAGCGGGCAACAGCTGGTAGGCCCAAATTTGAGAGAATGGGTCTGCATGGTCAGTGTGCACGGTAGGAAAAAATTCAGGGACCCAGTGGTGCATTGTGGGAATGCTATTTTAGTACACCTTGCTCATCATACCTCACAGTAAGAAACTCCTCACTCCTCGGCAAACTGGGACACTTTTGTTCCCCAATGACACTTCTAATACAGATGGAAGTGTCAATGAAGATAAGTTTCAAGGCTTTGATGAGGTTGTGACCGAAACTAATGACCTTAATACTGGTAAAAGTGAGGAAAATTCAGATGGCCCTCAACCTTCCACCTCTGGTGCTAGGCCGTCTTGTTCACTTTCAGTTGTACCAGAACGAAAGAGGAAACTCATATTTTCCCATATCCAGGACTCAGATGTGAGCAATGGTGATGATAGTGGTAGTGAATATGAACTCCAAGCGCTTGACAACATTTCCAGTAGTGAGAGTGAAGTAGAATATTCTCCAGTGAAGCGTCAGTATATACGATGGTACGTATATGCACTCTGGTAGTGTGCCACATGCTATTCCAAGGGGAAGGTGTACATCTCAGAGTACATCCTGTGGCTGTACAACAGGAACAGATAGTGAAAATGAAGAAGATAGTGCTGCAATTGGGATGGAAAATGTGAATGCATCTGTTGGTGGTAGTGGTGGTGTCAGCGGTGAGGCACCAGCAGTGGGCCATGCTGCCACCCACGCCGCTGACTCAGCTGAACTACAACAAAGGCCACTGTCCCCAACCCACCCACCACACCAACCTCCACAACCACAACCTCCACAACCACTTGTCAGTACCCAGTACCCACCAGCAGACCGCACCTGGGATTGGCAGGAAGCTGACAATTTTGTTCCAAATCCCCATCACTTTGATGAAAGCCAAAGTGGAATACGGCCATCTTGTGCACTTGGGAACAACGCCACTGAACTGGAATGTTTTGAGTTATTCTTTGACGAACCCCTGATGGAAATTATTGTCAGGGAAAGCAACAGATACTTCGATTACACCATGGCAAATGCAATACTTTCACCAAAATCACGTCTACACAAGCGGAAACAGACAACTGTGGCTGAGATGTATTTTTTTTTTTTGCCACAATAATGCTTATGCCACATGTGTATAAGCAGTGTCAAATCATACTGATCGACAGACCGCCTGATTGCAACTCCAGGTTCCAGTGATATTATACCAGTGAATCAATTTGTGCTGCTGTTACGTATGCTTCACTTCTGAGACAAAACCAGGCCTGACAGAAATGACAGGTTATATAAGATTAGGAATGTGTTTGTGTATCTGAAACAGAAATTCAATATGTACTTTTATCCATTCTGGAAGCTTGTTATTGGTGAGTCTTTGATTCTGTTCAAAGGAAGACTGTCATTCAAGCAGTAAATACCAAGCAAGAGGAAAAGCTTTGGTATAAAGTTGTTTGTTCTTTGTGACTGCTACAGTGGTATTGTATTGGATATAATTGTGTACACTGGAAGTAATACATTGCGAGATACCAGGAAGTTACTGAATATCTCTGGTGATGTGGTTAGAACAATGATGGAACCATATCTTGGTAAGGGGCATATATTATATACTGATAACTGCTACACAAGCCCCTTACTGAGTGATTTCTTGCAAGTGAACATTACAGATATGTGTGGCACAGTGCGTGGAAGTCATAAACATATGCCTAGGTTCGACGCTGGCACTCGTAGAGGTGAGGTGCAGGCATTTGCTGCCAATGACATCATGGCATTTTGGTGGCATGAGAGACGAGATGCCACACTGTTGTCATCAGTTCATCCTAACAAAATGGCAGACACTGGCAGGCAGCATAGAGAGAGCAATGAACCCATTCTAAAACCTGCAGTTGTGATGGACTACACCCTCAATATGCATTCGGTGGACAAATGTGACATGCAGATTGGGTTTGCTGATTGTGTTCGCAAGAGTTATAAGTGGTACATAAAACTCCTTTTCCATATTATGGACATTTCCATGCTCAATGCTTACAATATGTATAAGATGAGGACCAGAAACAAACCACCATATGGCGAATTTTGTCTGTCTGTCATCAGACAAATAATAATCAAGTAAAAGGAACAACACCTGAAATAGAAAACCCCCCACAAAATTATCAACAACTACCTTCTCGTCTGAAGGCTGGTGATCACTTTCTAATGAAACTGCCTGCTACCGCTTTCAAGAAAAATGCTCAAAAGAGGTGTTATGTCTGCACATACAAAAAAAATGCCCGCAACAACGCAGAGACACTCGTTTTATGTGTGAGGAGTGTAAAACACCATTGTGCATAACACCGTGGTTCAAAAACTTCCACAGGCTCCAGAACTTCTAAGAACGTGTCTAGTGACTGTATATATGTACATATATATAATATAGAAAAATTGTAATAAACAACATTTTACTTTGTTCCTTTGTGTAAACATGTTTTGTAAACAATACAGTGGACCCCCGGTTTACGATATTATTTCATTCCAGAAGTATGTTTAGGTGCCAGTACTGAACGAATTTGTTCCCATAAGGAATATTGTGAAGTAGATTAGTCCATTTCAGACCCCCAAACATACATGTACAAACGCACTTACATAAATACACTTACATAAATGGTCGCAATGGGAGGTGATCGTAAAGCGGGGATCGACTGTATAATGACAACAGTGTTTGTACAGTGATTGTGTAGTACAGAAAGAGTGAATATTTACAAAATAGTCCTCATGTTGGTCTCACAGGCCATAAAGTACTTGAAAAAAATATATTAAAAAATAATAGAAAAAGGTAGAAAAAAAAAAAAATGATTACTGGGTGACTGGCAGTCGACAATGTTGCTGTATGCAGTTCAATTTCTGTCAACTTCACGCCTCCATACCTCGGTAAGTGTTGATGGCAAAAGAAACTTTTTTAGCCTATAAAATTTAGAAAAACAAAAAAGACTATTTTTTTCGAATATTTTTCAACCCTGAGAACAAGTTTGGGAGAGGGCCTGTCGACCCTGAAAGGGTTAAAAACCTGTCACATCCACTTCCCTCCATGTACCTTTTGTGGTGAAGACGTGACACTTCTCTGCATGAACTGGACCATTTCTTCACTGCTCTGTCACCGCCTAGTAACATTCTAGCAACGTCGAACGCCAGCTGCTCCTCTGTCTTGATCCCCAGATCACACAGCGCTACCACAGTGGTTTACATCAAATACTGTTTAACATATGACTGATGCACAGGAATACCAAGAGAAAGGCAACAATTATTATTATTATAACTAGTATTATTATTATTATACAGCCTCTCCTCACTTACAATGGGCTCTCTGACCAGTATTCAAACCTAATTAATGTATATTAGAGCTGATTTACTCTATTCTGTTTATTTCTAATATATAGTACACTACTGTATAAACATTTAAAAATATACCAGAAATGTTGTAAGTGGTGCAAAGGCTGATACTGAAACAACATCAAAGATGACTGACACAAACTCACTATCATTATAGTAAGCTCCTCACTTAGTGACGAATTCATTTAACAAATTCATCACTTAACGATGGAACTCCGTCATTAAGTGAGGAGAGGCTGTATTCCTGGATAGCACAACACTCATGAAGGTTTCTCACTGGTGCACAGTAAAAGGATAGAAGCAGAAAAGAAGGTGGTCAATAAATCAGTGTCAGTTAAGAACTAAGCGAGCAAATTTATATAAGAAGAGTGCAAACCAATATCGAAAATGAGAGGAAGTAGCATAAATATTGTTAGGTAAGACACATATGCAACAGTTAGGTATCTTTATTATGAAACATTTCGCCTACACAGTAGGCTTCTTCAGTCAAGTACAGAAAAGTTGATAGAAGCAGAAGATACTTGAAGACGATGTAATCAGTCCATCACCCTTAAAGTTTTGAGGTGGTCAGTCCCTCAGTCTGGAGAAGAGCATTGTTCCATAGTATGAAACAATCTATGGAACAATGCTCTTCTCCAGACTGAGGGACTGACCACCTCAAAACTTTTAAGGGTGATGGGATACGATTAACATCAGTCTGCAAAACTATCTTATGCTCTCTATCAATTTTCTTACTATGACTCGAAGTAAGCCTACTTGTGGTAGGCCCGATAATGTTTCACTAATAAAGATACCGAACAGAAGTTCAATATGTGTCTTACTAACAACCTAGCGGTAATTTTATATAACATTTTATCGAATAGCGAATCATAAATATTATAGAAGGCCAAGTTTATCAAAGCTGATGCAAAAGTAAAATGTAAATGTAGACCAGTAGTAATTAGACATTAAATGCAGTGAAGCTGTTATGCAGGGTTCTGCATGACATTGTACAGTGGACCCCCGGTATTCGATATTAATCCGTTCCTGAGAGCTCATCGAATACTGAAAATATCGAAAAGCGAATTAATTTTCCCCATAAGAAATAATGAAAATAAATTAATCCGTGCAAGACACACAAAAGTATGAAAAAAAATTTTACCACATGAAATATTAAGCTTAATGCAATAACAGTAGAATAATTGACACTTACCTTTAATGAAGATCTGGTGATGATTGATGGGATGGGAGGAGGGGAGTGTGTCGAAGTTGTTACTGTTTAGAAGGGGAATCCCTTTCCATTAGGACTTGAGGTAGAAAGTCCTTTTCATGGGTTACTTCCCTTCTTCTTTTAATGCCACTAGGACAAGCTTGAGAGTCACTGGACCTCTGTCGCCGTTCCTTTAAGATTTGTCTAAAATGGGCCATAACATTGTCATTGTAATAGTCACCAGCACGGCTTGCAATAGCTGTGTTAGGGTGATTTTCATTCATAAAGGTTTGCAGTTCAACCCACTTTTCACACATTTCCTTAATTTTTGAAGTAGGCACAATGGATTCCACAACTGGCGTAGGCTTCTCAGGGCTAGCCCCAAACCCTTCAAAATCTTTCTTAATTTCCATACTAATTCTCACCCTTTTTACCACAGGGTTGGCACTAGAAGCTTTCTTGGGGCACATGGTGACTTATTTTGCAGAAACAAGCACCAAAAACAGTGATAATATGGAATGTACCGAATGTATCCTTAGATGCGCGCACACTGCCTGGCTTGTAAACACTGGCACACATGGGGTAGTTCAAGCCACACGTGGACACGTCTCGTACGAATCGCATCGAATACCGGGTTTTCGATCGGATACCGAGGTGAAATTTATGCGTTAAAATGCATCGAATACTGGATTTATCGGATACTGATGCCATCGAATTACCGGAGGTCCACTGTAATGCATATACAGAAGAGAAGGGTATCATAACAGCATGAATGTTATAATTGCAAAGAATAATTTTACAATTCATAATGTGCATTTGGGGGTACTGTAAAGTACTCTAACGGTAACTATAAAGAAATCCTGCTAGGTAATTTTCCAACTGTGTTTGGGTACGCGGGGTAAGTGTGGCTGGGGGGAGTCACGTGGAGTCAGCATGGTGTGGAGGCTGGCATTGGAGATGCTGTGTATTTAAGCTAAGTTTGTAGTTGTGTGCTCCTTTTGTTTAGCTAACCCAAGCCATAGGCTCTTCTATGGCTTAACTGTATGGTCACCTAGGCTCTGATATGGTCAGGGCACTGTGGGATGAGTGACGAAATAAGAAATGGGGTTGGTATAAGAGTAGTGATGACCTGGCGCTGACTAGGCCGAGTGTTATGGTTACTGGACTGCCAGCCGCCTGCTTCTTGTGCCCGCTATGTGGGCGTTTAGCATAGAAGATAGATGAAGGTATTTCTAGAGAGTGTATATAGTGTTATGTTAAATAAATAGATATATTTTCCTAACTAGGATTTTTTGCCTAACCCTCTATTAACCAACCCATTGAAGTACAATCTATGTTTGAGCTTAACTGTTTGGTCACCTAGGCTTGATAGGCTGGTGGCATGTCTGTGGGATGAGTGAGAATATAAAATGGGGTTGGTTAACAGGTAGTGAGACCCGCTTCCACTAGGCACTGAGTGGTTTGGTTATGGACTGCACCGCTGTATCTTGTGCCGCTATGTGGGACGTTTAGCATGAAAGTAGATAAGTATTTTTAGGATTGTTTTAGGCTAACCCTACTATTAACCACCATTGAAGTAAAAATGCTATTTAGAGCTTTCTGTTTGACTGCATTAGCCCTGGGTGGGCTGTTTATGCTAGAATGTGTATAACTTTTACCTTTGCCCTTATGACTAAGGCTTTAGAACTCCCAGTTATCCACTTTTACCTTGCATAACATGGGGGTCTGTATAGGGTGTAATTAACAAATCTTTATGTGGTGATTCCAATGTTTGCATACCTGGAATGTTCAATAACTCATTCTTTACCTGAGCTGGTTTAAGGAAACATTCACTACAATACTCACACTAAAATAATAATTTACCTTTGTTTGCAATATTGCTGGTTTTTAGGGTGTTATTATTAACTAATACCCTGTGTATAATTTACCTTTGTTTGCAATACTGCTGGTTTTTAGAGTGTTATTATTAACTAATACCCTGTGCATATTTTACCTTTGCAATATTGCTGGTTTTTAGGGTGTTATCATTAACAAATACCCTGTGCATAATTTACCTTTGTTTGCAATATTGCTGGTTTTTGGGGTGTTATTAATACCTGATATTTTGTGCATAATTTCCCTTGCAGGTATAATCTTGCTGATTTTTGGGGAGGTTATGCTTACCTAATTTTCTGGGAATAATTTTCCTTTGCAGGTGCAATAGCTCCATTTCTCTGCAAGGATTTTCTTGTTGTGTGCAATCCTGTTTAATTTTAGGGAGTCACATGACAATCACTCCTTGTGAATATACTACTTCAGTGTATGTACTTTGCTGAGTGCTTCATTATTTTATATCAGTAAGTTCTGTGGCTGATAGCAAGATTTGGTGCTATTATTTCTCAAAATGGCTGACACTAGTAGAAAATTCTGTGGATGACATGCATTTGGAAGGTGACATTCAATCAAATTCCCATGATAGGAACCTGGAAAAGGGAGTAGAACTTGTATGTATGAAATTAGCCCTAGTGGCGGAAGAAAAGGAACGGTTAAGGATTGAACATACAAAGATCCAGGAACAAAGAGTCTTAGAGGAGCTTAGGGCTCAAGAAAGTGCTAAAGAGAGGCAGCTTGCTTCTCACCAGACACAGACACGAGGGTAGATGTTTTTCATTTGGATAAAGCCATAAAATTTGTGCCCAAATTCCTAGAGAAAGATCCAGACCAGTTTTTTCTGTTATTTGAAAGTACGGCCAAATCCCAAGTTTGGCCGGAAAAGGAATTCAAATTCAATTCAAATTCAAATTCAAACTTTATTCTCTATAAGTATTACAATGCTGAGTTTACAGAATTTGGTTATTGTGTGGTTTACATGTAGTAAAATAATAATTACAGAGTGTACCACTAGAACGCCTAGCATGGCTAGGCATTTCGGGCAGACTTATATTAAATCTTAGGTTTAAAATGTTACAGAATTATGAGATAAGTTGGTATTATGGCTAAGTGACTAAATACTAGTTGTGAGTTTAGCAATGTGAATGCTTTTGTTTTGGCACTATATATAGTTTCAGTATTGGAGTATCACAGGCCAACTTTTGACTAGTTAAGATTCATTATTTTGAGATTGAGATTGATATTTCTGTTTATGGTCAAATGGGTGAGTGAATGTAAGTGTGAACCACCAGGTGGTATTCGTATTATTAGTTGACAGGGTGTATCAGGGAGATAAGATGTTTTCTGAAGGTAGTTTTGAAGGTGATGAATGTGTCTGCAGTTTTGGAATTTTCAGGTAGGTGTTCCAGATTTTAGGGCCTTTGACATACATTGAATTTCTGTAAAGGTTTAGTCGGACACGGGAATGTCATAGAGATGTTTGTGTCTGGTGTTGTGCCTGTGG
Source organism: Cherax quadricarinatus (assembly GCF_026875155.1). NCBI lineage: Eukaryota > Metazoa > Arthropoda > Malacostraca > Decapoda > Parastacidae > Cherax > Cherax quadricarinatus. Next base: position 55,787,887 of record NC_069420.1, read on the forward strand.
GTTCTGTCACAACTATCAAGAAAGCATTTTAGGTCAAGGTTAATATTGGAATTTAAGGTCCTGTAGATGTAGATTGCACAGTAGTAAGTGTGGATGTACTGAACAGGGAGTAAGTTTAGATCTATGAAGAGTGGGGGGGGGGTGTTGCCAGGGATGGGATTTTTGTGATTATTCTTACTGCGGCTTTTTGTTGGGTTATTATTGGCTTTAGGTGTGTTGCTGCAGTTGAACCCCAAGCACAGATAGCATAGGTGAGGTATGGATATATAAGTGAATGGTATAGTGTGAGAAGGGCAGTTTGCGGCACGTAGTATCGTATCTTGGAGAGGATCCCAACCGTTTTGGATACTTTTTTGGTTATGTGTTGGATATGGGTGCTGAAGTTCAGGTTGTTGTCGAGGTATAAGCCTAGGAATTTGCCCTCATTATGCCTGGTAATTAGAGTGTTGTCGATCTTAATGTTAATTTGTGCATCTCCTGCTCTGCTACCAAACATAATGTAGTAGGTTTTGTCAACGTTACGCGTAAGTTTATCGGCTGTCATCCAAGTCGATATTTTGATCAGCTCTTCATTAACAATGGTGTTGAGGGTTGCAAGATATTGTCGAAAGATGCTTAGGGACCAGGCTGCAGCAGATGCTTCTCCAGTAAGTACACCAGTTACACATGATGTTGCTTGCACTGCAGTCTTGCCCCAAGGTATCCAAAGAAGACCAGCTGTCTTAGACCCTTGGATGAAGGTCTATTCAAGTAAGTCTACTGTGGCCTTACACCAAAATGAAGGTAGGGTGACGGGTGTGATGTCTTTGAGGGACACTTGTAGCACATACACCTTGCTTCGCAGGGGTGTATTGCCAGTGTCGGATGACACCTACACCGGATTGGACATTTTTCTTAAAGGGATACCTGGAGTCCCTGTCAGGACTCCAGTGCACAGGTTATGGGTAGAGTCTGCGTACCAGTCTGGGTACCTACCTGTAGGTACTGCAGAAGATGTACCTTTTGCAGGAGTTGACCTTCTACTAGGCAACAATGCTGTGGGACTCTTCAAAAGTGAGGACTGTTTGGTTTTGCAAGACCCTGCTTTACAAGGTGGTAATGACCTAATTGGAGCGATGGTGCCTGAAAATTTTTCAGTGCGTGCTAGGACTAAACAGGGAAACAAGGCAGGAGCTGTGCCTCCCTGTGATCCTTCTGTACAATGTGGTGATGGTTTGGGCCTGGGGAGCCTGTTCATTGAGCCTCACCTGCAGAAGACTCTGAGCAGTGATGAACCGGCTCAACCGGAACTTGGTTGGAGAAGTGGTCCTGGTGCTGATGTGGGAAAAAATCCCCTGACTCTGCAGCAACTGAGTGAGGCCCAGGAAGGTAGTGACCTCTGGAACGCTATTCATTTATCAGCTGTTGCGGAGGATGTGGTTCCCAAATTTACCAAATGTTTATTTTGCAGAGTTGGTCAAATGAGCAAGACTCTTTTTAAGGGGACCTGTGTCCAAGTGGCTGCAGCAGAACTATTAAAGTGTCATTGTCTGTATTTTTTACAGATTCCGAAGGAACGACATTTAACCCTTTGAGGGTCGACAGGCCCTCTCCGAAACTCGTTCTCAGGGTCGGCCAAATTTAAAAAAAAAAAAAATTATTTTCTCTTATGAAAAGATAGAGAATCTTTTCCCGATCATAACGACACCAAAAGTTTGAAATTTGATAGAAAACTTACGGAATTATGCTCTCGCAAAGTTAGCGTCTCGGCGATGTTTACCGATCGGCGATTTGCCCACTTTGAGCCCCATTTTCGGCCAATTTCACTGTACTAGTCGACAAAAAACATGAATATTTCGCTAGAACTCCATTTTTTCTATCGAATGGGTGCAAGAAACCACCCATTTATAAATTCAGCTATCCAGTACAGTGGTCAGAATTTAGCAATTTTGCCAATTTCACACAAATTTCAAAAGATGCCCATTTCGGAATAGGGTCCAGAATAAACAAGAAAGACATTCCTGGCACTAAAATGACATTTCCTCTAGTCATTAGTCACGTCTCAAGGCCCCTCTTAATTTCTTTTGCTTTCCACTTTGAATTTTTATTCTCACAAAAAATTAAGATTTACTGTTATGCAGACTACTGCATTAGTGTAAGAAATGGTATAAATATTATTGGTGCACTGTTGAAAGAATATTAGACTCACTAGTTGACGTGTATTGCACGCTTGGCACGATTTGTTTACTTTTGAAGTTTGGTAAAAATCGAACATTTCTGCTACTTTGAGCTCAATTTCAAGGCACCTTTCATTGTAAAACCAGTCAAAATCATCTCAATTTCAGTAATATGTCTTCCATTCTATAAAATGAGACAAGAAAACTAGAATACAACAATAAATACCATACGAAAATACACTGCAAAGTCGCTGATTTATTAAAAAAAAATGGAAAAAGTTTTTTTTTTCTCATTATGCACTGTGTGCTGCAGGATTTTTTTTAGACTGTGCACACTGACCACATAGACCCATTCTTTCATATGAAGGCCTACCAGCTTTCTCCCACTAGATTTGAGGTCGCTAGAATTTATGAGTACTAGTACGTCAAAAACCCCTACGCGTAAGACGTACTAGTACGACGAAAACCCTCAAAGGGTTAAGTGTTAAGAAGGGACAGCTGACTAACCAGTGTTTACTAATAAATTCTTCTAACAGGTTACCAGTGGATATACCCTTTCTGAATAATTTTGTGTGTGTGGTTTTGAGATTTCTGGTGAAACATTTTTGTCCCTTAGGCTTTGCACGAATCACCCAGAAGTCATATTTTATGAAATGTCACGTAGTTTTGAGAGGCCTACTTGAGGTTAAATTTACCAATGTATATCATCCTAGGAGTCAACGAGAAGCACAGTGGTTTTCCCAGTCTCTCAGGGCAATGCACGTTTGTCTTACCCAGTACCAGAAGGACTGGGATGAGGGAATTCCCCTCCTTTTCATTATCGTGTGGGGAAGCACTCTGGAATCATTAAGTCATAGGGCTACGTGAGGATGTTGATGTTTCCCCCGCGGTGTTTTTTCTCAGTTTCAGAAACTGCTTGGCTAAGATGAGGTCGATGGCACTAGTGCACCAGCCTGCCAGTCCACCCAGGATGACGTGGGACCATGAGGTGGTGCTACATATTCTGGAAGCTGGAGAGATGGGATTGGCATTGGAGCCGGGTCCTGGGAAGGTCATGACAGAACTGTGTGGTGGCTTCAAAACAATGGTGGATAAGGTCCCTGAGAAAGATAATGTAAGCAGGAAAATTTTAAGAGATTGTGGAAGATTTGGATCTTCTGAAAGACGGGTTGTAGTGGTGGCTCAGCCATGGTGCATCTTAGCGAAAGAGCTTTGGGATGCTGAAAAATGGGGCCAGGGTAACCCCCATGAGGTAGAGGTTTCGGAATTTGTGCAATGTCAGCAGGCCTGGCATGATGCAAGCTGGGGTGAAATAGGTTCCTTGAAGGAAGTGAAGTGTTTCTTTCTAGAGACTGTTTTGAACCCAGCTAGAGTTGGTGGACGTTGTCTTTTACTGGTCTCACACTAGGTGATACCTTGAACACGTGCACTGACTGCCGCCAGGTACATTTAAGAAATAAGGTTTTGTTTCCTCTTTATAAACTACGTGCAAATTGTGTGAATGAACCGTGGAGGGGTCTCCTGATTCCCATGACCATGTGTGCCAAGGACACACCCATATTTGTAACTTTAATATCTCTGTACATGAACCTTTTGTATGCCATTAACCCTCAAGATCTTTTATGTGTAATCCTGAGTTACCCACCCCGGGTTTTGCAAAATGATACAGGGGTTGGGGCAGTATTGTTGCAGGGTACATTATTATTATTATTATAATCAAAAAGAAGTGCTAAGCCACAAGGGCTATACAGCGCTGCAGAGTAGGGAAGGAAGCGAGGGTATTGGGCGGTAGAAGGGAGGAGGGATGGTCAGTAGGTTACAGAAAACAGCGGGGCAGGGGATAGTGCGGGGGGTAGAGGGCAGCAAGAGATTGAGGTAGAAAGGGCTGAAGGTATCATCAGAGTTTGTGAAGTAAGTCAGTTGTTGTCAAAAAGTCAATGAGAGAGTCCGGATAAAAGGTGGGTCCATCAGCAAGAAGGGAAGGTAAAGAGAGAGCAGCGGAGCGAAGATGACATTGGAGGTATATTCTGTATGCTCGTTGATAAAGTGGGCAGTCTAATAGAATGTGGCTAACCGATAATGGAACCTGACAATTCTAACAGAGAGGAGCAGGGCGCCTCTCCATGAGATAACCATGAGTAAGACAAGTATGGCCAATGCGAAGATGGGAGAGAGTAGTCTCCCAACCTCGACACTGGTGACAAGAAGACGGCCAGTAACCTATACTCGGTTTAATAGATTGAAGTTTGTTACTGAGCAGAGTAGACCAACGTTGTTGCCAATGGGTGTGAAGGTGGGTAGCTATTGCAGCAAAATAGTCCGTAAATGGAACACCTCTATATGAAACTGGTAGGTCATGTACTGCTGACCGCGGAGCAGTGTCTGCCTGTTCATTGCCCTGTACGTCAACATGATCAGGGACCCAACAAAAAACAATATCTTTATGCTTGGAAGAGATGCGGTGTAGCCAAAGTTGGATACGGAGGACTAAGGGGTGAAGTGTATTAAATTTCTGTATAGCCTGTAAAGCACTAAGGGAGTCTGAGACAACCACAAATGATGACATAGGCATAGATGCAATATGGATAAGTACTGCAAGAATGGCATACAATTCAGCAGTAAAGATAATAGCCGAAGACAGTAAATGCCCTCGTACGATGCTGTCTGGAAACACTGCTGCGAATCCTATGCCATCAGAAGACTTAGAGCCATCTGTGTACACTGCAATGGCATGAGAATGAGAGTGGAAGTGGTCAAGAAAAAGATAGCAGGAAGCTACTGAAGACAGTTGGGCTTTCGAGCAAGGGAGTGAGAAAGAACAGACTCAAACAGCTGGAACTTCCCAGGGGGGTAGGGAAAAGTGAGATGCTACATGAACATAGAGAGGTGGTAATTGAAGAGAAGACAAGAGTGACTGTAGGCGAAGGGAGAAGGGATGGAGCAAACAGGGGCGGCGAACAAATAATGTCTACTAATATCAGTGACCATTCTATAAATGGAAGGATTGCGGAGATCATGAGAGCGTACATAGTAGCAAAGGCAATGGGCATCATGGCGATCGGATGAGGATGGAATGTTCGCTTCTGCATAGAGGCTCTCAACAGGGGAAGAGTGAAATGCACCAAGGTATAAACGTAATCCTTGGTGATGAATGGGGTTAAGGCTAGCGAGAGTAGCAGGAGAGGCCGCTGAATAGATCTGGTCACCATAATTGAGTTTCGATAAAATGAGGGCGGAATGTAGGCGAAGGAGAGTTCGACGATCAGCTCCCCATGAAAGATGAGCAAGGGTTTTAAGAAGGTTCAGCCGGCTGTGACAAGTTGCCTTCAGAGAAGTAATGTGAGGTTTCCAGGATAACCTACGGTCAAAGAGGAGGCCTAGAAACCTGACTGTATCACGTTCAGGGATATGGGAGCCATAGAGGTACAAAGGATGATCGGAGATGACACAGCGTCTAGTGAAAGTAATTTGGTGACTATTGGTAATGGAAAATTTAAACCCATGTGTGGTGGCCCAATTGGAAACACGGTCGACTGCATGTTGGAGAGAAACTGTAATGAGGTGACAGTCAGCACCTGCACATGCAATAGCAAAGTCATCAATATAGAGTGATGACCAAATATTGGATGGAAGACTAGAGGCCAAATCATTTATAGCAAGGAGAAAAAGTGTTGTGCTGAAAACACATCCCTGGGGGATACCTTCAGCTTGGATAAAGTCCGGGGAGAGCACATTATTAACCCGAACACGGAAATGTCTGTCAGTTAAAAAGTTCTTAAGGAAGGATGGTAGATTGCCTCGGAGGCCTAAGGAGTGGGCTTGGGCCAAAATATTATACCTCAAAGTTGTGTCATATGCCTTCTCAAGGTTAAAAAATATGGCAATAACTGAGTGGTTATTCGCAAAGGCATTACGAACATACGTATTCAAGCATAGTAAGGGGTCTATGGTAGAATGGCCCTTACGAAAGCCATATTGACGAGTGGAGATACTGTTGTGTGTCTCTAAATACCACACTAAACGTCTACTTACCAAGTGTTCCATCACTTTGCAAACTGCACTGGTAAGAGCAATGGGATGATAGTGGGAGGCTTCATGCCCCATAGTACCCGGTTTGCGGAAAAGGGAGAACAATGGCAGATTTCCACAGCTGTGGAAGAACTCCCTGTAACTAAATAAGATTGAAAAGGCATAATAGGACTGCAAGGGCTGACTGATGTAAATGTTGTAGCATACGAATATGAATGTCGTCGGGCCCAGCTGCTGATGATCGGCAAGCTGAGAGTGTTGCCTCCAGTTCCTGAAGTGTAAAAGGCACATTATACTGTTCTTCTCTGAGAGAAGAAATGTCCAAGGGTGCTAACTCTCTGGCAGACTTTGAGGAAAGAAACGAGAGGCATAGATGGAGCCCCTGAGAAATATGGACCAGATGATTGCCAATTTCATTGGCAACATCTAGTGGGTTTGCTATATCAACACCGGCAACTTGCAGAACAGGAGCCAGGTCAGGAGAATATTTACCACTCAGTTTTCATACTTTTTTCCAGACTGCACTCATAGAGGAAGCAGAGGTGATGGTGGAGACATAATCTCGCCAGCAAGTGCGTTTAGCATCACGGATGACATGGCGAGCAATCGCACGCTTCTGCTTAAAATCAAGAAGTCTCTCCATGGTTCTATTGTACTGGTACCTGCCCCACGTAGTGCGTTTCAAATGTACTGCACGAGCGCAAGCAACAGACCACCAAGGCACGCATTTCTGAGAATGCCTGCCCGAAGTTTGGGGTGTAGAATGAGAAGCTGCTGTTAAAACAGAGGATGAGAAGAGGTGTAAAAGCTCATCAATGGAGGACGAAGAAGGAACCTCACTAAAAACAGTTAGTTGTGAGTAAAGGTTCCAATTTGCCTGATCAAATTGCCAGCGTGGGATACGAAGAGGAGGTGAATACGAAGGAGAAGTAAGAGTGATTGGTAAATGATCGCTGTCATGTAAATCCGGGAGAACAGACCAGGTGAAGTCTAATGCGGCGGAGGAAGAGCAGACTGAGAGATCGATGCAAGAGAGAGTATCAGTCCAAGGATCAAAATGGGTGTGAGTACCTGTATTTAAAACATGGAGGGGGTGGGTATCAAGAAAAGCCTCTAACTGAAAGCCACGGAAATCACAGTGAGATCCCCCAGAGGAAATGATGGGCATTAAAATCGCCAAGTAACAGAAGTGGTGGCGGTAATGACGAAACAAGAAAGGCAATATCTGGGATAGATAATGCCCGAGAAGGAGAGAGATACAAAGAACAGAGTGCTTACCACCTATGCAAGTGGATAAGGGCTGCTGTGTAATGCAGCGAAGTACGAACAAATAGCTGATGGTACGGAATATCAGTGCGTAGAAGAAGGGCACTTTCATTAAAGGTCCCATCAGGAAAAGTATCTGAAGAATACAATAAATTATAGCCTGAGAAAGGATAGATAACGGCAGAGTGTAATTTTGGTTCCTGTAAGCAAACACCAACAGGAGAAACCTGGGAGAGCAACGTCTGAAGCTCACCCCGAATACCCCTGGGGCCGCAAATACTCCACTGTAAATAGGCCATAATTGGCAACGATAAAGATACCTGAAATCCATAGGTAAAGGTACCTATGGACTAGAGGGGTTAGAAAAGTCCACATGCGGTGGCAAAGGAAAACGTTCAAGTAGCAAAGGAACAGTGCGTTGGTGATGGGGCTATAGGACCCAACATGCATTTATAATTAACAGTTACTCTGGAATACCTAATTATATTGAATTGATGGAGACTCAGTTCTAAATGTCATAAGGGCTGATCAACCTTATGACTGAGAGGCAGCTGGGTCAAGCCTATTTTTCTCAATATAATAGGTTATACTATAGACACATAAACACACAATTTAAATAAGTAGTTTATAAAGTTGTATTTCTTTTTGTAAAAGTAAAATTAAGGTGTGGTAGAATTGTGGTAACTGGAGAATTGTGCTTGGCACCAGTCTTTTGTTTTGGTGGGAGGAGCTTAGCTAGGCTTCTCTCTCTCCCTCTCTCTGACTCTCTCTCTCTGTGGCTGACCTTCAACCTGGCAGGATCTCTGGGTCCTTCTTCTATCTTTTGGGGCAGTATGTGTGCTCCAGGGGTGAGTTTTTATAATTTAAGTTGTGGCCACCATACCCAGGGTGACTAAAGTGTGTCAAAACACTGGTTAGCCCAGAGTTATGTCAAGTAGAGAGAAGGACAAAAGTTAATAAGATACACCATGCGGAGAACAGCTATGGAGTGTGTAGATCTTTGTTTTGAAAATGTGAGGCTGTAATTGTATATTCTGTACATATCTATTGAGAATACAGTTATATTTTTATAGTAGTAGTTTACATAACCTGTGAAGAGGGCTGGTGAGAGGATATCAGAGACACTCAAGATGATCAGCCATGATGTAAGTATTACCCCTAGACAGGTAAGTCCATTAAGTAAAAACCTACCCCACACTAGAACATGTAGTGAGAACCTTACTATCAAAGTAATAAGGGACAAACCAACGTAACATGGGAGCTTGACCGGGAGAGTTATTTGACTGCTAAAATAACTCAAAACATTCTTTGAACTATACGTACTGGTATGGGGTAATAACAGTTGCATGTTCCTGGTAGGAGAAGATTTACCAAGGTGGTGTCAGTGGAAGTGTTGTTTTCATATATTAGTTTACAGGTTGTTTTTCTCCTAAGGTGGGAGAAAGGTTGAGTAACACATTTTTGTTGTGGTTATGGTAAGTGCTATGTGCATAGTTTACATTCAATTTGTGTTATTTTATGTGCCTGTGGGAAAACTTTGTCCACTGATACTGTAAGAGGGAAGCAAGTGTTTCAAGATAAAAACTATGTCAGAAGATGAGTCTTTAAACTTTTTAGGCTTCAGGGAAGAAGGAAACAATTCATCAGTAAACATGCCTGTTAACAGTGAAGATGAGGGATCACCTACTCCAGGTGATATGGAAATGGAGAGAATGAGACTTAAATTAGCAGTACTAGAGGCTCAGATGAACTTAATGAAAGCTAAGGAAGAAGAACATCAGAGGTTAGGAGGTTCAGAACAAGAGCCTGAGCAGTACTTTAACATAACTAAAGCTGCAAATTTTGTCCCTAAGTTTACAGAAAGTGACCTAGATAGATATTTTTCTTGTTTTGAGAAGACTGCTTTGGAGCAAGGATGGCCCAAACAGAAGTGGGCTACCCTAGTTCCCACACAACTTGTGGGTAAAGGATTCAAGAGAGTAGAGACTCTGGAGGGGCAAAATTTTGCTGATTATGATAAGATTAAAGAGGAAGTATTGCTTGCATACCAAATGATACCTGAGAAATATAGACAAAAGTTCAGGAATCAAAAATTTCAGGATGGGCAGATGTTAACTGAGTTTGGGAATGAGAAACTGTTCCTTTTTAAGAAATGGGTTTGTTTCAAAGGAGTTAATAAAGATTATAACAAATTAGTAGATCTGATGGTTCATAAGGAATTGTACAATACAATCCCTGTTGACCTCAGAGAATATTTGGAGGACAAAAACCCAGATAATCTTTCAAAAGCACTAGATCTAGGTGACCAATTCCTGGCTCGCAGGGAATTGGTAAGTAAAAACAGTCATGCTTCTGAAAATTTCCCCACTCATTCTAAACCTTATTCCAAGTCCTATCGTCATAAAGGTAAGTGGAACAAGAATTTTCAGGGACAATTGAAGGCTGAGGTGCCCTCTAAAATAGAAGGAAAAGGTAAGTCTGCTGGAGTTCAAAATTTACCTAGACAATCAGATAATGTTTCAGGTCCTCAAGTAAACAGTACCAGTCCTACACCAAATGGTAAAAATACCTTTAAGAGTTATGCCTGTTACTACTGTAACAAAACTGGACACACACAAAAGTTTTGCTGGTCAAGGTGGCAAGATCAGGAAAGGGAGGAACCACCCCAGAGGACTCTAACTGCAGAGATACATCCAGTTGCCTGCATTAGGTCTTCAAGGCAAGGTGAGGAGGAACCTTTGGATCTAGACCCCAGGATGTGTATATTTTCTAGTAGGTCCACAGTTGGTTTGCAAAAGGATGTAGGCAGAGTTGAGAACATATTGTCCTTGAGAGATGGATGTAGCACCTACTCTTTGCTACGTGCTGGAGTGCTACCAGTGTCTAAGGATACCTGTACTGGGGTAGATATATTGTTGAAGGATATTACGGGTTCAACCATAAGGACACCAGTACACAAATTATGGGTAGAATCTGCATACCAAGTTGGCTATCTCCCTGTAGGTATCTCAGATGAAATTCCCTTCTTATTAGGGAATAATGTTATGGGCCTGTTAGACAGTGAGGAACAACTAGTTTGGGGGAAACCAAGTCCCAAATGTTGGGAGGAAATGGCTAGGAAAACCCTGCCAGACTTTCTCCCTGATGGTTCCACTATGAGAAGTATGGCTCATGATCATGCTACCAACAGTCTTCATGATATTTCTCATGAGGATGGTGAGGGCTTTAGTTTGGTAACTCTGCTTTCTGATGTTGAACTGCAGTCAACTGAAGAAAAGGATGTTCCAACCAGAGCTGAGCATGATTGGAGAATGGATCAGTTAAATAGTGTGAGAGAGGCTGCACCTGCTAGGGTGCAATTAATTTTTGTGCAGGAAACTGTCGCTGTTGCTGAGGAAGAGATTTTACAGTTAAATAAGTGTTTTCATTTCAGGGAGGAAACTCTTACAAAGAATTCACCTCTGTTTGCAGTATTGATGGAAGGAGAACAAGGGTTTTGTCCCCAGGTGGTGATGTCCAAGGTTTCCAGGCATTTCTTCTGGTCTCAGCTGTGGGAGACTGTCAGAGAGCATATTGAGACCTATCATGTCTTTCAAATCTAGTTGAAGTATTAAACCTGTTCCCCTTCAGTCTATTTCAGCACCAGGTGAACCCTTCAGCAAGCTGGTAGTAGATGTACTTGGTCCATTCCCAAGGACCAAACTGGGAAATGATTATTTACTCACAAATATTTGTTCCACTACCAGGTACCTGGAAGCAGTCCCTCTGCATAAGATAACTGCTCATGTAGTCTTAAGGGTTTTGATGAAGCTCTTTTTTCATGTTTGCTTTCCTCAAGCAGTGCAAAAAGACCAAGGGCCTAACTTTACCTCAAAGTCTTTTAGAAATGTTTTGAAGGGACTAAAAGTAGAGCCTCAGTGTTCAACTGTGTATCACTCTCCATCTCAAGGGGAAATAGAGAAATTACATCAAACCCTCAAGACAATGATGCAAACCTATGGTATAGACAATACTAACAACTGGGATGAGAGGATCCCTTTCTTTGTATTTGCTGAGTGGGGAAGCACTCTGGAATCTCTGAGCTATTGTCTTGGGGAGGATGGTGATGCTCCCCCCTCGGAGCTTTTTCTCAGTTTCAGACACTGTTTGGCTCGTATGAGGTGGATGGTACCAGTGAACGTGACCATCAACCAGACCAGGAGGATGATGTGGGACCATAATGGTGGCCCGGTGGTCTGGTGGCTAAAGCTCCCGCTTCACACACGGAGGGCCCGGGTTCGATTCCCGGCGGGTGGAAACATTCCGACACGTTTCCTTACACCTGTTGTCCTGTTCACCTAGCAGCAAATAGGTACCTGGGTGTTAGTCGACTGGTGTGGGTCGCATCCTGGGGGACAAGATTAAGGACCCCAATGGAAATAAGTTAGACAGTCCTCGATGACGCACTGACTTTCTTGGGTTATCCTGGGTGGCTAACCCTCCGGGGTTAAAAATCCGAACGAAATCTTATCTTATCTTATAATGTGGACCATGATACTCTGGAGGCTGGAGAGGAAGTGCTAATACTGGAGCCAATTCATGTGAAAATCTGTATGGCAAGTTGCTGTGAGCTGAACATGTTGTGGGGGAAGTTCCCAGGGGTTAGATATAAAACCCACACCCCCAAGCAAGAAAAGAATGAGTATAGTGTACACAGTAACCGGTTAAAGGGTTTGAAGTTATGTCAAAAATTCAGAGAGACCAATGTTTTAATGGAATGTAAAGGGCTGCAAAACAATAATCTGTATGAGATACCAAAAGTGTATTTAAGAAATAACATGTGTGTAAAAGATTTTGGGAAATGCATGCTTGGTTTTAATGAGAAAAATGTTGGAGAGTTGGCTCAGCCACCTTGGAACTTTATAAAAGTTTGGGATGTCAGTAATAGGGAAAAGTTGAAACTCCGTGAAGAAATTGTTAAGGAAGCTGAGCCAATTCAACAATTTTTGTGTGGGAAAAATCTGTATGAAAAAATTGGAGAGGGAGGAAGAAGTGAAATTCTTCCAACACCAGTTTGCAGTGCTTAGTGAGAGTCAGTGGGCATTCCCATTCTTCATGGTTCCCAAATTAGATGGCACCCTGGGCATAAACACTGACTACCACAAAGTACATTTAACAACTAAGGTTTACAGGATTAGAAAGATTGATACTTATGCACTAAGAGATGCAAACATTTTAAATAAACTAAAACATGGGGCAGGAAGATGTGATTTCCATGGCCTGTGTTCCAGTACCATTTTAATGTGTGTAATGCAAATTGTGTTCATTGTGTACTTAAAATTTGTGTGTGAGATGGAACGTGATGGTATTTGTGTAAACTTGATGTATCCAACCTGGGTGCAAAGAGATGTCTTTGGTGTTCGTTGTTGCACTGCGAGAGGTTGCAGAACTGTTACTATCTATGAACAACCTTCTAAGTTTAAATGTCAACATTTTACCACAGGAAAGAAAATTTTCATTTTGGGGCTGGCTATTCAGCATTTGTACATGTCTCAGGATCTCTTCATCCTGTTCCTGTGTATGGTGACTAAAATCAGACTCTTAAAATGGGCTTTGTTCCTACAGCCTTTTAATTTGGAAGTCAAATATATAAAAGGCTCAGAGAATGTGGTTGCTGATGCTCTCTCTAGATGTTTCATGTAGATGCATGGTGCGTACTTTGTACATAGTGTTTGTCATGTGCTGACCTTGTTGTTTTTGCAGTGGTGAACTCTCGGTGAGCCTGAGTACTCTCTACCAGCCATCTGACTGTGAAGGAGTCGAGTCGGAGCCAAAAAGTGTGACGAGGGTCAGTGTGTACGTAAATGTCAGTTGAGGCAGTGGTTGACAACCTTCGGTAACATGAGACATTCAGGAAGGTATGTGATGTTGTGTCTTGGTGTGCTCTATATACAAAACGGCCTGACGATTTGCCTTTGTGGTCCCTTGGACCCCTCCATGTTGTATGTCAGGCTCCTCTTCATAAGTTTGGAGGATCTGTGGAGTGGGACCTCAGAAGATGGGCTTGAGTGCCTGACCATGTTAAGGATCGTGAGTGTTGACTGGAAGTCTCACTGTTTGGTTCGGCCACCAAGTGAGAGACACATTGACATGTTTTGTGAAGTTTCCTGCCTGGTGTACACCTGACTGCTCTGGGTTTGGCTCTACTCTCGTCTCCTGATCAGGAAGATGCCACCCTGGAGTACTAGTTGCTTGCTGGATTACCATAGCAGAGGCACAGGCCTGTTGGTGCGGGCTTTCACAGTGGGCATTGTGTGCAATTTTTGCATTGTAATGTGTATTGTTTAAAAGTCACTAACATGGTAAATAGTTACACCCTTGAGTATATGGGAATGGTTAAAATGCTTTTCTATAAAAAAATCTGCAATCTGTTGTAAATAACAGTAAAGTGAAGAGTAGTTATGGTGCTGGGAAATATGTAGCATTTCTAGTAGTCTTGTTTACCGCCTTCAGACTTAAGCAATATACTTTTTACTAGCCGTATCCTGAGGGACACGGCTAGCTTTTGTGAGACTTCGTCTGGAGGTGGGGGTGTTATGGGGCTATAGGACCCAACATGTATTTATAAGTAACAGTTACTCTGGAATACCTAATTATATTGAATTGATGGGGACTCAGTTCTAAATGTCATAAGGGCTGATCAACCTTATGACTGAGAGGCAGCTGGGTCAAGCCTATTTTTCTCAATATAATAGGTTATACTATAGACACATAAACACACAATTTAAATAAGTAGTTTATAAAGTTGTATTTCTTTTTGTAAAAGTAAAATTAAGGTGTGGTAGAATTGTGGTAACTGGAGAATTGTGCTTGGCACCAGTCTATTGTTTTGGTGGGAGGAGCTTAGCTAGGCTTCTCTCTCTCCCTCTCTCTGACTCTCTCTCTCTGTGGCTGACCTTCAACCTGGCAGGATCTCTGGGTCCTTCTTCTATCTTTTGGGGCAGTATGTGTGCTCCAGGGGTGAGTTTTTATAATTTAAGTTGTGGCCACCATACCCAGGGTGACCAAAGTGTGTCAAAACACTGGTTAGCCCAGAGTTATGTCAAGTAGAGAGAAGGACAAAAGTTAATAAGATACACCATGCAGAGAACAGCTATGGAGTGTGTAGATCTTTGTTTTGAAAATGTGAGGCTGTAATTGTATATTCTATACATATCTATTGAGAATACAGTTATATTTTTATAGTAGTAGTTTACATAACCTGTGAAGAGGGCTGGTGAGAGGATATCAGAGACACTCAAGATGATCAGCCATGATATAAGTATTACCCCTAGACAGATAAGTCCATTAAGTAAAAAGCTACCCCACACTAGAACATGTAGTGAGAACCTTACTATCAAAGTAATAAGGGACAAACCAACGTAACAATTAACACGAACACGGAAATGTCTGTCAGTTAAAATGTTCTTAAGGAAAGATGGTAGATTGCCTCAAAGGCCTAAGGAGTGGGCTTGGGCCAAAATATTATACCTCCAAGTTGTGTCATATGCCTTCTCAAGGTTAAAAAATTTGGCAATAACTGAGTGGTTATTCGCAAAGACATTATGAACATACGTATCCAAGCATAGTAAGGGGTCTATGGTAGAATGGCCCTTACAAAAGCCATATTGACGAGTGGAGATACTGCTGTGTGTCTCTAAATACCACACTAAACGTCTATTTACCAGGCGTTCCATCACTTTGCAAACTGCACTGGTAAGAGCAATGGGATGATAGTGGGAGGCTTCATGCCCCGTAGTACCCGGTTTGCGGAAAGGGAGAACAATGGCAGATTTCCACAGCTGTGGAAGAACTCCCTGTGACCAAATAAGATTGAAAAGGCATAATAGGACTGCAAGGGCTGACTGATGTAAATGTTGTAGCATACGAATATGAATGTCGTCGGGCCCAGCTGCTGATGATCGGCAAGCTGAGAGTGTTGCCTCCAGTTCCTGAAGTGTAAAAGGCACATTATACTGTTCTTCTCTGAGAGAAGAAAAGTCCAAGGGTGCTAACTCTCTGGCAGACTTTGAGGAAAGAAACGAGAGGCATAGATGGAGCCCCTGAGAAATATGGACCAGATGATTGCCAATTTCATTGGCAACATCTAGTGGGTTTGCTATATCAACACCGGCAACTTGCAGAACAGGAGCCAGGTCAGGAGAATATTTACCACTCAGCTTTCATACTTTTTTCCAGACTGCACTCATAGAGAAAGCAGAGGTGATGGTGGAGACATAATCTCGCCAGCAAGTGCGTTTAGCATCATGGATGACACGGCGAACAATCGCACGCTTCTGCTTAAAATCAAGAAGTCTCTCCATGGTTCTATTGTACTGGTACCTGCTACACATAGTGCGTTTCAAACGTACTGCACGAGCACAAGCAACAGACCACCAAGGCATGCATTTCTGAGAATGCCTGCCCGAAGTTTGGGGTGCAGAATGAGAAGCTGCGGTTAAAACGGAGGACGAGAAGAGGTGTAAAAGCTCATCAATGGAGGACGAAGAAGGAACCTCACTAAAAACAGTTAGTTGTGAGTAAAGGTTCCAATTTGCCTGATCAAATTGCCAGCGTGGGATACGAAGAGGTGGTGAATATGAAGGGGAAGTAAGAGTGATTGGGAAATGATCACTGTCATGTAAATCCGGGAGAACAGACCAGGTGATGTCTAATGCGGCGGAGGAAGAGCAGACTGAGAGATCGATGCAAGAGAGAGTATCAGTCCGAGGATCAAAATGGGTGTGAGTACCTGTATTTAAAACATGGAGGGGGTGGGTATCAAGAAAAGCCTCTAACTGAAAGCCACGGAAATCACAGTGAGATCCCCCAGAGGAAATGATGGGCATTAAAAATCGCCAAGTAACAGAAGTGGTGGCGGTAATGACGAAACAAGAAAGGCAATATCTGGGATAGATAATGCCCGAGAAGGAGAGAGATACAAAGAACAGAGTGCATACCACCTATGCAAGTGGATAAGGGCTGCTGTGTAATGCAGCGAAGTACGAACAAATAGCTGATGGTACGGAATATCAGTGCGTAGAAGAAGGGCACTTTCATTAAAGGTCCCATCAGGAAAAGTATCTGAAGAATACAATAAATTATAGCCTGAGAAAGGATAGATAACGGCAGAGTGTAATTTTGGTTCCTGTAAGCAAACACCAACAGGAGAAACCTGGGAGAGCAATGTCTGAAGCTCACCCCGAATACCCCTGGGGCCGCAAATATTCCACTGTAAATAGGCCATAATTGGCAACGATAAAGATACCTGAAATCCACAGGTAAAGGTACCTATGGACTAGAGGGGTTAGAAAAGTCCACATGTGGTGGCAAAGGAAAACGTTCAAGTAGCAAAGGAACAGTGCGTTGTGAAGAAAGGAGTTGCGCAGATGGAGAAGAGGAAAGAGGAGGAACAGAGGGTGGATCAGTGTCCAGTGATGGTTTGGTCTCTGAAATATATTCAGAGATTGCTTGAAGTGTTTCGGAGTTCAGAGACCTCGTATGGGAGACAATATTGGAGATGGAAGGAGGAGGAGTTTGAGTAAAGATCGGAGCTGTAATGGACTGTACCAAGGTAGGGGGTGGCGAAAGGGTGGAGGGAACTGGAGAAGTGTGGGAGGGGACAGAATAGGCAGAAACCTGGGAGGTGACAGAAGAGGAAGAAACTTGGGACGGGACAGTGGAGGAAGGCTCAGTACGAGGAGGAGGATGAACCTCCACACTTGTATCAGAGCCAGTTAAAGGGGAAGACGCAGTTACAGAGACTGGGAAGGTAAAATGTGGAGGTGGATGAAGGGAAGGAGGGGTTAAAGGAGATTTTTTGGGCCTCTGAGAAGTAGAGGGACGATTGGGAGGAGGTGTCGTATGAGGTCTTGTCGATACCAGGGTTTGTGAGGACATGAAGAAGTGAGGACAGACTGAGGAGTTGAAGCAGGGACGTCTGAACCCAGGACAGCAAAAGAATTTGATACAGGAGTGACTATGGGACTGGCAACCGCAGAGGAGGCTGCAGAAGATGTGACCCCAGAAGTGGGGGGACGCTTTGAAACACGAGAATAAGAAACACGGGGCATAAGGGAGACCTTCTGCCTCTTTGAGGCAACGAATTTCCCGCTCATTTAAGTAGACTTGGCAATGGCGAGAGTAAGAAGGGTGAGCCTCTTCACAATTAAGGCAAGAGGGAGTTCGACTGCAAGACGTATTAGAATGATCATCTGCACCACAGACTGGGCATTCGACTATAGATCTGCAATATTTTGCTGGGTGGCCAAATCGCCAGCAATTCCTACACTGATGTGGTGTAGGGATCACCTTCCAAACTTGTAATCGATGTCCTGCTACATAAACAGAGAATGGGAGTTCACTGCTGTCAAAAGTTAAACGAGCCACATTGCAAGGGTATCGTCTTCGCCCGCGGGCAGGAAGAACATAAGTGTCTACCTTGAGAATTGGGAGATCTTGGAGTTCCAGCTGTTCAAGAATGTCAGTGCCACATGTCTGGAAATTCTGTTGGATTATGGTATGGGGAAGAATAACAGTACCACTACAAGAATTGAGGGAATGATGCTTTTCGATAGTGATAGGAATAGTATCTGTGAGGGAAAAGTTCAATAGATAGGAGTAGCGATATAGTAACAATAGTTTCATTGCTGGCTACTTGTTAAGGTAGGGTAAGTCCAGCTCCTGCTATCCCCCCCCATTTTCCCCCTCCCCGAAAGTGATAGTTTGCTTGCCGGCTACTTGTTAAGGTAAGGTAAGTCTAGCTCCTGCTATTACCGCCTTTTTTTCCCCCCACCCCGAAAGTGATAGTTTGATTCCCGGCTGCTTGTTAAGGTAGGGTCAGTCTAGCTCCCGCTATCCCTTCCCCTCCTTCCCCCCCCCCCCGAAAGGTGACGTGTGGGGCTCCGGTCCAAACAGTAATCACTAGACTCACACCTCCCAGCACTGGAGTTTACCTGGAGAGAGTTCCGGGGGTCAACGCCCCCGCGGCCCGGTCTGTGACCAGGCCTCCTGGTGGATCAGAGCCTGATCAACCAGGCTGTTACTGCTGGCTGCACGCAAACCAACGTACGAGCCACAGCCCGGCTGATCAGGAACCGACTTTAGGTGCTTGTCCAGTGCCAGCTTGAAGACTGCCAGGGGTCTGTTGGTAATCCCCCTTATGTATGCTGGGAGGCAGTTGAACAGTCTCGGGCCCCTGACACTTATTGTATGGTCTCTTAACGTGCTAGTGACATCCCTGCTTTTCACTGGGGGGATGTTGCATCGTCTGCCAAGTCTTTTGCTTTCGTAGTGAGTGATTTTCGTGTGCAAGTTCGGTACTAGTCCCTCTAGGATTTTCCAGGTGTATATAATCATGCATCTCTCCCGCCTGCGTTCCAGGGAATACAGGTTCAGGAACCTCAAGCACTCCCAGTAATTGAGGTGTTTTATCTCCATTATGCACGCCGTGAAGTTTCTCTGTACATTTTCTAGGTCAGCAATTTCACCTGCCTTGAAAGGTGCTGTTAGTGTGCAGCAATATTCCAGCCTAGATAGAACAAGTGACCTGAAGAGTGTCATCATGGGCTTGGCATCCCTTGTTTTGAAGGTTCTCATTATCCATCCTGTCATTTTTCTAGCAGATGCGATCGATACAATGTTATGGTCCTTAAAGGTGAGATCCTCTGACATGATCACTGCCAGGTCTTTGACGTTGGTGTTTCGCTCTATTTTGTGGCCAGAATTTGTTTTGTACTCTGATGAAGATTTAATTTCCTCATGTTTACCATATCTGAGTAACTGAAATTTCTCATCGTTGAACTTCATATTGTTTTCTGCAGCCCACTGAAAGATTTGGTTGATGTCCGCCTACTGTAAGTACATGCCTGCCTTGTATTCTAGTGGATTTATTGGTTGAAAGTTTCACTTTTGACCAATAATAAACTTAGTCATTTCAGTCTTGCTCAAAGTTGACTGTTGTAATAATCACCACGTCTTTTAGGTATTGTACTTATCATGGAGAGTGATTTCTTAAGCAGTGGGTAACCTGTCTATCTTTCCAGCTTGGATGACAGAGAGGGTCACCTGCCAATCAACGAGTAGAATTAAAGGAGACGGACTAACGTTCTGAGATGTCCCAAATTTTGATCCACTTACCTGTTTGTGTATGCAAGTAGCAGGATATAACCCCTCATCATTGCAGTGGAGAAAACCTGCTTTCCTGTCATCTGGAAGGATTATTGAAAGCTAGAAAATCTGTAAAGAACGAGCCGGTGGGTTGTAATCAACACCTGCGACCCCCCCCCATCATCAGCAACGGCTACGATTTCAACAACACGCAGTGTCACCAACACCAGACACCCACGTTTTATATACATTTATATTAGCGTTGAATTCAGTTATCATTTAAATTTTTCATTTTTCATTTTCTTTAATGTAGGATCAATATTTCATATTTAAGTGTTTTATATTTTATATTTTCTAAATAATAAATTGTTTATGTTTGTAAGTTTTTGTTCTTTTTCTATTCATTAATTTTCCTGAGGAGGAGCCAGCTTTGGTAATACTGTCTGAAGTTGTTACAGAGCTGAGTAAGCCTTCACAGTATCAATATGTGAAAGAAGAGAAAGATCATGAGCTTGGGTAGAATTCTGGACTGTGATGATGCGCATACCACTCTTAAGAGCATGAAAGGAAATATCTCTACCAACGTGGTATAGGAGCG
This sequence comes from Cherax quadricarinatus, assembly GCF_026875155.1. Taxonomy (NCBI): domain Eukaryota; kingdom Metazoa; phylum Arthropoda; class Malacostraca; order Decapoda; family Parastacidae; genus Cherax; species Cherax quadricarinatus. The sequence continues at coordinate 55,808,062 of NC_069420.1, forward strand.
CTATGCCAATACTATCATCGGAAAGATAGGCAGTAGAAGAAGTTGGTCTTAATGTAAAGAATTTAGTCCATTGTGTGGTCTGAAACTGAGTGTGGAGAGGGAGTGCATGACGTGTCGGTCTTTTCCGAGTAGAGAGGGAAGGTAATGAAGTAACATCATTAGGGGATTGTCGTTGACATTTAGAAGTGGGACCAGAGTCGGTCCGGCATGGGACAGGCTGGCGATTCAAAAATCGCCACACTGTAGAGAGAGAAGCCGGAAGCATAGTCAAAGGAGAGCGGAGGTCAGAAAAATCGAAGGAGTCAGTGGAAGCCCCGGTACCTAAAGCAGGTGAGGAAACAGCACCAGCAAGAGGTACAGGGGCCTTAGGAATGTCCGAAGAGTGGCCAAAAGATGAGGTGAGGTCAGAACGGGGTGCGGTAACAATAAGAGGCCTGGGGGTAGCGGGGTCATGGATCGGATACTCCATGGCTAGGTTGCTTCTTTCTTTTTGTTTTTAAGAACAAAAAAGAAGAAAATAAAAATAAAAAAAACAATAAAAGAAGGGGGGACTGGGGACGGATAGTTCCAAGGAGGAATGAAAGGGCCAGAAATCTCCCTCCGCACCCAAGAGAACCTCAGCACCGCAAGTAGCGCAGATGCAGCATGGAACCTGTGCCATACCCTACCCATCATGCAAGTAAACCAGCAATCCGGGATAGCAACCTCACATCTGCCAAGCTACTGTAGACAGCCTGTACTGTCTGCATAGACAGCCTATGCTGTCTGCCAGCTTAGTTCATATTTCGTGCCATGCTGGTGCTGCCACCTATAGGTCTTGCCACTTCAGTATGCCCAGACTTGCCTCTGCCTCACTCTGGCGACACCCTTCACGCAGATAAGAAGTGTCCACTTCTCTCTCCCTCGTGGGCATGGCCCCTCCCGGGCCATGGGCACAACACACAAGCCTGTGTACCCACCATGACTTAACAATAAAAAAGCCTCCGAAGATGTATCATTTACTCCCCGCTACCATAATACAAAATAATCTTGGTTATAAATGGTGAGAAGCGGTGGTCACAGCAGTTGTGTTTGCCCGGAGAGAGGAAGGAATGAAGACATCTTCACTTCATCATCCCATGCAAGAAGCATCTGTCTTTCAACGAGTTATCCTGATGTCGTGTCTGCATGTTTCAGCATCCAGACACAGGTACAAGCAGGATCTAGCCGAAATTTGCCGAATTTCTTCGAGAATTGTAAGTGGCGTTTCAGTGACCCCACGCTACAGCGTCCCATGCTGTTTCTCAAGTCACATGTTAAAGCGTCACTTGTATGTTGCTGTTGTTGTTCAGCTCAGCACAGCTGTTTCAGCAAGCCAGAGGTGAGTTTTGTGGTGATTTCTGTGTCCAGTGTGAGCTTCTCCACGTGTTTGTGGGTGGGGGAGGAGAAGGAGGAAGTGGCCGTTCCTCACCTTGCCCATGCTCGCCCTACTCACGCTCACCCATTCCCATAACTCCCACTGCCCATTCCCCTTTGCTGTTTTTTCTGCTGTTTTCCATGGAATTCCTTCCAGAGTGTGTACCCGGTCCCCAAAGGGCCACTCGAAGCTATGTGGATCAGCTGCCCATAGATCAAGCCCGGGGACCCGCGCCAGTGGGTGTGGGCAATGTCCAGGATTACAACCCCTGGTACCAGATGCCCAGGCACTGCTGTGGTCGGGGCTGCCCCGAATCACAGACATCACCAACGTGCGCCCGTTATGACATCACGATGCTGCCTGCATCACCTCAATGTCTGCTGACGTCACAGTGTGCTGAAGTCACCTCGAGAATACATGATGAATCGGTGTTTTAGTAATTATTTCAGTATGTCGAAAGTTTGAGAGAGATATATGCCGTGTTTAAATTTTAATTCCTCTCGTCAGTGTTTCACATGTTTTTTGTACCGCAGTACCGTGGGTGTGGTAGTTTCCATGTGTCAGGTGAGGTCGGGCCAGACCTGGTAGCACCCTGTGCTAATCCCTGAGTCCCAGTGCATTTAAAATTTGTTATCAGTCAGCTCTGACCCGGCCCCCCCCCCCCTTGTACAAAAAAAATCTTATCCCGCCCCTCATAGATTTTCTGCAAAATCGTCCTGCACGTTTCCCCATGGGTTTTGTTTCACTTACCTCCGACCTTCAGAATGCATTTATATTGTAAGAAACAAGTCGGGGGACGTAGACAACCCTCTGCTATAACCCCAACTGCCGCAGTTAGCCCTTCAGTAGGCGCTGTGTCAGCCTCGTGTCAAAAGCTTCATGAGCACCTGCAAAAAGGGGAAATGTCACTTTGTGTTTCTCCCTCCTGCGTCTGGTGTATGATGTTCGACTCCCAGATTTTTTCCCCCGTGTCACTGCAAAGACTCGCTCCACAACTCGCTCCCGTCCCGGGCACTTACAGCCCACGCATACCCGGCCGGAAGTGTCCCCCCTGAGTCATTTCCCCCGAGTCCTCCCCCTTTGCCGAGTTTTGTCGAGGGCCTCACTTGAGGGCCCCCGCAGTGGTCCCCCGGGTTGAGTGAAAACCTGCAGCGATCCTACATAACGTTTCACTGCCCAAAGGGGGGACCGTACCCGTTAATCACAGCTGAGGCAGTGGTTCCGTGTTGCAGTATCTGTCCAGACGCGGGAAAGGATGCTGATGCCCCCCGACACTCACGTTTTGCCCATGAGTTTAGAAACCCCCCACATTTTTTTTTTTTTTCCCTCCTGTGATTTTTTTTCCATCCCCCTTGTATAATATGTTTTTATTTTTTTGTTTTGTCCCCTGTGCCTACGAGAGAGAGACCGATTTTTTTTTCCCGCTGACTGGGGGTCAACCATGGATGGGTGGCCGAGCATATAAACACCCTGTACTGTCTGATAGACACCACTGTCTACAGCTTAGTTCATATTTCACGCCATGCGGTGTTTCCACCTATAATCTTCCCACTTAAATATGCCCGACTTGCCTCTCCCTCATTTGGGCACACCCTTCACACAGAAAAGAAGTGCCCATTTCTCCTCATGGGTGGCCCCTCCTGGGCCAGGGGCAAAAACACACAACCTGTTTACCCACCACGCCCCTTAACAAAAAAGAAAGAACCTGAAGCGTATCTTTACTCCCCGCTACCATAATACCAAATAATTTTGGTTTTTATACTCCTCGGACAAAAAAGGGGGGCCGGATACCGCCACAAAGCATACCTCCTTTGGCCCACCCCCCCGAATCCAAAAAGGTGGTTTCCCCAAGTACCCCGTCCCCCAAAGACACCCAAAAGCCAAAACCCCCCGGGGATCCCCGGAGGGGATCAGGAACCCCCCAAGCAACCAAATTCCCGGAAACTCGCCCCACCAAAAACCCCTCAAGGGAAGGGATGGACCCCAGTACCCTTTCCCCCTCCCCTAAACTAGGTGCCTGGGGGAAAAAATCCAAAAAGGCCAAAAAGGAAGGGAAAAAGGGGGGTGGGGAGGAGGAGGAAAAAAGGAAAAAAAGGGGAGGATGGGGGAAGGGGAGGGGGAAAAGGGGGGGGGGATTGGGGGGTAATTAGGATCGGTCTGGGGAAAGGGAACCAATGGGTTTAAATTCCTCAGACCAAGAGCCTCTTCACCAAGCGAAGGAGCCCCCTTGAAGGGTTGCGGGGTAGAGAGGGGAAGTAATCCCACTCGTGCTTCTCACAAAAATAACAGGCACCAAGAGTTATACCACCAAGAAAGGAGGCCTTGCTTTAGTGTTGGCAGTGCAAATTTTGAGTGAAATCTTAAACAGTCACCCCTATAATTTGGTTAGTGACCTATTTCTTTATGTTTCCTTTTCGTTTTAAAAGGAACCAAACACGACTTACAAGGTGGGCCTTGTTTCTCCAATCTAATTTGTTTTCATTAGGGAAAAGGGGGGGAGAATGGGGTTGCTGAGCCTTGTCCGTTTTTAAAGTCACATGTAGTGTATACATCACTTTCTTTCTTATTTTGCATGTTTTGTGGTGTGAGAGTGGAAACCCCCTGGAACCCCCAAAAGGAGAGGGGGGTTTAGTGGGCTGGGGGTATCAGGTTTCCCCTGTGTGGTGTTTTGGGGGTGCACATCAATGGATGCCTGGGAAAGGGATGTACTTTTTTTTGGGTTTTGGGCGGGAAATCCTCCCCTCTGTTTTTGTTGGTATAGGGACTGTTGGACCGTTTTTTAGTGAAGGGGGGCTGGGGGTGATGCCCCCCACTGTTGGGTCATGTCTCTTGATCCGGGGGTTTTTTGGGTTCCCGGGAATCTTTTCAAAATTTTTTCCCTTTTTTGGGTCACATGGGGTGCTCCCGGGTCCCTTTGGAATGACAGTGGGTCGGCCCGGGGGTCCACCTTTTGGGGGGCTTCAATACGACTCCGGTTTTACGGCTACAGCCCCCCAATTTTTTTGGCTACCCACCATTGTTTTGGGGGCTGAATTTTTTTCCCCCCCCCCTTTTGCTCTCCCCGATTCTCGCAGAGGTATATCATGGGGAACCCTTTTGTTTATAAAGATTTTCTGTGGTGGGAGTGATAATTGATGTTTCTTTCAAGAGAAAATTACATTAAAATCTGTTTTTTTTTCTTTGAACTCCTCCTGGAAAATGAAATTTTCTGTTCAAAATTTTTTTTTTTGGGGGCACATAAAATTTGGTCTGCCTTCAACATAGGCTTTGGTGTTAATTCAAAAACGGGATTCCTAGGGGCACTTATTCAAAGTTAACTTTCTCTTTTTTAAAATTTTTTTTGTAATTTAGGTAAAAATGATCATGCCGGCCCGGCCAGCGCTGTTTGTGATGGGCCTTTTCCTAAACAGTTGTCTAAGGCATACTGTGGGCTCGTTTGGCATAGAACTTGATACTTTTTTGTTCGGCGAGTTTACATTCCCCCCTAGTACCTCATTTTTTTTAAAATTGCATATGTGTAGTACCCAAAAAATGTGATTGTATGGTGGTCTTCCCCAGTTGTCATTTTGCCCCTTCCTCAGACCCTTAAGTGGGATATTTTTTTTTTTTTTTTCTTTCCTTTTGCCCAGCGGTGTCCGTAGGGAGCACGCTACAGAGTGGACCTATGGCTGGGGTGGGGTGTTAGAAGGGTTCTGCATAATTGCAAGTTAATATACAGTAGGAGGGTGAAATAGTAGAAATTTTTAAATTTTAAAGAATAATTTTATAATTCTTAATGTGCATTTGGGGGGGACTGTAAGTACTTAAAAGGAACTAAAAGAAATTCTGCAAGGGTTTTTTTTCCAAAGTGTTTGGGTACGCGAGGTAACTGGGGGGGGAGTCACGTGGGTCACATGGGGTGGAAGGGTGGCTCGATGTGTGTATTTAAGCTAAATTTTTAGTTGTGTACTCCTTTTGTTTACTAACCCCAACCTAGGTCTTCATGGTTACCTGTATGTTCACCTAGGCTTGATATGGGCAGGGGGCCCGTGGGGGAGTGAGGAAATAAAAAGGGGTTGGTATTTGGGTAGTGAGACCTGGCGCTGACCCAGGCCCCCATGTTATGGTTTCTGGATGCCAGCCACTGCTTCTTGTGCCCGCTATGTGGGTGTTTGCATAGAAGAAGTTAAGGTTTTTCTAGAGAGTGTTTTAGTGTTATGTTTAATAAATAATATATTTTCCTAACTTGATTTTTTTCCTAACCCTCAGTTTAACCCAACCCTTGAAGAACAAAAGTGGTTTTTGGCTTTTGTTTTGACTGGGATAGCCCTGGTGGCCTTTTTTTTTTTCTTTAGAGAGTGAACTTTTACCTTTGCCCCTTTGACAAGGCTCTACCCCAGCTACCCACTTTTCTGCATAAAAGCTTTTTATTAAAAATGCTTTTTCTGCATTTTTGTTTTTCTTACCCTCCTTTTTTATCCATTCCACTAGTCCACACGGAAGACAATAAAAAAACATTCAACCTTTTACTGTCAGACCCCCCAAAAAAAATATTCCTTTAAAGTTTTACTGAAAAAAAAAAAAAATCTCCTGAAAGGAGAGAATCTTTTTCTGAAAATAATGACACCAAAAGTACAAAAATTTGATGGAAAACCCTGGGAAATTTCGTAGCACAAAGTTTTGAGTTTCTGTGCAGTTTACAATCGGCAATTTCACCAACTTTCAACTAATTTTAAACCCAATTCCATTTTTCCATTTAACCAAATTCTTTAAATATTTCACTAGGGGCCTTTTATTTATTGAGGCACAAAAAAACCCCCATTTGACTATTTCAACTACCCCCTTAAATTCACGAAATCGATAATTTTGCTTTTTTTACACAATTTGAAAATACCAATTTTAAAAATAGTCCATAATAAACATTGTTTGACATTCATGGACAAAAAAAATATTCCTCTGTTCTTTGTATTCTCTCTTATATTAACTTGCCTTCCATTTTGAATTCCTTTTTACACAAATTATTTATTTTCTCAATGATAAAATATAAAACCCGGAAAATTACCTGATTAACAGGTCCCCAAAAAGGAATGAGACATATTAACTCCTTAACTGTCCAAGGAGATCACGTTCTCCCCCGAGCTCCGAATATTTTGAAAAAAAAAAAAAAAGTTTTTTTTTAACCCCTTTTGGGTTACTAGTCAGCTTTCTCACCGGGGTTGGTGTCGTGCAGTTGGTAATTCTAGGCCTTCAAAAATGAGGGAAAGAGCTGGGAGGCTTAATGTAAAAGAATGGGTCTCGTGGTAAGTGCTAGCAAAAAAAAAAATCTAGGCCCCCAGATTTCATTGGGGATTTTCTAATTCAGTTCACTTTGTCACCCAAGGGAAACAGTAAGGATACCCCCTTTCAGTGAAAATTTGGACTATTCCCTTCCCAAGTGGTAGTTCTAACACAGATTGAAGTGTCACTGAAGATGAATCTTATGATGTTGAGGAGTTTGTGACAGAAAGTAATGAATAGGATACCAGAAATACTGATGAAAACCAAGACCATTATCAATAAGTCAGACAAAGTGACTTATTTGCATGTGCGGTGGGTGAGGAAGGCAGTGTAGGTGGTGGGGAAGGCAGTGTAGGTGGTGGGGAAGGCAGTGTGGGTGGTGGGGAAGGAAGTGTGGGTGGTGGGGAAGGCAATGTGGGTGGTGGGGAAGGCAGTGTGGGTGGTGGAGAAGGAAGTGTGGGTAGTGGAGAAAGCAGTGTGGGTAGTGGAGAAGGCAGTGTAGATGGTGGGGAAGGCAGTGTGGGGGTGGGGAAGGCAGTGCGGGGGTGGGGAAGGTAGTGTGGGTGGTGGGGAAAGGAGTGTGGTTGGCTGGCTGGTCAGCTGGCTGGTCAGCTGGCTAGCTGGCTGGCTGGTCAGCTGGCTGGTCAGCTGGCTAGCTGGCTGGTTGGTCAGCTGGCTAGCTGGCTGGTTGGTCAGCTGGCTGGCTCTGTCTCACAGGTACATATAACTACAATTATACATAGTGTAAATTACCTAGGATAACCCAAAAAATCCAGACAAAGTGCTACTCTGCTTGTAAGCATGACTGGCAAATAATACATATCAGGACTCAGACTGTGATGCAGTGACTACTGCATCGTGTATAATACCTGCTGGTTCCTGAGTAGCTCTCTCTGAGAGAGACAAGCAGAGACAGAAAGACAGATAAGCAGAGACAAACAGAGAGCTAGACACATTGACAGAGAGCTAGATAGACAGAGAGCTAGACAGACTGACAGAGAGCTAGACAGAGAGCTAGACAGACTGACAGACAAATAGACAGACAGACACACGTCTATGTGTAACAGTGAAAACAAACAAAACCTAGGCAGCGCACACATCAAATGTCACTCCACTGCTGACCTGTCAGCAGTGGAGTGACACTGGTCTTACACCATGCTTCAATTATTATTTGTGAGGGAAAAGTGGGTTATAAGTGGGGTTAGGGTTGTTCAGGCAACCAGGAACCATTAGCGAGTTACGTCGCGCACCCCCCCCCCCTAGCAGGCTGGGCGAAACTCGAGCTCCTGGTGTCTGATATGTTTCAATTTCTACTCCTGGTAGTATTGACCTTACCTGGTGTGGGTTGAAGTTTGGAGAGTCACTTCCCTCCACTCTTCTCCTGGTCAGGTAAGGTGATCTACCAGGAGTATTACTGTTCGTTGTTTTCTTTTGTTTGCTGGTTACCAGTAATGATTTGGTATTTATTACCACTCTTTTTCATTTTTAACCCTTTGAGGGTATCGGCCGTACTATTACGGCTTACGACCCAGGGTTTTTGACATACTAGAACGCCTAAATTCTAGCACCCTCAAATCTAGTGAGAGAAACCTGGTAGGCATACATATGAAAGAATGGGTCTATGTGGTCAGTGTGCACAGTATAAAAAAAATCCTGCAGCACACAGTGCATAATAGTAAAAAAAAAACTTTGACCGTATTTTTGGAATAAAACAGCGACTTTGCACTGTATTTTCGTATGGTATTTATTATTGTATTCTAGTTTTCTTGGTCTCATTTTATAGAATGGAAGACATATTACAGAAATTGAGATGATTTTGAATGGTTTTACAATGAAAAGTACCTTGATATTGAGCTCAAAGTAGCAGAAATGTTTGATTTTTACCAAAGTTCAAAAGTAAACAAATCATGCCAAGCGTCCAATACAAGTCAACTGGTGAGTCTAATATTCTTTCACAAGTGCACTGATATTATTTATACCATTTCTACACTAATGCAGTAGTCTGCATAACAGCAAATCTTCTATTTTTTGTAAGAATAAAAATTCAAAGTGGAAAGCCAAAGAAATGTAAGAGGGGCCTGGGGATGTGACTAACGAACAGAGGAAATGTTATTTTAGTGCCAGGAATGTCTTTCTTGTTTATTCTGGACACTATTTGGAAATTGGCATCTTTTGAAATTTGTGTGAAACTGCCAAAATTGCTAAATTCTGACCACTGTATTGGATAGTTGAAATCAGTAAATGGGTGGTTTCTTGTACTCATTCAATAGAAAAAGTGGAGTTCTAGCGAAATAGTTATGATTTTTGTCGACTAGTACACAGGAATTGGCCGAAAATAGGGCTCAAAGTGGGCAAAATTGCCGATGCGTAAACATCGTCGAGACCGCTAACTTCGCGAGAGCATAATTCCGTAAGTCTTCCATCAAATTTCATACTTTTGGTGTCATTATGATCGAGAAAAGATTCTCTATCTTTTCGTAAGAAAAAAAAATATATTTTTTTTTTAAATTTGGCCGACCCTGAGAACAAGTCATGGAGAGGGCCTGTTGACCCTCAAAGGTTTAAATGTTATACAGTGGACCCCCGGTTAACGATATTTTTTCATTCCAGAAGTATGTTCAGGTGCCAGTACTGACTGAATTTGTTTCCATAAGGAATATTGTGAAGTAGATTAGTCCATTTCAGACCCCCAAACATACACGTACAAACGCACTCACATAAATACACTTACATAATTGGTCGCATTGGGAGGTGATCGTTATGCGGTGGTCCACTGTATATGCCTAACTGTTGGTAACCAGTCTATTTTTTGCTAATTACCAGCTCTGCTACTGGCGTGGTCATCCAGGGTAGACGCTAGGTAAGGGAGCAAGATACTTGTTAATTGGACTAATTAACATTGCCCGACTATTATAGGCCCTTATTTATCCTACTTGTGGTGCTCCAACCAAGTGGTACAGGAGATTCCAAAACATCAGACTGTTACCATCCGCCCAGCATTACCTACATCGTCTTAAACATCAGAGATTCATCCAGAGCCTTACCTACCCCTGCCCAAATACAGCACCAGAACCAAAAGCCACTTTTATTATATTTAAATTTTAAGTAAAATACTCAAAAGACAATATTCTTATTATTCCTAGAATCATTTCTTTCTTTATTTATTTATTTTTCCATTAGTTTTTTGCTCAGATGGAAGGCATTCCACCATTATTGTTATTATTATTATTGTTATATACTCAAGTGTATCCAAAATATATACTATGTACGTATATATTTCTAGACAACAGTATGTGACTAAAATACAGTGGACCCCCGGTTAACGATATTTTTTCACTCCAGAAGTATGTTCAGGTGCCAGTACTGACCGAATTTGTTCCCATAAGGAATATTGTGAAGTAGATTAGTCCATTTCAGACCCCAAACATACACGTAGAAAACGCACATTACATAAATACACTTACATAATTGGTCGCATTCGGAGGTGATCGTTATGCGGGGGTCCACTGTACAGTGGAACCTCGGCACATGAATTTAATCCGTTCCGTGGAATTGTTGGTATCCTGATTTGTTCGTATGCTGAGTCAATTTTTCTAATTTAAATTAACTGAAATGCAATTAATTCGTTCCAGCTGAATTCCTGCTCTCAGGAGGCATGACAAAATAACCCTAATATCAACTCTATGGCTCATTTATCTGTCACAATTCATCTAATATGACATAATAAACAAATAACATAGAAACCCGATATACAGTGGACCCCCATATAGCGACCTTAATCCGTGCAAGAGGGCTGGTTGTTATGCGAAATGTTCGGTATGCGAATGAATTTTCCCCATAAGAAATAATGGAAATCAAATTAATCCGTGCAAGACACCCAAAAGTATGAAAAAAAAAATTTACCACATGAAATACACATTTTCCTACACACAAAGAGAAGGATACATGCACAATAGTAGAGTAGTACATGCACAATATATATTGTGCATGTACTACTCTACTAAATGAAGAATAAATGACACTTACCTTTATTGAAGATGCAGCAATGACTGATGAGACACTGTGTCCTGGGAGTGCCTTTTCCTCCTGAGTACTGTAGGTCCTGTTGGGCATTTTCTTCCAGAACAGGCCTTATCACACTGTGTATGCCACTACGATTCTTAAATCTCTCAAACCAAACCTTTGCTGGCTCTAAATTCACCAATATGAGCACTAGTTCCAGGCATTTTTCCCTGTTCACCTGGGTGTTAGTTGACTGGTGTGGGTTGCATCCTGGGAGACAAGATTAAGGACCCAATGGAAATAAGTTAGACAGTCTTCGATGACACTGACTTTTTGGGTTATCCTGGGTGGCAAATCCTCTGGGTTAATTGTTTCTTGGTATTCTCAATAGCCACACCAACAACGGTGCTACAGCAGCAGCAGCAGCTGACGGTGGTACAGCAGCAACAGACGATGCTACAGCAGCAACAGACGATGCTACAGCGCAGCAGACGATGCTACAGCAGCAACAGACGATGCTTAAAAGCAGCAGCAGACGATGCTACAGCAGCAGCAGACGATGCTACAGCAGCAGCAGACGATGCTACAGCAGCAGCAGATGATGCTACAGCAGCAGCAGACGATGCTACAGCAGCAGCAGACGATGCTACAGCAGCAGCAGCAGCTGACGGTGGTACAACAGCAGCAGCAGCTGACAGTGCAGCAGCAGCTGTACCACCAATAGTAGCGCGATAGTTGATTGGGGTTTATTATACAACATGGCCAGCTCGGAGACACGCACTCCACTTTCATACTTATCAATGATCTTTTTCTTCATCTCTATAGTAATTCTCACCCTTATTGCTGTAGGTTGGCACTAGAAGCTTTCTTGGGGCCCATGGTCACTTATTTTCCAGAAAAAATCACCAAACACTGTGAATAATACGAAATGTTCCGATTGTATGCTTGGATGTTACCGCGGGGCTGGCGGTAAACAATGCACCGGCGGAACATGTGAGCATGGCTCAGGCCGCACATGAATGCGTCTCGGACGAAGGCGGTGTAGCGGTTTTTGGGTGGTATGCGATGCAAAATTTTTGCGAAAAAAGCGAGCGGTATGCGGGATTGTACGGTTATGCGATGTGGCGGTATGCGGGGGTCCACTGTACACTCTAGAATGAATAAAATATGTCATTACGTGGACAGAGGAGGAGGAGGATTGTGGCGCGAGAGTGGTCGCTATGTACCATTTTTATGTTATATCTCACTACACTACTGTTGTGATAGAAACACAGGCCTTATCTCTAGGCTTTATTGAACATAGAATCTTCATAGCACTTCTGCAACAACAAAATATAATGACTAGTACATCTAATAACGGCTTCTACAGGGATGGTGATGTCTTGCATATGTCAAGAGAAAAGTTATAACTACAGGCCACATATTTAAACTCACCATGTAATCTGCATCACTAATATATGGATATAAGAGAAGAGAATCACACACCATGTGTTGGCGCCCATGACACACACCAAACTGTTGTTGTTGTTAAGGGCCCCCGAGAGGTGGTGCAGTATTATCCTGCTGCTGCTCCCCACAGGAGCAGTATCACTACAATCTCCCCCTTCTAAAATATCAGAGACAGTAATCTCCCAAACTGTTAGGTGGGCAACGTACACATCCTAACTTTCGTAGCCCTTGAGCCTCTTCACCAGGTTCAATATTTTCCAGCGGGGTTTGACTAACTGCTGAAGCAGAATCCTCTATTTCCGTAGGGGTAGTCTCAAGGGGCTTTCCAGGAGAAAACGAAGCATCTTTCACATCTATTGGTGTATCTTGAGATTCCACACTAATAGGGATTTCAACTGGGGCTAAATGTCTTGTAGATACTGTAGTCTCTTCTCCATTTTGGTAGCGAATGTGGGCGTAATGTGGATTAGCTTGCAGGAGCTCTACCTCTTCCACTAAAGGATCCGTCTTGTTCATCCTACGGTGACTCTTCAGGAGAACGGGTCCAGGATGACATAACCAAGTGGGCACGGAGGCTCCCGTAGAGGAATGACGTGAATAGTTGAGGAGTCTTTCATGAGGGGTTGCATTAATAGCTGTGCACAGCAATGATCTAATAGAGTGAAGAGCATCAGGTAGGACAGTTTGCCAGTGTTGAACAGGTAGATTGCGCGACTTCAATGTCATTGTAACTGCCTTCCATATAGTACCATTGAACTGCTCCACTTGACCATTGCCTTGAGGGTTGTAGCTTGTTGTTCTGCTGCAGGCAGCCAAAAACTCCAGAAGTTTGTTACTCATGAACGAGGATCCCCTGTCTGAATGGATATAAGCTGGCATACCAAAAATAGAGAACAACTGTGAAAGACAACTAATAACAGTTGAAGCAGTCATATTTGCACAGGGGAACACAAAGGGAAACCTTGAATATTCATCTACTATGTTAAGGAAATACCTATTCTGATTTGTGTTTGGTAGAGGTCCTTTGAAATCTATATTCAGTCTCTCGAAAGGCTGGGTGGATTTTATGAGATGAGTCTTCACTGGCTGATGAAAGTTTGGCTTGCACTCTGCACATACTCTGCATGCTCTGATCACTTGTCGCACATCTTCCACTGAATAGGGCATGTTCTTTGATTTGACAAAATGGTACAGGCGTGTAACTCCTGGGTGACACAAAGCCTTGTGGAGCGCTGAGAGTGATTGCAAATCATGACATGATGCTCCACAGTGGGACCTAGAGAATGCATCAGGTGAGATGTTCAAAAGTTCAAAAGTAAACAAATCATGCTAAGCGTCCAATACACGTCAATTGGTGAGTCTAATATTCTTTCACAAGTGTGCTGATATTATTTATACCATTTCTACACTAATGCAGTAGTCTGCATAACAGTAAATCTTCTATTTTTGTAAGAATAAAAATTCAAAGTGGAATGCCAAAGAAATATAAGAGTGGCCTGGGGATGTGCCAGGAATGTCTTTCTTGTTTATTCTGGACCCTATTCGGAAATTGGCATCTTTTGAAATTTGTGTGAAATTGGCAAAATTGCTAAATTCTGACCACTTTATTGGATAGTTTAAATCAGTAAATGGGTGGTTTCTTGTACTCATTCGATAGAAAAAATGGAGTTCTAGCGAAATAGTTATGATTTTTGTCGACTAGTACACTGGAATTGGCCGAAAATAGGGCTCAAAGTGGGCAAAATTGCCAATGCATAAACAGCGTGGAGACCGCTAACTTCGCGAGAGCATAATTCCATAAGTTTTCCATCAAATTTCATACTTTTGGTGTCATTATGATCGGGAAAAGATTCTCTATCTTTTCATAAGAAAAAATAATCTTTTTTTTTAAATTTGGGGATCCTGAGAACAAGTCTCAGAGAGGGCCTGGGGACCCTGAAAGGGTTAAGGAGCGTCCCTTGAGGGGTGAGTTCGCATCCTGAAATTTCGTTCACATCCAGAAGCAAAAAATCGACCAAACAATGGTTGGTATACTGAAAAATTCATGTTCGTAAGCTGAGGTTCCACTGTATGTGAAAATGTTCACCTGTCAATGTTTGTGCAGTTATTGTGTAGCATACAACAAGTGTATATATCCAAAATATGGCTTATATTTGTCTCACAGGCCATAAAAGTTACCTGAAAAAATAAAATGTTAAAAAATAAAAGAGAAAGTAGAAAAAAATAAATAAACTATTACCGTGTGACTGGCAGTCGGCGATGTTGCAGTAAGCAGCTCACTTTCTGCCACCTTCACGCCTCCATATCTCAATAAGTATTGATTGTAAAAAATTTTGGGGGGCCTATAACACTCACAAAAATATCCTCTATAATTTCATAAAAAAATTTTTTTGTTTTCTAATATTTTTTGACCCTGAGAACACGATTAGGAGAGAGCCTCTCAACCCTGAAAGGGATAAACAAAGAAGACATTTTTTACATAAAGTAATGTAAAAAAAAAGAAAATTGGAGTCAGCACTTATGGAGACATAAGGCTGCAAAGTCGGAGCTTGTTGCTCACCTGACGGCAACATGAAGTGCTGCCACTTGCAGAAGAGTTGCCGATATACAGTGGAACCTCGGTTTTCATATGCCCTAGTCTGTATGTAAAACTATATAGTGAAACCTCAAACTACGAACGTATCACGTATCTAACTTTTCGAAAATTGAACACTTTTTTCAAACCAACTTTGTCCCTATTATCGAACTCGCCCCTATTTTCGAACTGCCGGGTACCGGACCTGTCCGGCAGCCCGCTCTGTCCGCGCCCCTGCGCAGGCGCTGTGAGCCAGTCTGGTTTTGTTGATGCCTGAGTGAACACTAACCTGCGATCTCATTCAAATATTTTACAATTACAGGTCTCACTCAACATTCGCGAAGGTTAGGGGATCAAAAGCCTCATGAATGTTGAAAAATCGCAAATGTTTGGTGCCCCAATATTTATTATTATTTTTTTTTATTATCACACCGGCCGATTCCCACCAAGGCAGGGTGGCCCGAAAAAGAAAAACTTTCACCATCATTCACTCCATCACTGTCTTGCCAGAAGGGTGCTTTACACTACAGTTTTTAAACTGCAACATTAACACCCCTCCTTCAGAGTGCAGGCACTGTACTTCCCATCTCCAGGACTCAAGTCCCGGCCTGCCGTTTCCCTGAATCCCTTCATAAATGTTACTTGCTCACACTCCAACAGCACGTCAAGTATTGAAAAACCATTTGTCTCCATTCACTCCTATCAAAACCGCTCACGCATGCCTGCTGGAAGTCCAAGCCCCTGGCACACAAAACCTCCTTTACCCCCCTCCCTCCAACCCTTCCTAGGCCGACCCCTACCCCGCCTTCCTTCCACTACAGACTGATACACTCTTGAAGTCATTCTGTTTCGCTCCATTCTCCTCTACATGTCCGAACCACCTCAACAACCCTTCCTCAGCCCTCTGGACAACAGTTTTGGTAATCCCGCACCTCCTCCTAACTTCCAAACTACGAATTCTCTGCATTATATTCACACCACACATTGCCCTCAGACATGACATCTCCACTGCCTCCAGCCTTCTCCTCGCTGCAACATTCATCACCCACGCTTCACACCCATATAAGAGCGTTGGTAAAACTATACTCTCATACATTCCCCTCTTTGCCTCCAAGGACAAAGTTCTTTGTCTCCACAAACTCCTAAGTGCACCACTCACCTCTTTTTCCTCATCAATTCTATGATTCACCTCATCTTTCATAGACCACATCCGCTGACACGTCCACTCCCATAATATCTGAATACGTTCCCTCCTCCATACTCTCATCCCTCCAATCTGAATATTCAATCTTTCATCACCTAATCTTTTTGTTATCCTCATAACCTTACTCTTTCCTGTATTCACCTTAATTTTCTCTTTTGCACACCCTACCAATTCATCCACCAATCTCTGCAACTTCTCTTCAGAATCTCCCAAGAGCACAGTGTCATCAGCAAAGAGCAGCTGTGACAACTCCCACTTTGTGTGTGATTCTTTATCTTTTAACTCCACGCCTCTTGCCAAGACCCTCGCATTTACTTCTCTTACAACCCCATCTATAAATATATTAAACAACCACGGTGACATCACACATCCTTGTCTAAGGCCTACTTTTACTGGGAAAAAATTTCCCTCTTTCTACATACTCTAACTTGAGCCTCACTATCCTCGTAAAAACTCTTCACTGCTTTCAGTAACCTACCTCCTACACCATACACTGCAACATCTGCCACATTGCCCCCCTATCCACCCTGTCATAACGCCTTTTCCAAATCCATAAATGCCACAAAGACCTCTTTAGCGTTATCTAAATACTGTTCACTTATATGTTTCACTGTAAACACCTGGTCCACAACACCCCCTACCTTTCCTAAAGCCTCCTTGTTCATCTGCTATCCTATTCTCCGTCTTACTCTTAATTCTTTCAATTATAACTCTACCATACACTTTACCAGGTACACTCAACAGACTTATCCCCCTATAATTTTTGCACTCTCTTTTATCCCCTTTGCCTTTATACAAAGGAACTATGCATGCTCTCTGCCAATCCCTAGGTACCTTACCCTCTTCCATACATTTATTAAATAATTGCCCCAATATATTGTAGGGAAATATAATACAATACTGCTTCCTTAACTTGTTGAACCATGAACAATCATAAAATACATGAAAACGTCGTAAATTGTACTAAATACATACAGTAGGGCCCCACTTACATGGCGGGTTAGGTTCCAGGCTGTCGCCGGAAAGCAGACATCGCCGGAAGGCAGAAAGCCATTTTTTTCCATTTATAAATGCATATAAATGCCAGACAACAAGTATACACTAAGTTATATTAAGTTAGTAATAGTACTAGGCATTAAAAACACACAAAGTAAAATACAGTCACATTAAATTCATTACTTATCTTAAAGTATTTGTAATCTTAATGTAGGGAGAGAGGTGAGCAGTACTTATTTGTAGGAAGTCAGGTGCAGGTACCCAGGTGTAGGTAGCCCTGGCTCCACGTCTCATACTTAATATACGATATTTAAAACATCCCAGAGAGGTAAAATACACATACAGTACACTCATTATTTACCTTAAAATGTGTGTAGTCTTAATATAGGAAGAAAGGTGAGTAGTATTTATTTGTAGGAAGTCAGTGTAGGTAGCCGGTAGGTGTAGCCCGCCTGGGCTACACCTACCGGCTACCTACACTGTGGCCCAGAGCCATATTATTAACATCGACATGCCTTGTTCACTGAATTTAATCATTTCTAACAACTACCTTTAGATGTCATCATAAACGAAGGTAAAAGTAATGAATAATTCATGCTGAAAATTTTGAACAAAAACGGAGTGAGGGAGTGGCTGGGCCAAACGCAGATTCATAAACGTTTTCTCTGATGGCTGAGCAGAGGAAACATAATGTTGTCCCTCCACCCGGCTACCACACAGCTCTACAAGTATTATTATCAGAGCACATATAAAGTATGCAATAAATGCCAGACAACAAGTTTACACTAACTTATATTAAGTTAGCAATAGAGATAGGCATTAAAAACACAACAAAAGGTAAGATACACACAGAGTACACTTATTACTTACCTTAAAATATTAATATTAATGTGTGAGAGGTGAGTGGCAGGGTGTTTATTGAATAAAATCAGAATGGCACACCATCATCCTCTAACTTGGCACTTAAAGCAAGAGGCTTACGACTTCTCTTTTTATCACAGCTAACCTTAGATGCCATCGTCAATGAGAGCCAACTAGTTAAAGAAAGAGTAAACGAAAGAGAGAACGAGATACAGAGTTGAGACAATGTAAGAACACAAACTGAACAGGTAGTGGACGATCACTTGGCCAGGCAAAATAAATGCGTATTAATATGTGTCTACTTTTAGTTCATTCACGTATGTTTGTAAGAGTTTGTAAAACATTTACCTCAATATTTTTTTATTATAATAATAATTACCTCACAATACAAATACTCTTACATTGTGTACAAGTTGTACAAGTTAGTTCAGAATAAACAAACAGCAACACACCATTTTTAGAGTGAATGAAGATAATAATAATAATAATAATAATAATAATAATAATAATAATATTATTATTATTATTACTATTATTATTATTATTATTAATATTAATAATAATAATAACATTATTATTATTATTAATAATAATAATAATAAAATTATTATTATTATTATTATTAATAAAAAGCACTAAACCCACAAGGGTCGTGAATTGCTATATATAGGGTAAAGGCATACGAAAACAATATTTTTCAACAGTTATCCCCCAGTTTGACTAGAGAAAACGTAATTCTTCCGACACTACCTACACAGCTGCTTTGAAAACAAATCTCATATTTACATCAATTTTTATTCTGTGAGTGTATGTATCATGTTTATATGCTATGTAACAGGTTTCATATATAATTTTGAGGAAAATATCATAGATGGATTAATGAAAATGTCTATATTGATGTAAAATAAGACATTTAGTGTGCCCAAGAGTGATTATTATTACGTAGTATTGGCGTCATGAGTAGAGAAAGACTTAGCGATTTTAATGTGTACCTGCACACCAGCACAGTGTGTAAGTATATTTAGGTACAGGTACACATAAGTATAATTATGAGAGTACATATAAAATATGAAGTAACTTTAAAACACTTGAAATTTTGGAAAGTTTCCTGACATAATAGATGTGGTCATGGAGAATGTAAACAAACCGGGTGGGGGGGCGCCGTATTTGAAAGATCGCTTGCCGTATAGCAAATTTTCGTCATAATTTGACATCGCCATATTAGCAGAATGCCGTAAGGTGAAACGCCATAAAGCGGAGCCTTACTGTACATGTTATGGTTTAATAACATGTATGTTATTAAATACCACTGCCTCTACCACTTCCTCAACCACTGCGAGTCCCTACTACCCTCCCTCTGACCCTAGCAACTGGCAGTCACCCTTCCCAGCAGTGAGGTGAGTGTTTTGTTTGTTCATTATTTGCTGTTAAACTACAGTATAAATAATGTAAACCCATTCATAAGTGCACGTTGGAATGGCTATTCGGACAGGTATTGGACGGTGACATCATGTGTTTACTCTTGAACACAGCAAAGAATCAAGCATTTCTGCTACTGCTAATAATAACAATAGTAATAATAATAATAATAATAAATGCAATAGAATTGAAGAAGGAAATTGTACAAAAATACGAGGGAGTGATTGACACATCGTAAGTGTGGCTTTGTTTATGCTGGAATGAGCATTAGTCTCCATGCTGTTCCAAACATTTCACAATAATTGAGTCCTGGAGATGGGAAGTACAGTGCCTGCACTCTGAAGGAGGGGTGTTAATATTGCAGTTTAAAAACTGTAGTGTAAAGCACCCTTCTGGCAAGACAGTGATGGAGTGAATGATGGTGAAAGTTTTTCTTTTTTGGGCCACCCTGCCTTGGTGGGAATCAGCCAGTGTGTTAATATATAATATATATATATATATATATATACTTCATCTCCACAAAAAATTGTCACACTATGGTATAAGAGGGCACTCCCTCAACTACCTCAAGTGTCACCGTCCAATTGTCACCGTCCAATACCTGTCCGAATAGCCATTCAAATATGCAGTCATGAATGGGTTTACATTATTTATACAGTAGTTTAATAGCAAATAATGAACAAAAAAAAACACCACCACACAGTGGTGGGGGGGGCGGGCTGCCTGTTGGGGGGGTCAAAGGAAAGGGTAGAAAGGGATTTCCGGGGAAAAAGGGAAGGGTGAAGGCAATTCATGGAGGCAGGGGTTTTTTTAACCCTTTGGGGGACCGCCCATAGATCTAGGGTTTTCCGTTAGTGTAAAAACCCTTTGATCAATCCCAAATTTTAGCCCCGGAAAATTTTAGCGGGGAAGCGCTCAGGGCCCTTCATGGGGGGAAGAAGGGGTCTGCGTGGTGGTTTTGGCCCCCAAAAAAAAAAATCTAGGCGCCCACATCATTGTGGGAACCCGGCTCAGTTACCCTTGTCTCCCAAGGGCCTGGCGCAAGTCAGCTCCCCACTCCCCGGAAAAGGGGGACTCTCCTCTTCCTTTCGGGTAGTTTGACACTGAGGGAAGGGGAAAATGAAGACAAATTTCTTTGGTTTGATCAGTTAGGGGACCGCAAAAAGGGGGACCGGTTTTTTCCGAAAATTATGCAAAAAAAACCCGGCCCGCCCCCTAAACCTTTTCATCGGGTTTGGGGGGCACTCGTGACTAAAGGTCGGTTGTGCCTAAACGCAAGGGGAAAACAAAATTTTTTCACTTTGGCCAAGCCCTGACTTCAGAAATAAATAAATTGGATAGTGACGGGGTTTGTGTTTTGTTGCGCTCGAAAATTCATTCGAGTAGTGATATGAGGTTTCATATTCCCCAGGAAGCATCGGTAGTTCGCCGCGGCATACGCTGGGTATGTACCCTAGGGTGTCCCCGGGGGGAAGGAAGTACATCCCGGAGTCACCCCTTGGCCCCTACATGATTTTATTTTTGAAGGGGAGGAGGGATGGGCTACACGGGGGCATGGAAGACCACGGGCCTCAGTGGATGTTTTTAGTGGTGATGGCAGGGGCACCGCCATGGGGACTCACCACCCGGGTGGGACCCACGCTGTGATTTCTTTCATTTCAAGGACAAAGGGGAGCAAACCCCCAGCCCCCCAAAACCCAAAAACCACCCCAAAAACCACCTTATTCCGGGACCCACCAGAAAACCCTTTTGGGGGAAATTGGCACAAAACCCCAATTTTTTTGTTCCCAACCCTAAAAAAATTTTGAGGGACCTCAAAAGGGGAATTTTTACCTATTTTCCCCCTTTGGGAAACCACGGCCAATGAACTGGAATTTTTTTGAATTTTTTCTTTGACCAGCCATTGATGGAAACTTTTGCAGGGAAAGAAATAAGTTTTTTTGAGTAAAACCATAAAAAATTTAGGGTTTATCACCAAAAGCAGCTATACAGGTGGAAAGAACGACGTTCAGAAAGTATTTGCTTTTTGAAACCCTTTTAATGCTTATGCCTAGTCAAAATAAGCAAAATAAAAAAGCAAAAGGGTCCCGGATGGGCAAAATTTCTCCCCCGGTTTCGGGAAAATTTTCTTACCTGCCCCGGGTTTTTTCTTACTTTTCGTATTTTTGCACTCTCCTGCCCAAACCAGGCCTGAAAATGACGGGTTTACAAGTTTAAAAAAATTTTTTTTCATGTATCCAAAAAAAAAGTTAAACCCATATATTTTTAACCCATTCAAGAACCCTTGTAATTGAGGGAGTCTTTGATTTTTTAAAATTTAGACTTTTATTAAAGGGAGTATAAACCGGGGCGGGGAAGGAAACGCTTTGGTAAAAAAACTGTTTTTACTCTGGGGGACGTGACTTTTCCCCCGGGGGTTTTGGATTTTGGGTTTGAAATACAGGGGAAAGAAAAACATTGAAAGTCCCAAGATGCAAATTGGGTATCCCCAGATGCGTTTTTGAAAAACATGAGGGCCCCTTTAAATTTTGGAAAGGGGGCATACATTTTTTAAAACCGATAACTGGTACACACCCCAATTATTTTTTAAAAAGGGGGGGAATTTTGCTTTGGGTAAAGGGGTGGGGAACAAGAAAAAAGGTTTGTTTTTTTTTTTTTTTTTTTTTTTTTTTTTTTTTTTTTTTTTTTTTTTTTTTTTTTTTTTTTTTTTTTTTTTTTTTAAATTTTTTTTTTTAAAAATTTTTATTTTTTAAATTTTTTTTTTTTTTTTTTTTTTTTTTTAATTTTTACTTTTTTTTTTTAACGGGGGTAT
Organism: Cherax quadricarinatus; assembly: GCF_026875155.1. Lineage (NCBI taxonomy): Eukaryota > Metazoa > Arthropoda > Malacostraca > Decapoda > Parastacidae > Cherax > Cherax quadricarinatus. Next base: position 55,830,032 of record NC_069420.1, read on the forward strand.
GCCAAAACAAATGTCACATTGTTGAAAACCCAAATTCCCGGGAAATGAAATGCAAAAACAGTGGCAAAGTTGATCGATTTGACTAAGAACGAATTCAAAAACCGTGACATGATTGTTTTATACACAAAAAAATGAGTTGGGTTTAAAAATTTTGAAAAACCCAGTTTTGGTTTTGTTGATTGTGTTCGTAAGAGTTAAAAATCCCTACATGAAACTTTTTTTCCCAATCCCCAGGGACTTTTCCCTCCCTTTTGCTTTAAATATTACCAAAAAAAGACTGGCAACAGACCACCTTTATGGTAAATTTTGTTTGTCTTTTTGTCAACAACTATAATGAAGTCCCGGGGTAAAAACCCCCTTTGCTATACAAAAGGCCCTTTAAAATTTTCCTCAGGAATCCCAAGCTTTTGGGGGGGTTAGGGAAGGTGATCTTTTCAAAAATACAGCTTCCTTAAAATCAAAAAAATTTTGGGTTTCAGAAAGTTCCCATCTCGGGTGCCAAAAAACCCCCGAGGGCCCAAAAAAAGATGAAAAAGACACTCGGTTTATTTCGAGGAATGAAAGGGTGCCTCGGGTGCAGGGTTGCCTTGTTTAAAGGGAAATTTTCCACAAGCCCCAGCAGTTTAAAACCAGTCCGGGTGTTTTGTAAATATGTAAAATATATGATAAAACATTATTATTTACAAGATTTTAAAATTTTTAATTTTTAATAAAACAACATGGAAAACAATAATAATAAAATAACTTTAGTGTGGGTTTTGTGTTCAAAAACAGTGAGTTTTTAAAAACATTATATACTTATTGGCCCTTTTCGGGCCCCCAAATTTTAGTAGGAATAAAAAAAAAATTGGGGGAAAAAAAAAAGAAAAGAAAAAACTAAAAAAACCCCTAAAAAAGTAATGGCGTATTTTGGAATTCTCGATTTTTGCCGCCACAAAACTTTTTTGACAACTTCGGGCACTGAAAATCCAGTAAGTACTGATCAAATTTTTTTTTTTTCTTATTCCCTTTCCCACAAAAATTGCTCTTTAATTCTGTAAGAAAAAATAATTTTTTTTTTAAAATTTTCTTGGCCCACGGAGAAACCATTTAAATTTTTTGGGGCCTTGGACCCTAAGGGGGTTAATAACATAAAATGTTACTAAACCATAACTTATGAAATTTGTACAATTTATGACTTTTTTCTAAATTTTATGATTGTTAGGGTTTAAATTTTAAAGGGAAAAGCATTATTTATTAAAATTTTCCCCTTTACAATTTTTGGAGAAACCAAACTTTCCCAAATTTTAAAAAAACCCTTCGCGGGCTCTTGACCCCTTTAAACCTCGCAAATGTTGGGGGGGAAAACCTGTCCCTTTTTTTTCCTCATTTTTTTTTTTTTATGAAAATTTTTAAAAAAAAAATTTAAAGAATTGCAAAAATTAATTTTTGTTTAATTTAAAAAAATTTGTAGTTTCTTGTGTTTTCATAGCCAATCTTTGTTCTAAACACAAAGGGACAGGGAACCCTCAAACAAAACCGGGGGCATCTTCTAACCCCAAAATCAGCTAACGGCTCCTTTGGTTTCAAAAAAATTGGCTCTACCAATGCCAAAAACTTTTTAAAGGCTTTCATCTCAAAAATGTTCCATGCCCCCTACAAGCCCAGCCACCCCAAAAACTCCATGTCAGCCTGTCATTTTTCACAACCCATTGGGGTTGAGCAAATTCGCCGATGACACGAAGAAGTAGGAAAATTTGTTTCAAATGTAATGTTGGGGAACTTCAGGATTTAGACAAACCTACTCTTGGTAAAAAAAGGGGAAATCAGTTCAATGAGAAAAATGCAAGGTTCTGAGCTCGGGAGTGCCAAAACCCCTACACTATAAGTTAAATAAATTAGAACTTACATAAGATTGCGAAAAGGACTTGGGGGTTAGGTAAGCACAACCAAAAAACCAAGCAGCAATCCCTAAGTGTACGTAATAAGGGCAAATAATTACGGGGATTTATACAAAAAGTGTAAGAAACGAACCCAAAGGGGTATACGAGCTTTATACATCAGGTAAGGCCTCACCTAGATTATGCAGCTAAATTTCGGGTCCCCATTTTACGAATGGACAAAAATTTCGTTAGAAAACATTAAACGTAGGTTTACAAAATTTAATACATACATTAGAAAATTTTCCTTTAGAAGAAAGATTGAAGACTCTTAATTACATTCACGTTAGACGAAGAATAGGGGAGAGTTTCTTGGGGTTTTTTAACCCCGGGGGGTTAGCCCCCCAGGTAACCCAAAGAAAGTCAGTGCGTCATCGAGGACTGTCAAACTTTTTCCATGGGGTCCTTATCTTGTCCCCCAGGATGCGACCAACCATCGACAAACCCCATTACCTTTTTGTGCTAATGAACAGGACAAAGGTAGGAAACGTGTCGAATGTTTCCCCCCCGCCGGAACAAACCCCAGGCCCCCCGTGTGTGAAGGGGAACTTTAGCCACCAGGGCCCCCGGCCTGATCGAATGTATAAGTAAAATAGGATTTAAAAAAGGGGATATTAACAAGGTCTTGAGGAATCCTCCAAAGAGAACCCCGTAAGGATTTTTTTAGATAATTTAGATTTAGAAGGACATAGGAAAGTTTTTTTTGGGAAAAAGGGTAGTTGGGGGTGGGAAAGTCCCCCTAAATTGGGGGTTTTTGAGGCTAGGACTTTGGGGGTTTCAATTTAGATTGGATAATACATATGGGAAGGGGTTTTTGGGGGGGGGGGGGGGGGGGGGTTGTTGGTTTTTTTTTGTTGGGGGGGTTGTTTTTTGGGGGGTGGTGTTTTTTTTTTGGGGGGGGGGGGGGGGGGGGGGGGGGGGGGGGTTTTTTTTTAGTTTTTTGTTGAATTTTAAAAAGTGGGAAAGAAAGTTTTGTGATGTGATAAAGAGGGGAAAAAAAATAAATTTTAAAAAAATATAGAAAGTAAAAAGGGGGGGTGAGGGGGAAATTGTTTTTGGGGAGTTTTGGGGGAATTTAAATATGTTTGTTAAAGAAAGGTATGTAAGTTTTGTGCCAGCCAAAGAAAATGAAATTAAAAGTGTAGCAAGTAAGTTAACCCTTTTAGGGTTGACAGGGGGGGGCCCTGCAAAACTTGTTTCAGGCGGCCAAAAATTCCCAAAAAAAAAAATTGTTTTTTTTTTGGAAAAAAAAAATTTTTTTTTTTTCTTAAATTATAGGGTAAAAAAAATTTTTTTTTCCATCAATATTACCGAGATATGGAAACGTGAAGTTGAGAAAAAGGGGACCATGGGCAACTCGCCGATGCCCTCACCCGGGATTTTTTTTATTTACTTTCTTTTTATAATTTTTAATATTTTTTTTTAATTTTTTTTTTTCCAAGACCTTTAAGGGCCCCTGGAACCCGTATGATAGTATTTTGTAATTTCTTTTTTAAAACTACACAATAAGGGCATAAACCTGGTCATTGTTTTTGTTTTAAAAAAATATTTGCACAAATAAAAGTATAAATGTTTTTTATTTCTTTTTTTTATATTTAATATACACTATACAGTCACAGGGGAAGTTTTTGAAGTTCGCGCCGTGGAAGCTTTTAAAAATGGGGATCTGCACGGGTGTTTTACATCTCTGCTTGTGTGGGCGTTTTCTTGTATGTGAAAAGACGAACACCCCTTTTGAGCCTTCTTTTTGAAACATAGCAACAGTTTACCAGGAAGTGATCACCATGCTTCAAATGAGAAGGAAGTTGTTGAAAATTTGGTGGACGGTCTATTGCAGGTGTTGTTCCTTGGTACTTGAATACTATTTGCCTGATGACCGACAAACAGAATTCGCCATATGGTGGTTTGTTTCTTCAAATTCAAATTCAAATTCAAACTTTATTCTCTATAAGTATTATAAATGCTGAGTTTACAGAATTTGGTTATTGTGTGGTTTACATGTAGTAAAATAATAATTACAGAGTGTACCACTAGAACGCCTAGCATGGCTAGGCATTTCGGGAAGACTTATATTAAATCTTAGGTTTAAAATGTTACAGAATTATGAGATAAGTTGGTATTATGGCTAAGTGACTAAATACTAGTTGAGAGTTTAGCAATGTGAATGCTTTTGTTTTGGCACTATATATAGTTTCAGTATTGGAGTATCACAGGCCAACTTTTGACTAGTTAAGATTCATTATTTTGAGATTGAGATTGATATTTCTGTTTATGGTCAAATGGTGAGTGAGTGTAAGGTGAACCACCAGGTGGTATTCGTATTATTAGTTGACAGGTGTATCAGGGAGATAAGATGTTTTCTGATGGTAGTTTTGAAGGTGATGAATGTGTCTGCAGTTTTGGAATTTTCAGGTAGGGTGTTCCAGGTTTTTGGGCCTTTGACATACATTGAATTTCTGTAAAGGTTTAGTCGGACACGGGGAATGTCATAGAGATGTTTGTGTCTGGTGTTGTGCCTGTGGGTTCTGTCACAACTATCAAGAAAGCATTTTAGGTCAAGGTTAATATTGGAATTTAAGGTCCTGTAGATGTAGATTGCACAGTAGTAAGTGTGGATGTACTGAACAGGGAGTAAGTTTAGATCTATGAAGAGTGGGGGGGTGTGTTGTGCCAGGGATGGGATTTAGTGATCATTCTTACTGCGGCTTTTTGTTGGGTTATTATTGGCTTTAGGTGTGTTGCTGCAGTTGAACCCCAAGCACAGATAGCATAGGTGAGGTATGGATATATAAGTGAATGGTATAGTGTGAGAAGGCAGTTTGCGGCACGTAGTATCGTATCTTGGAGAGGATCCCAACCGTTTTGGATACTTTTTTGGTTATGTGTTGGATATGGGTGCTGAAGTTCAGGTTGTTGTCGAGGTATAAGCCTAGGAATTTGCCCTCATTATGCCTGGTAATTAGAGTGTTGTAGATCTTAATGTTAATTTGCACATCTCCTGCTCTGCTACCAAACATAATGTAGTAGGTTTGTCAACGTTAAGCGTAAGTTTATTGGCTGTCATCCAAGTTGATATTTTGATCAGCTCCTCATTAACAATGGTGTTGAGGGTTGCAAGATTAGGGTGAGAGATGACATAAGTCGTGTCGTCAGCAAAGAGAATGGGGTTCAGGTGTCGAGATAACGTTTGGAAGATCATTGATATATATAAGGAAGAGCAGGGGAACCAAGGACACTTCCCTGCGGAACTCCAGTATCAAGTGGCTGTGTTGTTGATGCTGTGTCTTTAATGTGACATACTGATACCTATTAGTAAGGTAAGATTGAAATATGCAAGCGCATGGCTCTTATACCATAATGGTCAAGTTTGTGGAGTAGGATGCCGTGGTCTACTGTGTGAAAAGCTTTTCTTAGGTCAATAAAAATTCCTAGTGGATATTCCTTATTTTCCAATGCTGTGTAAAGCAGATCTAGCATTTTTATATTGCATCATTAGTGCTTTTATTTTTCCTGAATCCAAATTGGCAGGGGTTGAGTATGTTTTGTGACGTTATGTTATCTTATACATATTAAAGCATTCAGCATGGAAATGTCCAGAAGATGGAAAAAGAGTTTTATGTACCACTTATAACTCTTGCGAACACAATCAGCAAACCCAATCTGCATGTCACATTTGTCCACTGAATGCATATTGAGGGTGTAGTCCATCACAACTGCAGGTTTTTAGAATGGTTCATTGCTTTCTCTATGCTGCCTGCCAGTGTCTGCCATTTCATTAGGGTGAATTGATGACAAAAGTGTGACATCTCGTATGTCATGCCACTGAAATGCCATGATGTCATTGGCAGCAAACGCCTGCACCTCACCTCTACGAGTGCCAGCATCAAACCTGGGGATATGTTTCTGATTTGCATGCACTGTGCCACACACATCTGTCATGTTCACTCGCAAAAAATCACTGAGTGTGGGGCTTGTGTACCAGTTATCTGCATATAATATATGCCCCTTACCAAGATATGGTTCCATCATTGTTCTAACCACATCACCAGAGATGCCCAATAACTTCCTGGTATTTTGTAATGTATAACTTCCAGTGTACACAATAATATCCAATACCAGACCACTGTAACAATCACAAAGCACAAACAACTTTATACGAAAGCATTTCCTCTTGCTTGGTATGCATTGCCTGAAAGAGAGTCTTCCTTTGAACAGAATCAAAGACTCATCAATTATAAGCTTCTTGAAGGGATAAAAATACATACTGAATTTCTCTTTCAGATAAGCAAACACATTCCTAATCTTATATAACCTGTCGTTTCTGTCAGGTCTGGTTTTGTCTGAGAAGTGAAGCATAAGTAACATTAGCACAAATTGATTCACTGGCATTATATCACTGAAACCTGGGGTTGCAATCAGGCAGTCTGTTGACCAGTATGATTTCACACTGTACTTACACACATGTGGCATAAGCATTACTGTGGCAAAAAAAAAGATACATCTCAGCCACAGTTGTCTCCTTCCACTGGTGTAGACGTGATTTTGATGAAAGTATTGTGTTTACCATGGTGTACTCATAGTATGTGTTGCTTTCCATGACAATACTTTCCATCAGGAGTTCGTCAAAGAATAACTCGAAACATTCCAGTTCACTGGCATTGTTCACAAGTGTACAGGATGGCCGTATTCCACTTTGGCTGTCATCAAACTGGTGGGGATTTGGAACAAAATTGACAGCTTCCTGCCAATCCCAGGAGCGGTCTGCAGGTGGGTACTGGACAATGACAGGTGGGTGTGGTTGTGGAGATTGTGGTTGTGGAGGTTGTGGTTGTGGAGGCTGGTGTGGTGGGTGGGTGGGGGGATGGTAGCCTTTGTTGAAGATCAGCTGAGGCAGCGGCGTGGGTGGCAGTGTGGGTGGCAGCATGGCCCACTGCTGGTGCCTCACGGCCGGTACCACCACTACCACCACCATGCACATTTTCCATCCCAACTGCAACACTATCATCGTCATTTTCACTGTCTGTTCCTGTTGTACAGCCACAGGATGTACTCCGAGACGTACTCCTTCCCCTTGGAATAGCATATGGCACACTACCAGAGCACATATATCGTCGTATATACTGATGCCTCACTGGGGAATATTGCACTTCACTATCACTACTGGAACTAGTTTCAAGAGCTTGTAGTTCATATTCACTATCACTATCATCACAAATGCTCACAATCTGAGTCTGGATTTGGAAAATAGGAGTTTCCTCTTTGATTCTGGTACAATTGAACGTGAACAAGACGGCCCAGCATCAGAGGTGGAAGGCCGAGGGTCGTCTGGGTTTTCCTCACAATTACCGATATTATGGTCATTAGTTCCGGGTCAAAACCTCACCAAAACCTTGAAACTCATCTTCACTGGCACTTCCATCTGTATTAGAACTGTCACTGGGGAACAAAAGTGTCCCAGTTTGCCGAGGAGTGAGGAACTTCTTACCGTGAGGCATGGTGGACATTGTTTACAAAGATGGTGTTCCCACAATGCACCACTGGGTCCCAGATTTTTTTTCCTACTGTGCACACCCACCACACAGACCCATTCTCTCACATCTAGGCCTACCAGCCTTTTCCCCGCGAGATTTGACAGTGCTAGAATTTAGCGTACTAGTACGTCAAAAAACCCTGCGCGTAAGCCGTACTAGTATGGCCAAAACCCTGAAAGGGTTAAGCAAGTAAGCGATAGAAAAATGACACGAAAGTAACTCTCCAATGTTGTTAGATGTGTGTATATCCACTGAACATACACCGGCCTGATATCTTCCACTACTCTAAATCTCTGCCAGCATCTCCTTCATCAAAGTAACTAATTAAACTAACATCTTCTCCAAGGTAAGTGTAAATATAAAAGTGTAAGCATAAAAGTAAATATATTAAATATAAATATAAAAGGACCCCTATGGAAACACGTAAGTCACTCTGACTTTTTTGGTTATCCTAGGTACGTTACACATTATGCTGCTATGTATGATAATCTATGTAACTGTGTATACCTGAATAAACTTACATATTTATAAATTAAAATGTAAATATTTCTTAATTATAAATTAAAATGTAAATATTTCTTATTTATAAATTACAACATTGTTTAAGTGTGATGGTGGTGTGGCAAAATCCTGCACTGCCTCCAACATGGCTTCCCTCAGTGGGGGCCCTTAAATTCAACAATAACACTTACAACCATTTACTCCTCTCATACATAACAAGTCACTAGAAGCTAGCACCTTCCCGAAACTACTCAAGACGGCAAGGGTTACACCAATACATAAAGGTGGTGACCCTACAGATTTAAACAACTATAGGCAAATATCAAACTTACCATTGTTATCCAAAATCTTTGAGAAACTCGTGCACAGGAGACTATATTCATTTATAACGTCACAAAACATACTCAACCCCTGCCAATTTGGATTCAGGAAAAATAAAAGCACTAACGATGCAATTATAAAAATGCTAGATCTGCTTTACACAGCATTGGAAAATAAGTTCCTAGAATTTTTTTTTTTTTTTTTTTTTTTTTTTTTTTTAATTTTTTTTTTTTTTTAAAAAAATTTTTTTTTTTTTTTAAAAAATGCTAGATCTGCTTTACACAGCATTGGGAAAAAAAGGAATATCCACTGGGTTTTTTTATTGACAAAGAAAAAGCTTTTCACACAGTAGACCACGGCACCCTACTCCAAAAAAACTTGCCCCTTTTTTGGTATAAGGGCCCAATGCCCCTTGAAATTTTTCCCAAATTTTTAAACCTTACTAATATTATCGTATGCCCACCATTAAAGACACAGCATAACAAACTGCCACTTGATACTGGATCCGAGGAAAAAGTGCCCTTGCCCCCCTGCTCTTCCTAATATACATCAATGATCTTCCAAAGAAATCTCAAACCCCTAAACCCCCTTTTTTTTGGACGACACGATTATGTATCCCCAAACCCTAATCTTGAACCCTCAACACCATTTTTTAAGAGGGGGCTAAACAAAATTTCGATTTGGGGATGCCCAGCCAATAAACTTACGTTTTAACGTTGACAAAACCTACTACTTTTATGTTTGGTAGCAGAGCAGGGATGCGAAAAATTAAAACATTAAGATCGACAACACTCAATTCCCCGGCAAAATGAGGGCAAAACTCCTAGCTTAACCTCGCAACAACCTAAACCTTCCCCCCCCAAAATTTTTCCAAAAAAAATAACCAAAAAAGTATCCAAAAGGGTTTGGGGAAACCTCTAAAAAAAGGATACAAACCAAACCCCAAAAAACGCCCTTCTCACACTTTTCCCTTTCCCACTTACATATCCATACCTCCCCTTTTCTACCCTGTGCTTGGGGTTCAACTGCAGAAACCCCCACCTAAAGCCAATAATAACCCAACAAAAACCCCCGCAGTAAGAATAATCAAAAAATCCCTCCCTGGAAACACCCCCCCCCCTCTTCATAGATCAAAACCTTAAACCCCCTGTTCAGTACAACCACACTTATTTACTGGAAAATCTACATCTACGGGGGCCCTTTAAATTCCAATATTAAATTGCCCAAAAATGCTTTTTGAAGTTTGACAGAACCCACAGGCACAACCCCAAGACACAAACATCTCTATGACTTTCCCCGTTCCGACTAAACCTTAAAAAAAAATTCCCAATGTATGTAAAAGGCCCAAAAATCGGGAAAAACCCTCCCTGAAAATTAAAAAAATGCAGACACATTCATCCCCTTTCCCAAAACTACCATCGGGAAAAACATTTTATCCCCTGATCCACCCTGTAAATAAAAATACAAAAACCCAATTGGGGGTTACATTTACACTCACTCACCCATTTGAAAAAACAAAAAATACCCAATCTCAATCTAAAAATAATGAATCTTAACTAGTAAAAAAAGTTGGCCTGTAAACTCCAAAAACGAAACTTATAAAAGGGGGCCAAAACAAAAGCTTTTAAATTGCTAAACTCAAAAACTAGTTTTTGTCACTTAGCCATAAAAAAAAAAAAAAAAACCAAAATTTATTCAAAATTCGTAACATTTTAAACCTAAATTTAATATAAGTCTGCCCAAAAAATTGCCTAGCCTGTTTGGGCTTCTAGGGGTTTACACTCTGTAGTAATTTTTTTAAAACAGGGAAAAACCACCAAAAAAAAAAATTTCCAAAAAACCAGCATTGTAAAAATTTATAGAGAAAAATTTAAATTTTGGATTTAAATTTAAATTATGACATAGATGAATTGTGAAAGATAAATAAGCCTTAGAAGATATTAGCGTCAAAAGAAGCATAAAAAATTTTCCCCCTTTTCCTTTCCCCCCCAAGTGTCTATCATACCCCAAAAAGGGTTAATTTCAAGTAAAGTCAATAAGATAATTCAAAAAAGGTTAGTGTGGTTAAATGTTCTTTTATCCATTATTTAAGTGCTTTATATTTATTTGTCATTGTTTTTGTATGTTACTTATATTTAATCTTTAAAAAAAATTTTTTTTGTTAAAATTTTTGGCCCTTGTCGAAAGGGAAGGGGGGGTTTTTTCCTTTATTTTTTGGGGGAAAATTAATTCGATTAAAGGCAAATTTTGATTAAAGGCTAGCTCTCTGGAAAAAATTTTAAAGCGTTGGTTGACGGTCCACTGAAATTGGGTTATAGTGGACCTTAGCTAATGTTTTTCATCCGTTCCAGAAGCAAAGCCTTTAAAATGTTTTTACCCTTTTAACCCAAAACAAACCCCTTTTTCAGGGTTGGTCCCGTACAAGGATGGTTTCCCCACGCCCGGGTTTTTGTGCCAAAACTTTTACGCATAAAATTCTAGCACCTTAAAATCTAGGGAGATAAACTGATATTTATTATTTATTTATTTATTTATTTTTTTAAAGCTTAATACAAGGTAAAAAAATACGGGTTAAGAGCAGCATGCCAAAGCCACTTATATCTTTGCATTACGGGCTGGTTTAAAAAATTAATTTAAAAGTTTAAAAATAAGCAATGTAAAATCAGGGGAAAAAAAAACATTTTTGTAAAAATAAAAATTAAAAGCACAAATGATTATTACAAAGCCCGGGTCATATGGTTGTTTGCTTGGTACATTCTTTCGAATGGAGTATTCTGTTAGGTATTTGAAATTAAAAAAAAAAATAAAGTTAGTTTGGGGCCCTTGGTTTTAACATTTGTGTGATAAAATTGTGAGGAACATATGGGAAATTTAAAATTTTAAAAAGGCATTTAATTCATTTATTTTTTTGGGTTTTTAAAAGTGAGTAAGTGATCTTTGAGAAGAAAATTAAATTTAAATAAACGGGGGTAGTGTTTCTTTTATTTTTACAGGTAATGAATTCCAGATTTTTGGGCCCTTTTTATGTTCATTATTTTTTGCATAGGTGAGAGGGGTCAGGGGGAACTTTTTTAAAAAGGGGGGATTTTGATCTGTCCCGGGTGTTATGGGTCATGTGTTCTTTGGGGTTGGGAAAGGAGTTGTTTGAGGGGGGGGTTTTTTTAAAGGAAAAGTGTTCTATGTTGTAATAGGTGCAATAATAAGAAAGGTTTGTTTTGTATGGTGAGTGGGTTTGGGAGTTTTTTTTAAAATTTTGGGTGGGTGTGTTGCCTGTAGTGGAATTTGTTATCATTCAAACTGCAGCCCCTTTTTTTGGGTAATTGTGGTTGAGAGGGGTTAAATTTTTGTTGAGCCCCCTGCACAAATTCCATATTGGGGATAGGGGTAAATAAAAGAGTGATAAAGGGCCGGAGGGTGACTGTGGGAAAATAGTACCGTAAACTCGATAGTATGGCCCACAGTCTTGGAAAATTTTCTTTGAAATTTTTTGTATATGTGTATGGAAAAATTTTTTTCAAAAATCGAAGTGATTTCCCCAAGAATTTTTCCCTTTTGTTTTGGGTTTGTGATAGGTGACCCCTTTATTGTTATTTAAGGGGGTACATCTGTTTGCTCGGGTTTCCAAAAAGAATGAAGTGGTTTTTTTCAATTTTTAGTGTAAGTTTGTTTTCCTCATCCAGGTGGGTATTTTTTTGTAATTTTGGTTTTTTTACAGTATTGGCTTTGCGTGACTGGGCTCGGGGGGGGGAGAAAACGTTGTAGTGTTTATCTGCAAAAAGGGGGGGTTTGAGTAATTGGGAAGCATTTGGGGGTCATTTAAAAGTTTTGGAGAAAGAGGGAAAAGGGGAAAAGGCCCTTCCCTGTGGGCACCAACGGGAATTGGTTGTGGGGGAAGAGCTTTCCCCCCTTTGCGTACACATATTGGGTTCTGTTGCTTTAGGTAAGACTTGAGGGTTTGGGGGAGTGGCCCCCCTAATACCATAGTGTGACAATTTTAAATGGGAGCAAGTTTATGGTCAAAATGTATCAAAAGCTTTACGTAATTTAATGAAGCCCCATGGGGCTTCTTTTTTCTCATTAGCAGTGGATTTATGTTTTAGCATGTTATAAAAACATCAATTTTATTTAATTAAAGGCTGAAAACCAAATTGGGAGGGGTTTTGGAAAGTTTTGGGAGATGGGTATGAGTAGATTCGTTTTTGAATTTAAATTTTTTGAAAATTTTTGGGGAAGGGGGGTAAATTTGGGTATTGGCCTATAGGGTTTTTCAACATTTTTGGTTCCTCCTTTAAAGGGTCGGGGTGAACCCCTTTCTATTTTTTAAATGTAGGGAAGGTGGGGTTCAATGGGATTTGTTAAAAAAAGTGTTTCAATGATGGTGATATACTTTTGGGCCTTTTTTGTATATAAAAAGGGGGGAAGGTAAATTTAAAACTCCGCCGTTTTTTTTGTGAGTTGAAAAAAAGGGAGACTTTGTATGGGTTAGTCAAAAGCTTAGGGAAAAAGTGGGGTTTGGGTAGTTGCCAGGAGGTAGTAAATTTTGGGGGGGTATTGAGCCCTTGGGGTTTTATTGGCAAAAATTTTGACCCAAGTGGAGAAGAAATCATTGAGTCTGTTTTTTGTTTTGTTGGTGGGGGGTTGGGGTTCATTAATTTTGCTAATTTTATTTCCTTTTGTGTGAAATCTTTTTTGTTCCCAGAAATTTTTTGTAGGGTCTTCCAGGTTCCTTTTTTTTTATCACCTCGTAAAATTTGGGTAATTTTGTTTTTTAATACAAATTTTTTTTCCCTTCTTATCAGGCCCGGTTAGGAAATTTATGAGTAACGTTTTGTTTTATCTTGGTTATGTGACCCATTTGTATGTTTTTTTATATCGGTGTTTTGTATTTTTTGGAATTTTAGAATCTGGGTGTTAGCCGGGACTGTTCAGTCCTTAGTGTCATCTGTTTGTTTTTTTAGGGCAGGCTTGTTTTTAAAGGGGATTTGGGGTTTTTTTTGAAAATTAAAAAAAAAAATTCGTCAAAATCGTATAAATTCTAGCTCAGTGGCCAGTCAATTTTTTGTTACTGCTGTGTGGGAAATTAAAAAATGGCTGCCCCATTGTGAAGTCTGAAGGTGACTTTTGTATTTTTTTGGGGTATTTTTCCAAGAGTTTTTTATGAGGAAAGAAGGGTTTGTGGTCTTTGGTATTTTTTCTTTAATTTTTGCCTGATTTTTAAAGGGGTTTGGTTTTTTGGGCCAATTTGGTCAAGTAGGGAAAAAACTTTGTTTTCTGTAAATCTTGTAGGTTTTGTTTTTGTTGGTACAACAAGCAAATTACTCATTGGGGTTTTTTGAAATTTCCGTAACGTGGGGGGCCCTGGATTGCAGGAATTTTTTATTGAAGTCCCCCTGAAAAGGGAGTAAGTGATCTTTGTTCATGCCCTGCATCAATTATCATACTTCCCAAGTTTTTACTAAATTGGCTAATGTTTGATTGTGGAAACTCTGTAGATGTTTTTCACTGTAGAGGTTTTTTTAGGTATTTGGATTTGAATTTAGGCCCCAATTTTTATTTCCCCTTTTTCACCCCTTTTGCAAAATATTAGTGAAACTTTTTAGTTTTGGCTGAGTTTTGTATATAGCAGTGCCCCCCCTTGTTGGTCTGGCCCACAGTTGTGTATGGCTGTGTAAAAGGGAAAGGGATGACATCTGAGAAACAGGCTTTAGCCAGGTTTCAGTTTTTTGTAAAGATGGACATTTGGCATGCAAGAAAAATTTTGTAAAGCTAGGGGGTCATCATAATCTTTCTTAAAGGGTCTGTATTGTAGTTAAAGATTAGTTTTTTGTTTTTGTTAGCTCTGAGAAAAAGGGCCCTTTTAAATTTTTCTTCTGTGTAGGGATACAGTAAAAATGGTTTTAAACAAATTTTAAATCATTAAATTTTGAGGTTTGGGATCAGGGTCAATGCTTGTAATCATAAGGGTTTTTAGTGAACTATAGTTAGTTTTAAATAAAAAAATTTAAAAAAAAATATTCTAAAGTAAAAAAAAAAGCACCCGAATTATTTAACCAAAAGTAAAAAAAAAGGGGCTAAGGTAGGTTTTTTTAAAACTAAAATAAAGGGACAATAAAAAGGGACTAAAATAATTTGGGTGAACAAATAAAGGATGATCAAATAATTGGGGCTTGGGGAAAATGATATAAAGGGTTTTCTTTAAAGGTAAAATTTTTGAAAGTTAAAAATTTTAATAAAAAAATTTTTAATAAAAAAAAGGGACCCAAAATAAGTTTTGGTTTAAAAAAAAAAGTGGTAATCAAATTTTTTGCAATAAGGGTTTTTAAAAGACCCTTTTTTGGAGTTATGGTTTTTTAGCTAGAATTTTGGGTAATACAACTAATTTTTAAACAATTAAAATAACAATACAAATTAAAAATAGCACCAGGGTTTTCATAGTTTAAATTTCAATATGGTCTAATATAATGAATTTGGGATTTACAAAAATAAACTGATTTAAACTAATAATATAAAAAAAAGGGACAAGACTCTCAATTGTAATTGCACTAAGGTGTTAAATAAGGGTTTTTTTTTACAAGGAAAATTTGAGTATTAAATAGATTTTTAAATTTACAAAAAAAAAATATGCAAGTTAAGGTTGCAAAAGAATTTAAAAAAAAAAGAAAAAAATTTTTGAGGGGGGGTTTGGACTAGTTAGCAAAAGATATTAAGGGCCCTTTAACCCAAAAATAAAATTGAAAAAAATACACTAAAATTTTTCCCCAAATAAAGTCAATTAAAAATATAAAAAAACTTAGAGTAGGAATTATAATATAAACATTTAATAAAAAATTTCAAAATTTAAAAGGTAAAGCAATTGCAATAGAGTTGGTATTGGTTTTTTGACAAGATCAAGAGTATAACTGGGGTTAAAAAATTTACAAAATTTAATTCAAAATTAAAATTTTTACCAAAAGAAAATAGTAAAAAAAATAACAAGGGTAATGCTTGGTTATAAATGAAGTAAGAGGTAGACAGGTACACGGGTAGAAGGTACACAGGTACACAAGAAAAAGGATAATATAAAGGTTGGGTTAAATGGGCCCTAATATTTGAAGCAGGGGTCTTTGGGGTCGTGTGCACAGTATAAAAAAAAAACCCTGCAAACACTGCATAATGAGAAAAAAAAACCCATCCGCTTTTTTTGCTTTAAGCTTAAAGTGCAAACGTAGATCCCCGTTTTTTCAAACATTTGAAAATATGAAAAAAAAATAGGCTTCTTTTTTTTTTTTTTACATTTGAAAAGTGTAAAAAAACTTTGATCAAAATTTTTTTTTTGTTATTTTTGAAAAAATGTAAAATAACATAGATCTATTTTCGGGCACTACGCAGTGCCCATAGATCTGTTTGGACAGTTTAGGGTTAAGACGGGAAATTTTTGAGTGTATTTTCGTATGGTATTTATGAATGTTTTCTATTTTTCCCGGGTCCATTTTATAGAAGGGAAACATATTACAGAAATTGAGTGATTTTGACGGTTTTTAAAATGAAAAGTCCCTTAAAATTGGCTCAAAGCAGAAAATGTTCAAATTTTTGCCAAAGTTCAAAGTAAACAAATATGCCATGCATCCAATACACGTAACTGGTAAGTTAATA
The DNA here is from genome assembly GCF_026875155.1 of Cherax quadricarinatus. NCBI lineage: Eukaryota > Metazoa > Arthropoda > Malacostraca > Decapoda > Parastacidae > Cherax > Cherax quadricarinatus. The sequence continues at coordinate 55,845,936 of NC_069420.1, forward strand.
TTCTTTCCCAAAAGGCACTGATATTATTTTACCATTTTCACAATGCAGTAGTCTGCATACATAAATCTATTTTTTTGTGAGAAAAAAAATTTCAAAGGGGAAAGCAAAAGAAATAAAAAGGGGGCCGGGAGACGTGATAAGAAAAAAAAAATTTTTGTCGACTGGTACATTGGAAATTTTCCGAAAAAGGGCTAAAAATTTGGGGAATCCCGATGGTTAACATCATCGAGACCCTAACTTAGCAAAAGCATAATTCCACACGTTTTCCAAACAAATTTATAGTGTTTTTTGGGATTTGATCGGGGAAAAGATTCTCTATCATTCATGAGAATTTTTTTTTTAAAAAAATTTCCCCAACCCCAAGAACAAGTTTAGGGGAGCCGCCAACCCCGAAGGGTTAATTTTCCCCATAAGAAATAAGGAATCAAAACAATCTGTTCTAGAACCCAAAAGTATTAAACAAAAAAATTTTTTTTTTCTAAATATACATTTCCCAACAGAAAAAAAGACCATGCAAAATAAAAATAACTTTAACCCTTAAATGTTTCCCCAAAAAAGATCTCATTTTTTTTAAACATTTGAAAATATGTAAAAAAACTTTATATTCTTTTTTTCTTTTTATTTGAAAAGTGTAAAAAAAACTTTTATCACTTTTTTTTTGGGTTTTGCTATATTTGAAATATTAAAAAACTAGTTACTTTTGGAGCATTCGCAGGAACGAAATTTGTTTGGACAGTTAAGGGTTTTTAATGACGCTTCCCTTTATTGTGGACGTGTTGATGAGTGTTGAGACAGGAGGAGGGGAGATGATGAAGGAGTTCTTTTTTTTTGGAAAGGGGAAAAACCCCCTTCCATAAAGACTTCGGGGAAACAAGTCCTTTTTTGGGGTTACCTCCCTTCTTGGTTTTTTAATGCCCTGGGACCGCCTGAGAGCCGCCCCGGGGCCCCCTGTCGCACAAAAATCTGTCCAGGAAAAAACTGTTTTTCCCTTTTCTTTTAAAGATTTCATTTTAAAATAGGCCCACAGTAACTGTATTTCCCTTACACTGCAGAACAATAAAAGGCATTTTCTCGAGCCAAAAACCCAACAAAACCCTATATTTAATTTAAAATTATAGATTTTTTAAGCAAGCTTTTCGAGGACATCATAGATTATTAAATTCCTTACATGCCAATTTGTCCTCTTTACACTAACTGAAAACTGGCCAAAAGCCTGATGTACAAAATGTCATGCCCTTTCCCTGGTTAAACACCCCATACACAAGGGTGGGCCGGGGCCCAAACAAGGGGGGGGCCCAAAACCCCATATATACTCAGCCCAAACTGGAATGTTATCACAAATTACTTGCACAAGGGATAAACAGGGGGGAAATTATATAATAGCAAAAATTCAAATAAAAAGGAAACCTAAAAAAAAACCCTTCCCCACATTGTTTAAACATCACAGAGTTCCCAAAGTAAAACCCATTACCCAATTTTAGTAAAAATTTCTGGGGAAGTATGAAAACTGGTGAAACCCCATAAAACAAAGATCATTTTACTACTCTCAGGTGACTTCAAATAAATCCCTCCCAAGAAAAGGGACCCCCGGTTTCTAAATTTTCACAAAACAAGGGGGAAAACGGTATGTTACTACCAACATTTAAAAAAACCCTAAAGAGTTACAGAGATTTAGTGTTTCCCTACTTGACCACACTGGACCAAACCATACCCCCTTTTTAAAAATCGGGCCCAAAATTACAGAAAATTCCCACGGGACCACTACCTATTTTCCCCTCATAACAACTTTTGGGTTTAAAACTACCCCAAGAATTTACAAAATTTCACCTTCAGATTCACAATGAGGCAGCCCTTTAATAACTTCACAACGGGCAAAGCAAACATTGATTGGCACACTGAGCTAGAAACCTTTTCAGCCCTTTGACAAATTTGTATTAAAAATTTTTCTAAAAAAAACCCAATACCTCTATAACAAGCACTTCCCCAAAAAAAAATAAACGATGGAAACAAAGAATGAAAAAAGTCCCCCCGGGTAACACCCCCCGCATTCTCAAATCCCTAAATACAAAACACCAAAATGAAAAACAGTACGAAGGGTCAATAACAGAGACCAAAAAAAAAAGGGTTTCTGTCAATCCTAACCAGCCTTTAAAAAGAAAAGGGAAAAAAAATTTTTTTATGAGTCAGATTATCCAAAATTTCGAAGGTTTATATTTTTAAAAAAACTGGAAAAAACCCATCAGAAAAATTTTGGGAAAAAAAAAGATATCACGAAATAGCCCAATAAAAAATTTGCAAAAAACAGATGAAACCCCCCCTCCCAACCCAAAAGAAAAAAGCAAAAAGACTCAATGATTTCTTTTTTCCCCCTATAGGACAAAACCCCTTTCCAATAAAATTTCCCCCGTCAGATTTCCCCACCAAATTTAATACCCCCCGGCAAATAAACCCCAACCACTGTTCCCGGGTCCGAAATAACCAAAACCCAAGTCTCCCTTATTATCAACGCACTAAAAAAAAAAGGGAGGAGATTTAAAAAACCTTACCACCCCTTATATACAAAAAAGTTTTCACAAGTGTTTTCCCCCAATTTTTTGCAACACTCTTTAACAAATCCCCTTGAAACCTCCACCTTCCCTACGTACTCAAAATGAAAGGGTCACCCCGATCCACAAAGGAGGAGACCAAACAGAGTTGAATAACTTTTGGGCCCCAATATCCAACTTACACCCCTCTCAAAAATCTTCAAAAAATTTAATTCATAAACGAATCTACTCCTACCTTATCTCCCAAAACATACTCAAACCCCCTGCCAATTTGGATTCAGGCCTAATAAAAATACTAATGATGCTATTATACACATGCTAGAACATTATATACACTGCAATAGAGAAAAAGAAGTCCCACTGGGGATCTTCTTTGGATTACGTAAAGTTTTTTGTTTACAGTTGACCATGACTTGTCCACGTAAAATTGTCACACTATGGTATAAGAGGGCACCCCTCAACTACTCAAGTCTTACCTCAGCAACAGAAGCCAATATGTGTACGCAAAAAGGGGCAAACTCTTCTGCACAACCAATTACGTTGGTGTCCCACAGGGAAGTGTTCTTGGCCCTCTTTCTTTCTCCTATACATAAATGACCTTCCAAATGCTTCGCAATTACTCAAAACCCAATATTTGCAGATGACATACATACGTTTTTCTCTCACCCCAGCCCAGTCACGCTAGCCAATTACTGTAAATACCGAATTACAGAAAATATCTACCTGGATGAGGAACTAAAAACTTACACTAAACATTGACAAAACCTACTTCATTCAGTTTGGTTTAAAAGAGCTACAGATGTCCCTCTTAACATAATGATAAATGGATCACCTATCACCAAAACTAACAGAGGGAAAATTCTTAGGAATCCACCTTGATAATGACTCAAAATTTCATACACATATACATCAAATTTCTAAGAAAATTTCCAAGACTGTAGGCATTTTATCGAAGATACGGTACTATGTTTCACAGTCAGCCCTCCTGCCCTATATCACTCTTCTTTATTTACCCTATTCCACCCATGGAATTTGTGCATGGGGCTCAACAACAATTAACCATCTCAGACCACTAATTACCCAACAAAAGGCTGCAGTTAGAATGATAACAAATTCTCACTACAGGCAGCACACTCCACCAATATCAATACACTAAACCTATCACCATACAAAAATCCATAATTATTTTGCACCTATTACATACATAGAACACTTAACTCTGATATTAACCCTCCCCTCAAACATCTCCTTGCCAACCTCAACAGAACACATGACCATAACACAAGGCACAGATCTCTCTTTGATGTTCCTCGTGTCATCTCACACTATGCAAAAAACTCAAATGCACAAAAAGCCCTAAAATCTGGAATTCATTATGTAAATTTTAAAAAAAACAACCCGTTTATAAATTCAAGTC